>CM059188.1:7185721-7785721 GCA_030323885.1 Branchipolynoe longqiensis
AGGCTATTGCCTGAACTACGTCCCGCTCCCTCAAACAGCAGGGCCGTAATCGATTAACACGACCCGGGCGACTCGGGTCACCCGAGTCGTCAGAATTTCAAATAGAACACCGCGAGTAGAGTCGACAAATACATGTGCTGTGTGCAAAACAAACCGACCCCAGTAACCCACCTCTTGGCTGGGGTTTGCAAGGAGCGATGACGTCACATTTGCGCTGGTACCGTCCTGAATGGTAACAGCCACCAGTACCAGTCATACATTTTTTTTGTTGGTAATAACATAGATTAATTAAATGGAAATATCACTAAACTATGCCATCATAAAAATAGTTAAATCATATTTTGCCAAAAAGTGGCTCGGGTGACCAGAGTCGATTAATCGATTACGCCCCTAATGGCTATACACCCTCCTGCACCTACCTACCTGCCCGTCGTTGTCCCAGAGCACCTTCTCCCCGTAGAAGTGGAGTATGTTCAGGTGCTCCAGCCTCATCTTCTCCGAGGTGTAGAAGTCACGCTCCCTTGCCCACCACTGCTGCTTGTCGCTGGTGAAACTCTTAATGGCCACGTGCAGCGTCACATCGTCCACAACGTACCTGCCGAGTGCCGGTGTAGTAAGTTCAAAACACTACCCCACAAAAACACTACAGTAGTGTTTTCAACCTAGGTTCAAAACACTATGGTAGTGTTTTCAAAACACTACTGTGGCCACACTCAAAACACTATCCTCAAGTTCAAAACACTACCTTTAAGTTCAAAACACTACAGGGCAGTATGTACTAAGGTGGGGCAGTAGGGGTTGTTTTTAGTGGTTATTGTTTTACATTCTAGCAACATGGAAGGTCATATCGGGATGGGTACTCACTATCCTATTAATGCCAAACGCCATGCTAGGAAAGCGACAAGTATCAATTTGTGGTGCATACACCGCAGCATCATCAGCGTATACTAAAATGTGGTGCACACGCTGCAGCACTATCAGCGTAACACGTGGTGCACACACCGCAGCACCATCAGCGTAATATGCGGTGCACATGCCGCAGCTCTATCAGTGTATACTAATATGTGCTTCAAATGCCGCAGCAGGGTCAGCTTGTTGTGATAGTGTTTTGAACTTGGGTAGTGTTTTGAATGTATGTAGGGGTAGTGTTTTGAACTTAACAGTAGTGTTTTCAACCTAAGTTCAAAACACTACCCTAGTGTTTTGAACGTAGCAAAACACTACCATAGTGTTTTGAACGGCGTAGTGTTTTGAACGTCCTACACCGGTCCACAATTCAATAATCAAGGCCCTGTCACACTATGCCGTATTGCGTCAGCATATGCCGACGTACGTGATTTTGCACCAACACGTTGGCGTATGCTGCTGTACGCTGAGACAAGTTATGGGTACGTTATGTGTATGTTTGACATATGTACTATTCGTTAATGCCCATTGGTGTATGCTGAGATAAGTTAGGGGTAAAGGCCCTGTCACACTATGACGTATGGCGGCGGCGTGTGCGTAATGTGGCAAAATAATTTGAAAATAAAAATAGGTCGAGATACAGCGACCTACGCCGACCTATGCCAAGCGTACTCGACCTATGCCCAACCTATACGTAAACTATGATGCCGTATGCCGACGTGTTGGTCAAAATTTGCATAGGTCGGCATACGCTAAGGCCATACGTAGTAGAGTGACAGACAGGCAACACGCTGGGCATACGCTCGCCGTACGCTCGCAACACGCTAGGGGTACGCCAGCACATGCTAGAGTCACGTTAGACTAGGCTAGGCGTACGCTATATATGCCAGAGATACGTGGAGGATGCAGGTTAAACGTACGGCTAACCTATGCTGACCTACCCTTAACTTATGCGTAACTTATGCCGGCATACGTCCAGCGTATGAGAAACGTATGAGCCACACGCCGGCATAAGTTTAAAATTTTGAACATGCACAAACATTTGTTGGTGGCTCGACCTACGCCAATGTATGATGACCTATGAAAAGCGTATACGACGTATGCCCAACCTATGCGTAACCTACGTGTTGGTCGAAAAGCATATGCGTTGGCATGCGCTAACGCTATAGGTCGTAGTGTGACAGCCCCTTAAGTTTGGCATAAGTAGCATGTTAAAAATTCCGCCGTATGACAGCGTATGTCACATATGTCGACGCAATACGCCATAGTGTGACAGGGCCTTAACACGCGGAACTCGTCAGCTTAGTTGTGGAGTTTTTTATTTTGAAAAATTTGTGAGTTATGTTCAGTCTTTATCTCGGAAACCAGGACGATCAAACCCTATAGCCAGTATTAGTTATAGTGTGGGTGGGTGGGGGTGGTCAAAATTACGCAGACTACCTACACACCACGGGGCAGGTTTTGACGCTGCAGGCGAAGTTCTGATCACCGGCTTGGGTAAATTCTGGTAGTGGGGGGGTGGGGGGGGGGAGTGTAGTTGTTCTAGTTCAAAGCGTATGGTATAGGCGGCGCCAGGGTAGAGCGTCGTTGACAACGGGACAGGGGCCGCGCTCTGAATTAGCCAGGTGCAACATGACCACTGCACCTCAACATTTGGAGCGACAATAATAATCTTTCCACGGTTGTACAAAGAGTATTGCCTTTTTCCAAGTAGACAACATTACAGTAGTGAGTTCACATCCTTTTATTTATTTATTTATTTTAATTTTTTTAAATGTATATCTAATGGTTGGTTGGTTGTTGGAGTTTTACGTCCTGGCAACATCTAAAGCCCTGGTCCCATAGACGTGAGTGGACGTAGTTAAACGTAGGCGAAAGTAGTCGAGGCTAACGTGGGTCAAAACATGGTGTAATTTTGTTAAACTTCATTGAAACACGTTAAGGTTTTGCCACATAATGATACAGATAAATTTAAATACCTTACGGTATGGATGCCAGTATGTTCAATTACGTTCAATTACTTTCAACTATGGTAGCCTCCACTACGTTCAACTATGTCCACTAATGGTTATGTGACCATGGCATGCGCGATGTAGAACAGCCATGGTTTTGTGTGGGTCAAAGTATGCTAGAGTATGCTAGAGTATGCTAGAGTACACTAAGAGGTATGTTCTACGATGTTCGAAATTCAGCCTCTAAAGTACTGCTCTTTTAAACATGTCCAAAAATTATATCGGAGATCATGGCTCATGCACATTATTACCAAGTTAACATCAAAGACAAGTATGGATGCCGGTACATTCAACTACGTTCAACTACTTTCAACTACGTTAGCCTCCACTACGTTCACCTACGCCCACTAACGGCTATGTGACCATGGCTTTAGGTTATATTCACATATGGTTTAGATTGGTTGTTGGAATTTTAGATCCAGAAAACATGTATGGTCATATGAGGACAGGTACCGATTTGTGACAGACAGGGCACACTCATGGTGACTATCGTGCTGACCCACTTCAAGACTAGGCTGTCAGCACGATCACCTGATATTCCACTCAGTCACATTATCCCGACACTGAGCCAACTGTTCCTTGCCCTACCTTAATAATGGTGAGCGCCAGGCTAGGTAGTGATAAGTATCAATTTTGTAAGTTATTGGTTTGACTCGACTGGGAATCGAATTCCCGACCTTCCGCAGGGGAAGCCTGCGTTCTACCGATTCGGCCACCGCGCCTGGTATATCATATATATGTGGGTACATCGATACATACATACGTATGTACACACATATATATATATAGCACTGAAAACATTAGGGACTATTCTTTATTTATATTCACATAATAAATTATATAGCATATATATATATATATATATATATACATGTATATAGATACGCATATATGTATACATATATAGATTAGTTAGACGAATCTTACCTGGGTATAGATGATGGATAACTATTGTTTTACCGAGGTAGGAGCCTCGGTTAGACGTGGGCGAGGGAGAAGGAAGCACATCCGGGTCCAGCAATCTTTACCTACTAATTCAGGATAAAATGATTCTAAAAAACAAACCTAAGGTCATCTGACCCAATCCTAGTATGAGTGATTGAATAGACGTGGCAGGGCGTGGTGGGTGGGCCCTCGCCCACGTCTAACCGAGGCTCCTACCTCGGTAAAACAATAGTTATCCATCATATATACCCAGGTAAGATTCGTCTAACTAATCTATTTTACCTCGGTATGCCGCCTCTGGCTAGCCGTAGGCTAGGGAGACCTTTACGTAATAGCATTTTTATCCTGATATTCCTGTTTGTTATTATTATGTTGTGATCTAGTCTTATTTATGTAAATGGAAAAATGATTTGTATGACCAATAAAGAGAAAAAAGTTTTGGTTTTTCGTACCTCTTTCTTTTTAGTTGGCGAGTAGCCTCTGTGCTATCGGCTGAGGCTTCTCTAGTCGCTTGTGATAATGTCTAGCAAACGATCTAGCGGTCTTCCATCCGGCGTGAGCTAGGATCCGTTTAACGGAGATGCCTAGTAATCTTGCCTTGGAAACCATTGCACCCCGTGTAGAGTGCGATGAATATCTGTCTGTATTGACTCCCGATAGTTTTAACACATTCATGGTCCATCTGGCGAGGGTATCCCTGGAAATGGCCTTGTGTGGCTTAATAAAGCTCACCAAAAGTTGTCTTGAGTTTCTTATTAACCTTGTCTTGGATATATAATTCCGTATCGCGGAGACTACACATAATTTACGATCCTGTGTTAAACTCGTGACACCGATTTTGGAAAGGGGGTCACCTAAACGATTTGATTTTAATAAAGTCGTTAAATCAAATGTTGCTTCCTTGTTATCAATTTCCAGACCATTGAGTGACAGGGCGACTATAGTTTGGCCCCTGTGTCCTGTGACGAGGAGGAGCAACACTGCTACTTTGAAACCTAATAGCTTAACGTCCAGAAATTTATTTTCTGGCCATTTCTTGAAGAGGTTGAACACAAGAGAAACATCCCAAAACCTATTATATTTGGGTTTAGGGGGATTCCTCTGATAAATTGATCGTACGATCCAACAAATAACATGGTGTTTACCCATTGTTTGTCCATTAACCCGAGGTAGGATTATTGACAGAGCACATCTGGCAGCATTGATCGCGCCATATCCTAGACCTTCGTCCTCTAAGAAACGTAGGAAGCGTCCTACCTGGTATACTGTGGGATTCATTGGCTTCACCTTCTTAAGCAAGCAATAAATACCCCATTTCTTTAAATAGGTAGTATACATTTTAACCGTTCCTTTCCTCCACGCATCATCAACCAAACGCTGTTGTGTAATTTTGTCCAAACCCAATTGTTCCAAGTACTTATTTAGAAAAGGAATGCCACCAACGGAGTTGTCGACACGTTTCCGTGGCGTTGTAGTGGTCCCTGATGCTTCAGGTTTCCTCGGAATCTTGGGAAGCGTAGGCTGCTTTTGGCTGTGGCTAGTAATCTCGGTAGCCACGGTTGAGTGTGCCATTCGGGGACGATGAGGATGGCGTGTGTTCCCTCCATTTGTATCTTTCTGGCGACTTTGCTAATGATAGTAAAGGAGGGGAAAATGTAAAAGAAATGATGTTGCCACTTTAGTGAGAAGGCATCGATGTGCCAAGCATTTGGTTCGGGGTGCCACGAAACATATTTCTCGAGTTTAAAGTTATTACGCGAAGCAAATAAATCGATATGAGGCGAGCCCCAAGTGTGACAGATGTGTTTGAAAATGGATGGATTTAGTGACCACTCTAAGTGATCATGGAACTGGCGACTCATTCTGTCAGCAAGACAATTCTGCGTGCCTGGAATGTGTGTCACAGTTAACCAAACGTCAAGGTTTGAGCCCAGTTCCAAATGAGTAGTGCGATTTCATTACACTTGATTGATTTTGTACCTCCCATATTCCTGACATAAGCCATTGCTGTGGTGTTATCCGTGAGGATACGTACATTATTTTTGGGGACTTTAACAAGGCTGGTTAAACCTAAATAAATGGCCCTTAATTCTAAAACGTTAATATGATCGGGTAGTTCCGATTCTAGCCATCTGCCGCCCGTTGCTACATCATTTCGATGTGCCCCCCACCCTTGGAGAGAAGCGTCCGTGGTAACAGTAGTATCGGGCTCCCCCATTCTAATGGGGTTTGGAGATTGATCAAAGTGCTTTAGCCACCAATAAATGTCGGCAAGGCCGTTTTCAGAAATAAACATGGTCTTTTCAAAGTTTCCCTTTGCTCGGGCCAGAGCTAGATTCTTATCAATTTCAAGTGATTTAATGTGTGCCGCTCCGTATAGAATAGCCGGGCTATATGAAACCATGATACCGATAAGGACTGCGACCTGTCTAATCTTTGGCCTAGAAATGTCTAACAGCTGAATCGCTGTGTGGTAAAGCTTATGTTTCTTTTGGCGTGTAAGCGAAACGGTCATAGCCGTGGTGTTTAAAATGAAACCGAGACACTTAAGCTCCTTTGTAGGAGAAAAGACGGATTTCTTGTCATGTATGAAGAAACCTAAATTTGCAAAAATTTTACACAAATCTTGAACGGCGAGATCACATTGTGTGAAAGATTGGCCCATAATGAAAGAATCATCAATGTATGGAAACATACAATGACCCAGTTTTGCCATGTGTGAAAAAATTGGTTTCAACAGCTTAGTAAAAAGGCGTGGTGCACAGGCCAAACCATTTGGTAGGCAGGTAAATTCAAAAAGCTGGCCATTCCAGAAGAACCTTAAAAACTTTCGATCTATGTGGTGAATAGGAACCGTATAGTACGCATCTCTCAAATCCACACTCGCTAGCCAACAATCTGGGGTAATTAAATCACGAGCTGTTTCTAAGGAAAACATTTTGAAATGTTTGTATTCAATGATTTCATTTAATTGGGTTAAATCTAAAATCAATCGAATGGTGCCATCTGGGTTAGGAGTGGAGAAGATATTTGAAATAAATTCACCTTCAGTATGTTCAACTCTGTTGACAATGCCTTTAGCTTCAAAAAGTAAAACTTGTTGATCGAGCTGAAACTTTTCTAGCGAATTAAATTGATAAGGAAAAGGAGCTCTTTCTGGACAGGCAATTGTGTGAAAGGAATGTGAATGCCTTTAACAATACTAATAACCTCTGGGTTAGTGGTTAACTGTTGCCATTGATGTAAATAATTAACAATATTGCCTGCTTGAGAAAAGCTTACTTCAGTTTGTGTTTCCTCCGTGACCATTTCAGGGTCAGGAGGTTGGAAAGTTTGTGTGGCGTTCTCTACTTGTTCCCTGGTTTGGGGAACTGTGTTTTGGGAACGAAGTCTCT
This sequence comes from Branchipolynoe longqiensis, assembly GCA_030323885.1. Classification (NCBI taxonomy): domain Eukaryota; kingdom Metazoa; phylum Annelida; class Polychaeta; order Phyllodocida; family Polynoidae; genus Branchipolynoe; species Branchipolynoe longqiensis. Next base: position 7,192,980 of record CM059188.1, read on the forward strand.
CTTGTAGCCGCGGTTGTCGTTCCAGTTTGAGGCTTGTCTGTCGCCTCGACCTCTTCCCCGCTGGCTGAACGGGAAGGACGGTCCGCCCCTGAACGGCCTTCCTCCTCTGCGGAAGCGAAAATCCGTCCTAGCCCGTCTGACCCCGGCTGGGTTTTGGAATTTACGGCCCTTTGCTTCGGTGTTCTTAGCACTCTTGTAGTCTACCTCCACCTGCTTGTAAAAGTAAGCCAGCTGACCCCCAAACATCTTGGATTTATCCTGAGGTTTGCTTTTGATGGGGGTAGGTCCTGAATACACAGTGTATTCTTTGCCGTCATGATCTGTCACTTTCTTTGAGCGTGCGACTTCTTTGCCCGCATCGGTGGTGACCGATTTGAAAACATTTTCAAATCTGCGATGAGTCATGTAGTTACTTGCCGCTGCGAGTAGGGCAATGCCCCGGTCCATAACCCGAGCCAAAGACGAGAACTTGTTCTCGGTTTGCATTCTGTTAGCGACAGGGATAATGGACGTCAAGGCCCCAAAACTGCCTTATGGATAACGCAGAGGGCAGTTTCGTACCGGCGACGCTCGTCAGACAAATGGATGCCCGCATCCATCTCCTTAGACACTGTAGCGGGGATACCCTTGACTCCAGAGATCTGTTCAGTCAATTTGTTGATGACTTCCACTGGCTTAAAGGTGGTGAAATGGCCATTCACCGTTTTGCGCATCATAGTAGTTGTACGCACCTTGTTAGCTTTCTTTTTGACAATTTTCTTGCCTACTTTAGCCCCTATTTTGGCGTAAACGCCTGCGCGTTCCGTATCAGAATCAGACTCCGTGGAAGAAGAGTCGTCTGACGAGTCCGAGGACGAGTCTTTCTTTTTCTTTTTCTTTTTCTTGGACTTTTTGGAGCGCTTAGTGTTAGCCTTCTTGGTGAACTCGTCTCCCGAGCTGCTAACGGGGCGACGTTTCTTGCCGCGCGCTTTCGGTTTCGGAACCTCAGGTGCCGAAACCGTGTCTTCCTCGTCTTCCGAGAAGTCTTCCCAATCCTCATCAGGGATTTGGGAAGGGTCTACAAAGGTATGAGCCTGGAAATGGCGCATTTTCTCCTCCACCATAGCCGCCATCTTAGCCTCCCAACCTACAGGTTGAGGGGGCTGATCACTGTCCTGATCAGAGGCATGTGGCCCGGGCTGTGGGGACGGCGGAGCCGTAGCCGGTGGTGACGAATCGTAATCCGTAGGCGGGACGCCGACCGCTGCAGCGGGCGTCTTATTCCGGCGAGTGGCCATCGGTTCCTGTAACGAAATAAAGCGTTACTAAACCGGAATCATCTCAACTACACAAGTGTAAGCCAGTAAACTGGGTTGAGGAACAAGGTACAGAGAACTTGTATTCCAACGTGTCAGTACAGGCGTGAAGCTAAATTTTGCCGTAGGTGTGTGGTAACGAAACCGACCAAACGGGGGGTATCGATCGTGAGATCGCCCACTCTCTCTGTTCCGTACACTTCTCCCACCCGTGGCTACAGCGCCAACAAGTTGGAGAAAATATTACGAAACTCGGAGGTTCGCCTTAAACCGGTCTGGGGTGTTTATAAAAAACACCCAGAAGCATCCCCAACATCATCCTCTATTAGGATCCGGGAGACTTTTCTTAGGAAATGAGCAACTCGGGTTGCCATTTCTCCCTGTCTGAAAAACAGGTGTCGATGGAACTGCAGTATCGGTTTCGTTAGTGCCAGCGGCACCCAAAGTTCTATCCGTAAGTTAAAAAACACGTACAAAGTCCAAATTGGACGTGAGAAAGTTCTGAACTTTCATACGGTGATGCTATAAAGCATCATAAACAAAGTAGGCTAATAAAAGGTACTTACTTTTGAACAAAAGCAGAAGTAGTAGATAAATCCTGTTGGAGCAACTCACAAACGCCTCTCCGTTGTGAGTCACTTATGCTAATTGCTGGACCCGGATGTGCTTCCTTCTCCCTAGCCTACGGCTAGCCAGAGGCGGCATACCGAGGTAAAATATATATATATATATATATATATGCATAGACTATATAATTAAATATGTATGTACATATATATATATATATATGTATCATGGATACATGTTTACACACATACATACATAAATAAAGGCACATATACACATATATACATATGGCCTACATACACACATACATGCACATATGGTCACTTCTCACAAAACTGCAACAAACGTGTTTTAATAACACAGTTTCGTTAATAATGTGGTTAGAAGGCTGGAATGAGCTTGTATGCATTCGTCTGTCCCAGGACTTTCTGGGGATACCAGTTTTGTATGTGTATGCTGTGATCTCATAAAACGGTGGCCCATAAATGGTCATATTTCCATGGTTTTTGGACAATTTCTATGCCTAAAGTAGGTTTAAATGTCTCCTTTTTAGATAACCCTATATGTAGGGCATTCATAAACAATTTTCTTACCATAGACTATGTCTCTGCCATTATTAACCCTCAAATTTAAGAGTTCAAGTCGACTGGCTGGATAATAATCAGCATCTTTGTGTTGGGGAAGTTTTTTGCACAACCGTCCGTCTGCAATGGTTAATATGGGCTATTTGGTACAACCTATCAATAAATAACACTACCTGCACACATAACTTCATTGACATTCTTGGTGCATTCCATATTGATTGATAAAAATTAGATATTTTAATTAGCATCCTTATAGTGATGCAAAACCTAATTTGGTGCAGATATGACCCTAACCGTCCGTCTTACACTCACATATGTGCTGTGGCATGGATTGTAACGATTAGTGAACAATTTTCCCTATGGCTAACTATCATGAGGTACCCTTCATATGTGCCAAAAGTGTAGATGAGTATTCCTATTTCTCTGGCTTTTGGTAGCGTTTTCAAATTTCCACTAACCGTCCGTCTACCTAACCGTCCGTCGCCGTAAAAACCCTGGCGCCTTTCGCAGCATTATTGGCCCAGTTTATTGCCACAATATATTAAAGTTAAGTGATTTGTTTGTGCCTATGTCATATTCTAACAGGTTCCAACACTGGGTTTATTTATTTTTAACTCGGATGTGTATTTTTTGTAGACTTTACAGGTTATTTGCATAACCGTCCATCTCCGCTATTTAAATAATAAAAATATATGTACTATGACCATGGTACCTTCTGAAATATACCTATCTAATGTGGACACTGTGTTATAGGCATAAAGAATGTTAAAATATATGTATTATGACCATTGTACCTGCTGCAATATACCGATCTAAAATAACTTTCACCATAACCGTCCGTCTCCGGCCAGTTTTTGCCCCCATAGCTACAGTGTTGCAACAATATATTAAAGTTAAGTGATTTGTTTGTGCCTATGTCATATTCTATCAGGTTCCAACACTGGGTTTATTTATTTTTAACTCGGATGTGTATTTTTTGTAGACTTTACAGGTTATTTGCATAGCCGTCCGTCTCCACTATTTAAATAATAAAAATATATGTACTATGACCATGGTACCTTCTGGAATATACCTATCTGATGTGGACACTGTGTGTTATCGGCATAAGGAATGTTAAAACTAAATGTGTATACTCAGTGTCCTTATAACTATATATTTCTATATACTTCTGGAAATATGAATGCCCATAACCGTCCGTCTGCAAAAATAAAATGGTTACCCCTAAAAACTGCTTCATGCTAGGAGAATAAAGTTTATATTTCTGAAAGGATCAAGATTAAGGCATATCATTGAACGTTTTTTCTAAGGAAAAGATGCTATTACCTATTAATTGGAGCAACTAGTACATAGTTAAGTAGAAAAAACAGCATAGTTGTGGGTGGTACAGATAAGTTCAGTCCTTCGCCATGAAATAAAAATGTAAATGTAGGAAATATTTATGACATATTTACATTAACAAATATGTTGAACATGTATATAAATTAAGAAATCAGAGGTTAACAGGTATTAACTAGGTATATATATGCTTTATGTATATTGAAATATGTGCAGACGGACGGTTAGGGTCAGTAAGGAACCTTATTCTTCAAATAGTCACAGAATCGTCAATTTTTAGAGTTAACTTGCCCAAATTCAGTCACTAATGTACCAATATGTAATGAATAGAGTCAGGTTAGAGCTGAAATGATTTAAGGAATTCCTAAAATACCCCCTCAGAACTCTAAATGTTGCAGTTTGGTGAGAAACGACCACATGCGTACATACATACATACATACATACATCCATACATGTATACATACTTTTTTTTCTTTTTTGTTTATTTAACGACGCCTCTGGAGCACATTATGCCATACATACATACATACATACATACATACATACATACATACATACATACAGACAGACAGACAGACAGACAGACAGACATACATACATACATACATACATACACACACACACATACATACATACATTAATATAAATACAGTACTTTCAAAGGCCTGAACATTTTTGTTCATAAATTAGCAAGAGCATCTTCAAACATGTTCATGTTTGTTCAAAACCCTTTTCAAGCCGTGACTGACCTGCCAGTGTGTAGCGTGCCGAAGTGGCCCCTTGACGGGCAGGCCCCGTCCACGTACACCGGGCCCCGCAGCCCCCGGCGCGGCAGCAGCGGGGCGGGCGGGCGGGCCGGGCGGGCGGCAGGGCACCCCGGGGAGGCGGCAGGGCAGACGTCCGTCAGGGGCAGCGCGTTGTCAACATGGTGACGTCGAGCCCGGCGGCGCGTCCACAGGGTAGCGGCGAACACGACGATCAGGGGCAAGACGGCCACAGACAGACAGACGGCCGTCCACTGTGTGGGAGGACAAGGTGTACAGGGCTCACTGTACATGTGGTCACCTTCCCTAGTGTGTGTGTGTATAGGGTTCACTGTAAATGTGGTCACCTCACTACTGTGTGTGAAGGGTTCACTGTAAATGTGGTCACCTCCTTACTGTGTGTGAAGGGTTCACTGTAAATGTGGTCACCTACACTGTGTGTGAAGGGTTCACTGCACATGTGGTCACCTACAATGTGTGTGAAGGGTTCACTGTATATGTGGTCACCTACACTGTGGGTGAAGGGTTCACTGTACATGTGGTCACCTACACTGTGTGTGAAGGGTTCACTGTAAATGTGATCACCTACACTGTGTGTGACTGTAAATGTGGTCACTTACACTGTGTGTGAAGAGTTCACTGTACATGTGGTCACCTCACTACTGTGTGTGAAGGGGTCACTGTAAATGTGGTCACCTCACTACTGTGTGTGAAGGGTTCACTGTAAATGTGGTCACCTCACTACTGTGTGTGAAGGGTTCACTGTAAATGTGGTAACCTCCCTACTGTGTGTGAAGGGTTCACTGTAAATGTGGTCACCTCACTACTGTGTGTGAAGGGTTCACTGTAAATGTGGTCACCTCACTACTGTGTGTGAAGGGTTCACTGTAAATGTGGTCACCTCCCTACTGTGTGTGAAGGGCTCACTGTAAATGTGGTCACCTACACTGTGTACGGGTGTCATTGTAAATGTGGTAACCTCGCCTAGTGTGTGTAAGGTCACTATAAATGTGGTCACTTCCACTGGGGTATCGTGTAATGTATGTGTAAAGGTGGCCACCCCCACCCCCTACTGTGGCCCCCCCTGCCCGTGGCCTAACGTATATAGGGTTTACTGGAAATGTGACCCCCCCCCCCCTCCCACTGTGATACAGGCTGCGCGGTGCACTAGATGACCATATATCACCCTACAATCTATAATTATCCCCAATGGCTTTTAAAGTGACACACAGTGTATTAATTAAAAATAGATGCATGAGCACCATCCCGTGTAAGTTCTGAATACGACCAAAGACAATGTATGACAAGACATGCCACTCAGCGATTTTCCGTGAAATACAGGGAACAAGGTAATTGGACTTGTCCCCGAGCCCAACCTGACTGCTGTACCATTGAAACAAGGGGACAGGTTCCCCAGCTCATCCTGACTGCTGTACCATCAAAGACAATGTACGACAATTAGAGAGTATTATCTCCTAATATTAATAATGAAAACAATATTATAGTATAGTAAAGTTCAAACATACTTTAAGCACTTTAATGTGTGCCATACATAAATACAATTTGTGATTATGTGTGAGTAGCTTAAGAACACGACTACTACACCTGATCAAAACAATGCTCCTTGTTTGGCATGGTGTAAAATATTTCGATAATGATGCATTGGTGGGGGAATGCAAATGTTCTATTTGTGAAACAGGTATATAGGGCCAGGTGCATAGATGTGTTTATGTAGTTGCTGGTGGTACTTGATTGATTGGTAAATAGACATTGTGGCGCTCGTAAGATAGTGTGTAAGGGGCACTCAGAGCCCTACCCACTACCTCTCCCCCCTCTGCTAGTCATGGATCACCACACACTCGGTGCAAGGCAGGTGGTGGCCAGGGGAGCTCCACCGCTTGGTGGTGGTGGGCAGATCACTGTAACCATGGGGACCGGAAATGCTTGTTTCTCATTGGTGGAGCTAGAAATGCTTGTTTCTCATTGGGAGAATGGGGTGAGGTGATATACTATACTGGATCCATGTACCGTATAAATAATAAACCTGAGGCCTTGGCTCTCTCTCTACTTTCACTCTTTATACTCTTCCTTTCTCTTTTTGTCTGTATTGATTTCTGATTCTGGAATTTACAATGGGATGGTGCCCCTGCATTATTATTTCAGAAATTCCTGTATGAAAGCGCTGATTAGCGGGGTCTTGTCGTACATTGTCTTTAATACGACTAATACTATTGCAGCATAGGTTTTGTTTGTTGTTTGTTTGTAGTTGTTTTACGTCCTAGCAACATCTAAGATCATATCAGGACGGCGCAGCATAGGTTGTAAGCCTACATGCGTCAAATAAAAGGTTGCTAGTTTGCTACATTAAATGATGCGCACGCACCTTCAGTGGAGTCGACTGACGCAGGTAGCCGGTGCCCGGCGTGTGTCCCGGCATGCAGGGGAGGTTCCAACCTGAAGGTAAACACAGGCTTTATTTGATTAACACGACCCGGTGTGGCGTTTTCAGCGCCCGGTCATGCTCAGTGGCCTGTCGTGGCTTCTGCGCATGCGCGGATTTTCGCACGTTGCGGCGAGCACTGCTATTTGTTTTGTTTACTGCTACGTTGTTAGCTGCTACGTTATTATCGCTTGGAATTTAAGGTTAATTTACTGAAATTTCATTATTTGAGTATGTAATTCTGTTAAATATGATCGCATTCAATAGATTTCGGTCTGATCGGACCCTAACACTGCCGGGCACCAGCTGAGCTTGTAGCCGGTGAGGCCACGGGTGTTTTGCATATGTCTTAAAATCCGCGCATGCGCAGAAGCCACGACAGGCCGCTGAGCATGACCGGGTGCTGAAAACGCCACACCGGGCGACTCGGATCACCCGAGCTGCTAAAATTTCAAATCGAACACCGCGAGTGGAGTCGAAAAATACACGTGTCGTGTGCAAAACGACCCGAACCCAGTAACCCAGCTCTTGGCTGGGGTTGGCTAGGAGCGATGACGTCACATTTATGCTGGTACCGTCCTCTAAAAGTACAAGTCTTATGTGGGGGTTTTTAATGTCTTTTAAACCAAAATCAGTTTAATGAAGTGGAAATATAACTAAACTATGCAATCAAAAAATACTATAAATCCTATTTTGCTGTAGTTATATCGGATATTTAAAGAAAAGAAAAAGTTTTGGATTAAGCCACCATTTTTTTCCACCTCGAGCCTGTTCGATTATGCAACCCGAGGATGTAGAGTCTGCGCATGCGCCAAAAAGTGGCTCCGGTGACCCGAGTTGATTAATCGAATACGCTACAGAGAAGAATGTAGCCGTGTGAGAAGTTGGTAGCGTCCAGAAATTGTTTGTTTGTTGTTTTATGTGGTAGCAACATCTAAGGTCATATGATAATGGGTAACGATTTATGACAGTGTGCACTCATGGTGACTTTATAGTGCTGCCCCACATAATCCTTGTATATGTGCACTATATAGGTTTTCAGCATTCTGAATTATCCTGATACTGTGCAAACGGGTTCTTGTCCTATCCTATTAATGCTGAGTGCCAGGCTAGGTAGCGATAATTATCAATGATATAAGTCATTGGTTTGACTCGGCTGAGATTCGAACTTTGATTAAGGTGCAAATCGATGTATTAAACCCCCAGTTTGGGTCAGGGACAAGTGTTGTTGTAAGAGAGCAGTTGAATAAGTCAATATAGGCCAGGAACAAGTGTTGGTGCAACAGTGCAGTTGAATAAGTCACTAAAGGCCAGGAACAAGTGTTGGTGCAACAGTGCAGTTGAATAAGTCACTATAGGCCAGGAACAAGTGTTGGTGTAAGAGAGCAGTTGAATAAGTCACTATAGGCCAGGGACAAGTGTTGGTGTAAGAGTGCAGTTGAATAAGTCACTATAGGCCAGGAACAAGTGTTGGCGTAAGAGAGCAGTTGAATAAGTCACTATAAGCCAGGAACAAGTGTTGGTGTAAGAATGCAGTTGAGTGAGCCGAGGTAAGGGACAAGGCGGTGAAATAACCAGCCACAGTTACGATTGACACTCAATACCACCAGTACATACTTGCCTGCCAGTCTTCAGTGTCTAGCTTCATCAGTCTCCCCATCACATTAGACTATATCAGTACGGGGTTGGAGCTTAGTTGGTGGTGTCGTTGTCGTCTGTTGTTGTTCTACGTCCTAGGAACAGTTACAGTCATATCAGGACGGGTACCCACTTGTGACAGTACACACTCATGGCGAATTTTTAGTGCTGCCCCACTGGGAGACAAGGCCACCAGCACCATGACCTGATATCCCACTCAGTCACATTATCCTGGCACTGAGCCAGCCAGTCCTTGGCCTATCCTAATAGTGCCGAGTGCCTGGCTAGGAAGCGACAAGTATACATTTTTCAAGTCATTGGTTTGACACAACCAGGGTTCGGATCCCACGATCTCCCAAACAGGCGACAAACACTCAACTCATTCGGGCATCCCGTCTGGTCGGAGCTTAGTGGAATAAGGTAACGGCATGCTGTACACTGCATGTACCCCCGCCCCCCCCCCACACACACGCCCACACCTACACACTCACTCACCAGTCGGGGGTCTGTTGCAGATGTCTTTGCTGCAGCAGCAGACGGCTGTAGAGTTGAACCTCGGCTGTAAGACGCAAGCGTCTTCCACACAGTGTGGCATGGGCCCGGTACCGACAAAGCACCCCCGGGCCAGCGTCAGGTTCTACAAGAACAAGGCCTCACGGTTGGTTGGTTGTTGGAGTTTTATGTCCTGGCAACATCTAAGATCATATCAGGACGGTCACTGTCTCATGGTGTCAGCCCTGGAAACAGTGCTATTAAAGTTGCGCAGTCAAATGGTTTTGAGTTTCTGTCATTTTTCTGAGATAATTATATTAAATTGATCATTATAATCTACCTTGCATTGGTCTCGAGCACAGATGACCTGGAAGCTGAGGTTTTGGTAGGCATGGCTTTTATTCGGGCGCCTCCGCCCCATTATGAATTGAGTGTTATCAGAGGACAGTAACGGCCGACATAAAGTCATGGTAGATGATCAGTTAAGGGTATGAGATGAAATATGGGAACATATGAAACATAACATAGCGCAGTAAAATTTATACATATGAAAAGGAAATTTCAGTTGGAGAGGCTGTTGCAGACTGACGATGATGGGTGTTGGAGTCCTGGGCTCCAGATTAGGTTGTGATCTGATTGGTCGATCAGAGTGGAGGTGTGGTGCTGATTGTGTGTTTTGATTGGTTGGCATCGGAGGGAGGGGACTGAGAGAGTGTGTGTGTGTGTGCGTGTGTGTGTGTGTGTGCCACCTCCCCTTGTGGTAGGCTCCCCCCCCCCGCCCCATGCAAGCCGCCCCCCCCCCCCCGCCGGCATGGTCAGCTTTGCTGTCCCCGCGCCCAGCAATATACCCGAATGAGCGACCCCACTCATTCCAGACTTTTAATAGAAGTAATTTTGGCAAGCATGCCAAAACTCTGACTTCTTATACTATTTCCTTTAGATATTTGAAGTGCAAACATGACAAATTAATTTTCACAAGCATGCCAACACTCTAACATTGTATACTTCTTCAGTAACACTAACAGGTTCTAATGAAATTGTCTCGGTATTCCCTTCTATATGCTGACAAATGTTTAATAAGTCCAATAAGATCTACTCCATAGCCGACAGTTATGTAAAATAAAATCTAGATAATTGTTTTGATTTTGACAATGTTGTTTTCATCGGACTATGCAGCTTTAACTTTAAGTTAGATATGTCGAATCAAATCTATATAATTGTTTTAGTTTGGAAAATTAGATTTTTTCATCGGACTGCACAGCCTCAAATTCCCAAATCGGGTTGCTAGCACTGTAGCAGTCTCTACAGTTGATTATATGTTTAAATACTTTTAAATTTCAATCGGCACTGATCAAAATTGGGAGAAGATAAAAAAAAAAACTCAAATTAATGTAATAAATTATTTTTTAAATGATGGACATATATTAGTGTGCTTGTGGAGGTGCCATTCCCGTAAAGTGGAAAGACAGCTACTTTAATTTATTCACGAAGCCTGCGTCTCGCCATTCTAAGAGCACCAGTCTGGGCACTCACGTGACTGACGACCGCCACACACGTGACGTGTGGTTCGTTCGGGCAGTCCTGTACGTCAAAGCACGTCGCCCCGCCGCTCTTTTCACACGTGATGCGCTCACACACTCCCTGCGACTTGGCACACCTCAGGGCGTCCGTATCTGGGGCAAGATGCGGTAACCATGAAGATCATGTACAATAGATCTAAGTAGTTGTCTTCATTAAAGACGGCAAAAGGCCGTGGTATGCACATAATACGCAGGAGGGCTGCCCGCATATTACAAGTGAGTGTTCATTTTATTTTTTTTTTTCTTGAAGATTTATACTGACTATCATGGATAAGTCTGAATAGACTTGTTTTCACCATTAGACAGATTGTCGATAGAAAACTTGAGTCTACACTTTTACCGACCCAATGGATTTTTAACTTCCCACACCACATAGACATGGTATGAGAGCAACTGGCCTTTGATGATGCTGTAAGTTATACACAGTGCTGGAAATCCAAATTGGCAGAGGTGGGGGGCATATGGAATCGAACCACTGACCTTCAGATTAGGAGTCCGACCTAGAAAAAAGTCAGACACTCTAACCACTCGACCACAGAAGTATGTTAGCAATATTATGTGTATTTAATCTATCCCACAAAATGTATCCAAAATATGCTTATATGATTTTGAGTTAAAGTGAAAGTATGAAAATTTGCATATTGACACTTTTACCTTAACTGTAATAAAAAAAAAATTTTGTTTGAATTTGTTGTGTGATAAAATGATGCTATGGATGGGTGTTACACGGTTAATTCTAATAGGTTTGTTTGTTTGTTCTTGTTTTACGTCCTAGCAACATATAAGGTCATATCAGGACGGGTACCGACTTGTGACAGTACGCACTCATGGCGATTTTATAGTGCTGCCCCACTGGGAAATCAGGCCACCGGCACCATGACCCGATATCCCACTCAGTCACATTATCCTGGCACCGAGCTAACCAGCCCTTGCCCTATCCTAATAATGCCGAGCACCAGGCTAGGAAGTGACAAGTATAAATTTTTAAGTCATTGGTTTGACTCGACCGGGAACCGAACTCGCAAACTCCCGATCTCCCGCACTCGAGGCCTGTGCTCTACCGAATCAGCCACCGCGCCCGGTAATTCTAATAGGTAAAACCAATGGCAATTAATGGACATGCGACTTTCTTTTGCTTAGGATCTCGTTTTTAGCGTATGCACCGTCGGAATTCCGAACTCTATTGGCTGGCAACCTACCTATTTGTCCCAGTGTTGGAAGGGCAGCTTTTGATACCTTAAGCGCCAGTCACACTAAAACTTGTGACCACTTTGCGACCACTTTAGACCAAAGAACCCACTTGCACCAGTGACGCCCAGACGTCAGCAACAACCATTGTTTTGGTCGCAAGGACGTCACTGGTGAATGTGGGTTCTTTGGTCTAAGCTGGTCGCAAAGTGGTCGCAAGCTGTAGTGTGACTGGGGCTTTACTTTGGCCCTCTCCCGGTGCCTCCTTGAGAAGGTCACATGGTGCAGTATCTTGGGATGGTGTTTTTAACCCTCCCGACTCCCCACCTACCAGGGCTTAGATTACGCTCATAATTGGTGGCACCATGTGGTTTGTGTCTATTTACAAAACACTAAGAGAACAGTAAATATCGTAATTGGCCTGTCAATCATTGGTGACCGGGATTGCGGTATGATGTCCAGATATTAAGATACGGTTACTAATTACAGAAATGTTCCCTCCATGCACCAGGAAGAGTGCAAATGGAGAGGGGCATAGATTATTGTTTACTGTAACTGTATGGCGATTACTTGTTACTATGGGACCGCTGGATAAGCACGCCCAGCCATTCTGCATACATTAAGGGCACCACCTGCCCTGGGGTTGAGTGACAGGTGGCCCCTCATGGGCGCCACCCCTCCTAGGCTGCACAGGTGTCTGATTGGCTGGCTGTGTGAGCCCAGTCACCCTTGTACTCCTTGCACTTGCTGGACAGACCAGACACTCACTCTAGAGATACCAAAGGAAGCAGTTCACCACTAAGCTGTATGTAACACCCATAGGACTTAGGTTCAATGGGCTGTAGGCATTGATTTTGACTGAACAAGCAGAAGCTAAGTGAGTCTGTGTAGCAGGTTGTAAGTGAGTCAGGGTGGCAGGTCACTAGTAGCTGAACAAGAGTTGTAGCAATAAAGCTCAAACTTATCACTGTCAAACTTGCGTGACTTATCTCCCTTTCTTTCTTATGAGTTGTGTTTTGGTATTTAGTGGGGGGAGACTGGCACACAGTTGCCAGGATCCTCCTGATAGTAGTGAGTATAAGAGGAGTAGCTGCGACGGCCAAACCAGTTATTCTTCATGGGGGTTGGGGGTTAGTTCAGAGAGCGAGAACAGTGAGAACAGTGAGCATGCCAGATTAGGTTTATTAGCTGTATTATTATCTATGTTATCAATCATTATTTTTGTCATCTTCATTAGCATTATTATTATTGTTATTATTATTATAATTAGTTACGTCATGCTGATTAATGTCACTGTCAGTATTAATGACATTATTATCATTATCCTTGTCGTTATTGTTATTGTTATTGTCATTATTATTATTGGCATTGGTCGTAATGCTCGCATTGCGTTTGATTCGTGGCGGGGAAGGAGGACCCCCCCCCCCCCCTCTCTCTCCTTCATCCTCCCTCGACCGTTGGACCATTACATAACCCCCCCCCCCTTTCCGGCCCTTATAACCGGCCGCCCTAGCTGCTCCTAGCCACTCGCCTTTCATCACCCTCCAGGCCCGGACCATATTTTCTCCACCCACCCACCCTACTTTCATGCCTCTGTCCTTCCTCTTAGGTGGAGGGCTCCTCGGGCCACCTCCCTCCCCTCTGGGTTCATGCCCCCGATAAACATTAACCTCGGGCATGGCCCCTGGACACATTGACTCTTTACCCTCTACCTTGACATTACCTTGACATTTATCTCCTGATGGAGCTTACATTGACCTTTGTACTCATACTGCTATTGCCCTGTCTTGTGAATAAATGTCTTTATTCCAACTCCCTCTTCTCTCCTTCCTTGTCACGTATCATTATTGTAATTATATTCGACATTATATTCGTCATTATTTCTGTCATTATATTTGTCATTATATTCGTCATTATTATCGTCATTATTATCGTCATTAATGTAATTCTTAATGTGATTATTATTGTGAGTATTATCGTCATTATTAATGTCATTATCATTGTCATTTTCAATGTCATTATTATAATCATTATTAATGTCAGTATTACCATAAATCATATTGATATTATTATTATTATTATTGACATACACCCATTATAATTATTCCTGACCTATTGCAATAACAATTAAACAAATACTAGAAATAACGAGCAGAGTGTGCGAAATAATACAAATAATGTGAAATATGATAATGAAATATTATACATATACATCATATGTATGCATAGACAAATCAAATTATAGACATAAACTTCTGTGTGACTGGAGTTATGCCTCCCACAGAGCGGGGGGGGAGGTCGTAATGGTTTGCAGTGCATTTGATTTGCCTCGGTGTGAAGGAGGAGAGCCGGCGGGAATGAGAGCGGGATTACAACCAACGGTGTGAAGGAGGAGGAGAGCCAGCAGGAATGAGAGCGGGATTACAACCAATGGTGTGAAGGAGGAGGAGAGCAGGCAGGAATGAGAGCGGGATTACAACCAATGGTGTGAACGAGGAGGAGAGCCGGCGGGAATGAGAGCGGGATTACAACCAACGGTGTGAAGGAGGAGGAGAGCCGGCGCAAATGAGAGCGGGATTACAACCAACGGTATGAAGGAGGAGGAGAGCCGGCGGGAATGAGAGCGGGATTACAACCAACGGTGTGAAGGAGGAGGAGAGCCGGCGGCCCGGTAAGACGACGACGTCGAGAGGAATTAATTATGAATGAACCAACATATAAGAAATACTCCGATTAAACCGGTGCACGATGGTTAAATATACATATGTACATATTGTAAAATATTTCGACTTTCTACATGTAGTTACATTGTAAAATAGATTCCATTTAAAGTACCCATTTGTTTTATCTAATAGATAGAAGAACGTGTAACTCATTGCTGAACCCAGACTGATAGGGTGGGAGACAGTCATGTTTGGTATGTGATGTTTAATATGTATTTGATCCGGATTGAATTTGTATGGAGTGCATCGGATATGATAGAGGTATCTGGTCAAGTTGCAATGACCTGGTGGTAGCTGGGATGGGGGAATGATGGGTGCACCCAAGCTGCACCCATCTCTACTGTCCTGGAATCTCAAGATGGCTGCCATAAAGAGTAAAATAACAATATACCATGGATCAATGACATCATGCACCTTCAATAATATCATGTACCTTCAATAATATCATGTACCTTCAATAACGTCATGTACCTTCAATGACATGGCTGTTGGAGTGTTGGAGAGATTAAAAGCCTGGGAGAGCGGGCAGTCACCACTGGGCCTTTCACATGACAAGAGGTGCTTTTGTGTCAGTGTTACATTATGTGCTATACCCGCTGTAGCCACTTCACTATTATAGACAGGCAACTATATGACTCAGCCACACCACAGCATTTCCTATACTACACCCTCCGGTACTTCATAGTTAACTTGTATTTCATTTAGCTCACTTTCATTTATAAAGATCTGGCGACCACCTTTTAAAAGGGATTAGCCCATAGATTACAATATGTGTTTAGATATATATAATTACGATAATGACGATATAATGATGAATATAATGACGATAATAATGACGATAATAATGGCGAATATAATGGCGAATATAATGGCGAATATAATGACGAATATAATGATGAATATGCATAGGGTAGAGTCGGGCGCATTCCGGGTGGGTTGGGTTGGGTTGGGTTGGGGGGGCGGGCACGGCGCTACCCTCAACGGTGGACGAGACGCGACGTGTGCGGCGACTCCCTCCCCTCCCCTCCCTTCATCTTCCCTCCCCTCCCCTCCCCTCCCCTCCCATCCCCTTCCCTCCCCTCCCCTCCCCTCCCGTCCCCTCTCCTCCCCTCCGCTCCCCTCGCCTCCCCTCACCTCACCTCCCTTCCCCTCCCCTTCCTGTCCCTTCCCTCCCCTCCCCGCGGACACACACACTCCCCCCCCCCACACACACACACTGTCGCGCAAAATAAATAAGTATAACAATGACACTAATAAAAAATGCTAAAAATAATGACAATAAAAATAATGCTAATAATAATGACAATAATATTAATGCTAATAATAATGACAATAATAATAATTGATAAAATATAGACACAAATACAGCAAATAAATCTAATCTGGTATGATCAATGTCCCCCTCCCCCTCCTCTGAACCAAGCCCAACCCCCAGTCAGCTGGCCACTGAATGCTTGTAAAGGGTGTGTGTGTGGTGGGGGGGAGTCACAGGGTGTGTGTGTGGGGGGGGGGGGGGGGGGGCAGTCACACCGGGTTTGCCACTCACCAGTATATACACCCATGGCTGACTGGAGGTACCCTGTGATGTGGTTGTTTAGAATAATCCAGCACAATAACTAACGCAGGGGACCTGGTCCATATATCCATTAAGCACTAATATTTTAATGTTTTTTTCCAAATTACTTCCCTAAGGGGCTGTCACATTACGGCGTATGGCGGGAGCGTATTGAAAACCTACGTACGCCGTGCTGGTGCCACTTTCGGGTGTGTTTGAGCGTATGGGGGACCTATGAGGAGCGTACGAGGAGCGTACGAGGAGCGTATGAGGAGCGTATGGGAGCGTATGGGAGCGTGCTGTGACATTTTTTGACATTATGGGCCATACGCCCTCATAGGTCGTGTTTTTTTGAGCATGCACAAAAAAAATTGGACGGACGAATTTATGAAAGCGTATGGCGGCGTATGCCTCATACGCTTCACATACGCCGGCATGTTGCGGCACTGGCGGCGTATGAGTAGCGTATGAGTAGCGTATGAGTAGCGTATGAGTAGCGTATGCGGCGTATGCCGACGTATATGACGTAATGCCGCTACGCCACCATACGCTCCCACCATACGCCGTAATGTGACAGGGCCTTTACTAAATAACCCGACACTAATCAGAATTTCATTGTGTTACATGGTGCAAATTGTGTATTCAACAGGACTATTGTACACCTTATTCTATATACCTTTTCTGTAAATAACCCTGAATAGAACAATGGCTGGAAGACCAGTGCTTCGGCACTGACAAAAGACTTATTCAGCAGAATAAACATATTTACCACAAAAAATAGATCAGGGATATTAATATAATTTGTTCCTTTCCTGTGATATGTTCCACTAGTAAAACTAGCCTAAACTCACTGTGCCACGGGTATATATGCCATTTCACTACCTAATCTTATATCAAAATTCGACCTTGGTAATTGAATCGGACAACCAATAACCCCCGTAGCCCAAACGAGGTAAGTTCTGCAACCTGCTAATAATGCCGAGCACCTGGCCAGGAAGCGACAAGTATCACTTTTTAAGTCAATGGACGTATTCGACTGGGCATTTCCATGCGGATATCAAAATATTTCTTAACAAATTCCTATTCGACTGGGACCGGAAGTGGGTTTCTATACGTATGAATCAAATTTGTGTTGTGGCTCCATCCACAAGGTCACATGGTGTATTTCAACATGGCTGATATGGAAAGGGTGAAAGATTCAGTAGTTTCAGCCAATCAGAGAGCTGTCTTTTTTATTGCAAATAGCGGCACCCATAGGGGGCAGCCATTTGCAATGGAAACGAACAGCTCTGATTGGCTCTTTTCGATTGCAAATGGCTGCCCCCTATGGGTGCCACCATTTGCAATCGAAAAGAATAGCTCTGATTGGCTAAAACCACTGAAGCCATTTGACTGGTCCTCTTTGCATTAAAAAACCAAGTTCAGTACGCAGGTGTGTGGATCCTAAATTTTGCGGATCGAAAGGTCCCAGTCGAATACGTCCATTGGTTTGACTCGACCAGGGTTCGAATACCACGATGTATTAAAATGGGAGACAGATGCTCAACCCATTCGGCCATCCCGTCTGGTCCTTGTGACATGACTATTTGTCATGACTAGATACATGACTTTAGATAGAGAAAACACATGGGGTTAATATAAAGATGAGTGGAATATAATTCTAGAGTAATTTTCAAACATATTTTCGCAGGAGTATCAGATTACCAGAATCACGTGATCTAATGATCCGGTAACAATATTGAAGCGTGTTCATTATTAGTACACTCGGAGTTCACACTGGAGCATGCCTGGCCTCAAAACCTGATATGCTTTATCTATGCACTAACCTACATACCCAGATAATATGTGGAAATGAATGAACTACTAGCCGATATATGAAAAAACTAATCATGCTCGATGTTTACACAATTAAAAAATAAATAAGAAAAAGTCAGACGATGCAACCATGTGCACTTTGAGTGAAAGCTCCAGCCGAACATATTCAGATAATGTTACCATTAAAATATAGACATATATATATACATTTCCGCGCCCGAGTGGACTCGTCCCCATCAGATGAACTCACTCCTTTCCTAGAATGTTTCCTCTTCTTCACTGGGATCCTCTCCCGTGAAGAGTCTTCGTCCGAAGAATCCTCTACCGAGTAATCCTCCCATTCGGAATCCTCAGATTCTTGGATCCTCCGTTTTGTCTTGCGACGTCTTGTCTCCTCCAGTTTGGTCTGGCCCGCTCAAGTCTTCAGTGCCCTCCTGCTCGACGTGCTATCGGGACCGCACTCTGTCCACACCTCTTTCTATCTCCTCTCCGCCGGCCATGCTCCTCCTCGATGTGTCTGAAAAGAGTTCCAGGAGGGGGAGCCCGCCGGCATTTCACTTTCTACTCTTACTCTGTCCGTGTCTATGGCTCGCTGGACGGTCACTATAGAGCAAATAGACACGGTCCTTTGACTCAACTCTCCTCATTTCTCTTTCCTAGATTCTGCCCATTTTGATTTCTCCCAGGCACACTTCTTTCCCTGACCAGGATAGTTGTGTTCTTGGGTGGGGCCCTTCACCTTTACGATTTCTCTGTCTTGTTCTTGTTGCTGGAACGACCGCTGCTCCCACCTTTGCCCGCCTTCCTCGAACCCCTGCTGCTGACCGGTTTCAAGTGCTACACTACACTACACCTACAGCTCAACTACACGCCGGACCGAAGAGATTTGCTGCCACCCCAACGCCTCGCCCTTACAATGTTGTGAAGATGGTCGGAAAACGAAAGTTAGGCAATGCTCAACCAAAACGTCACCAAGAGTTAGATCATAACCCAAAATGTGCATTACTGGTGTTGAAAAACGTATTTAAACCGTTTCAACACAGGCGGGTGAGAGATTTGTGAGAGTCGTGGGTTAATGGTAATGAAACCAAAACCATACGAGGGGTAGGGACAAGTGTAGCAGTAGCCTCCCACGCTCTCTATCCCATACACTTCTCCCTCCTGTGGAGTAATGTGCCAACAAGTTGGAGAAAATGCTACGAGATTCGGAGGTACGCCTAAAGAAAACAATTTGGTGAATCTAGGAAGAAACCCAGGAATAAATCCTCACGATGTATAGCTCCAACTATACATCTCTCCATTCGGCAACGGGCGGCATAATCTGTAACAAAGAACAATGGCGACATTGTTCTATCGATGTTCTAAGAATCTTAAAATGCGTACAAAAACTTTAAAACTTTACAAAAAGTTCCAAAACTTTGCCAAAAGCAGCGGTAACATACATTTTATCATAAATACCATCCAAAAAACAATACTTACTCGATAGTATGTCGTTCTAGGTAGAAAACTGCCTGAGCAACTCAACAAACGTCCTCCCATTGTGAGTTGATTATGCTAATTGCTGGACCCGGATGTGCTTCCTTCTCCCTCGGCTACGAGTAGCCTGAGGCTTAGTACCAAGGTAAAATATACATACTATGCATATATATTATATACATATGTATATATATTTATATATGTATAGGGACTATCGCTCCCTGTTTTTCAAATATATATATAGTGGAGAAATACGTAAGTCCTTTAAATGAGTGAACAACGTATGCGTCATTTGAAGATCCCAAGCATGTGCTACAGAGGGGCCTGGGGGGATATGATTGAAGTATTCAAATATCTCCATGGTATCTACAAGACTCCAACACCAGGACCAGAGGACACTTCCTGAAGCTGAGGAAGTGGTACTCCAGACTGGACCTGTGACACAACTTTTTAGACTTTAGGGTGGTTGACCTGTGGAATGACTTGCCGGAGAGTGTTGTAGCAGCAGAATCGGTGAACTGTTCCAAGTCCTGACTGGATGCATACTGGTCAAGCATTATGTATATCTTGGAGCCAGTGACAGTTGCTACAATCCACCACATCTGAAGAACTGTCTCCATTTCTATTAATTAAGAGCGGCTAACAGGTCCAAGGCCTATTATAGCTGTATCCTATTGATTGATTGAAGGCAAGATACAAGCGTGGGTTATGGGAACTACAGGGACTCAGCAGGCAGAGGGTTAACACAGACAGATAAAGGATATCTCCAGACAGCACACTGGCCAGGGACACTGATAGAGGGGGGCCAGTAAAACAGTGATAGAGGGGAACTGGAGGTTATGTAGTACAATGGACAAGAGAACTCAGCAGGTAGATACACTGAGAGAGCGGACATGTATTATAATACCCAGGGGCTATCAGATATCACAGTAATGAAACACAGACACTAACCAACAAACTGTGTGAGAAAACAGCACCAAATACTAGTGAATGAAGAAGGGGCGCCATATGGGGACCAACATACATCAGAAACCATGAGGGATGACAGAGATATATGTATATATGTATATATATATATTTTACCTCGGTATACAGCCTCAGGCTAGCCTCAGGCTAGGGAGAGGTAAGCACATCCGGTCCAGCAATTAGCATAAAAAACTCACGACCGGAGGACGCTCGTGAGTTGCTCCAGTTGGATTTATCTACAACAAGCTAATAACTGTAAGTAATCGTGATTATTTTGGTTAAGCTTGTTTATGATGCACTATCGCATCTAGATTGGAAAGTTCAGAACTTTCGTACGTCCAGTTTGGACAAGATTAGCAATTTAAAAATTGAATCGGATAGAACAAAGGATTCCTTTGTCTTGGTTCTGTGGTTCGATTAAACCCGCTTTGTACGGGTAGAGATGTTGACACCGTCACATCTCCTGTGGAGATTCCTTCGGACCCTAATAGAGGGTGTTGTTGGGGATGATCCTGGGTTTCTTTTATAGACTCCCCTTTTGATGAGGCGTTTCTCCGAGTTTCGTAGCATTTTCTCTCACTTGCTGGCGCAGTAGCCGCGGGTGGGAGAAGTGTACGCGACAGAGAGATGGGAGGTTCTAGAAGCCTACCCCACGTATGGTTGGTTTCGATACCCAAAACCTACGGAAAACTTAGCTTACCACGCCTGTATTGAGAACGGTGTATATACGTTACTCTTTACCAATAAGATCCTCAACCCAGGTTCCCTGGCGTCACTTTGGTGTTCAGTTGAGTTGATTCCGGTTACTAAGTTTCCTTTTTTGGTTACAGACTACCGATGGCTACGAAGCGAAACAAACCGCCGTCCGCCGCGGCGGAGGGACGCGTGCCTACCGGCTACGATACGTCACCGGATCGGACAGCTCCGCCATCCCCACTACAGGGGGCACATGTGCTCTCAGATAGAGAGAGTGAGAACGACGAGGTTTTCCCAGGCGATTTGACCTTACAGGTCAATAGGCTAGTGGAGCAAAAGATGAAGGAGCTCCACAGCAAGGACCAACAATTCCCGCCAGCTGACTCAGACTGGCAGGATGTCTCTGATTTCGAAGAGACGGATTCGGCACCTGAGCCCCCACGCCCTAAGCCCAAAAAGCGGAAACGACCGGCTAGCTCCTCTGGTGATGATTACACCAAAGCCACCAAAGGCAAGAAAGTGAAGAAGCCAAAGAAGAAAAGTAAGAAGAAGAAGAAGAAAGATTCTTCTTCCGATTCATCGTCCGACTCGTCAACTACTGAGTCGGACTCAGACATGGAAAGGGCTGGCCTTTATGCCAACCTGGGAGGCAAGATTCGGAAACGCTGCCCGATCCAAAAGGGAAAGAAAGTCAGAACAACGACTATGATGCGCGAGACTATAAAGGGACATTTTAACACCTTTAAGCCAGCTGAGGTGATCAACAAAATCACTGAGCAAATTTCCGGGATAAAAGGTATCCCGGATAGTGTAGTGAAAGAGATGGACGCTGGGATCCATCTGAATGAGGAGAAGAAGCGCTTTGAGACTGCTCTGTTTACCGTTCACAAAGCGGTCTTAGGGGTCCTCGCCTCAGTCGTTCCGGTAGCTAACCGGATGCAAACTGAGAACAAGTTCTCCTCACTGGCCAGAGGCATGGATAAGGGCGTGGCCCTCCTCACAGCTGCCAGTAACTTCTTGAGCTACCGTAGATACGAAAACGTGTTCAAAGCGGTCACCACACAAGCTGGGAAGGAAGTAGCCAGATCTAAGAAGGTCATGGACAATGATGGCAAGGAGTATACTCTCTTTTTGCTGCCCAAACCCATCAAGGGCAAACCTTTGGATAAAGGGAAAATGTTTGGTGGCCAACTTCCATACCTCTTCAAGGAGGTCGAGACGGAAGCCAAGAGTGGTCGTAACCTTGAGCCGGCCAAGAAAGCCGACTCGTCAAGATTTCGTCACCCCCGAGGGGATTTTCGTCCTCGACGAGGAGCCAGAGCTGGCAGGTCCGGCCCGTCCTATGGCTATCAGCCCAGAGGCAGAGGTCGGGGAGACAGGCAAGGTTGGAACGACGGCAACCGCCCGTTCAGGAAGGAGTTTGCCCCGAAACAATCCTTCCCACGCCCAGGCAACAAATAGACATTGCTACACAAACCCAACTTCCTAAGTTGGTGGCGGAATCTACACAAACAGATGTAAGCGAATTTTGTGCGGGGAACATTTTTAATTGTATGTCTTCTTGGTACGAAATCACTACTGACGTTAACATTTTAGATATTGTTACCGGTGTTAAGATTCCATTTACTGAAATCCCGTTACAACAACGGGTACCTTTCCCATATAGATTTAATGAGTTGGAGAAACAAGCATTATCAGAACAAGTTGCACTTTTTTAATCTAAAGGTATCATTGAAGAGGTGCCTCACACCCCAGGAGAATTTATCTCTAATATATTTTCAAGGCCAAAGCCAAATGGCGATATTCGCATGATTTTAGATTTAACTAAGTTGAACGTACTCGTACAATATCAACATTTCAAAATGTTTTCCCTGGACACTGCCAGAGACTTGGTTACAGAGAATGCTTGGATGGCTAGTGTTGATTTACAAGATGCATATTATACTGTCCCGATATTTGAAGGACACTGCAAATTCTTAAGATTTATATGGGAAGATAGACTATTTCAATTTACATGTATGCCAAATGGCTTAGCATGCGCTCCACGCTTGTTTACTAAATTATTGAAACCGGTTTTTTCGGTCATGGCAAATAAGGGTCATACTATGTTCCCTTACATTGATGATTCTTTCATTGTTTCACAATCGTTTGATGAGTGTCAACACGCTGTTGACGATTTATGTTCCCTTCTGACAACGTTAGGTTTTTATTTGAATCATAACAAGTCAGTTTTTGTCCCCACAACTGAACTTAAATGTTTAGGCTTTATTATTAACACACGCTGTATGACTGTGTCACTCCCCGATAACAAGCTGACTAAGTTTCACGATACGGCGTCTCACTTGGTCGCCTTAAGTAGGCCAAAGATAAGACAGGTCGCGGTGCTAGTTGGCATACTTATTGCTTACGCCCCGGCTATTCTATATGGGAAAGCACACATAAAATCTTTAGAAATAGATAAGAACTTAGGGTTGGCTCGTACTAAAGGCAATTTTGAAAGAAAAATGTTTATTTCAGAAGATGGAAGGAAAGACATTAACTGGTGGTTTAATAATATTCAAAATTCCCCCAATCCTATACGGATGAATGAATCCAATACAGTAGTGACTACTGATGCTTCATTAGAAGGTTGGGGGGCACATTGCGATTCCATAGCAACAGGGGGACGTTGGTTGAAAGAAGAAAATGCAGATCACATTAATGTTTTAGAGCTACAAGCTATTTATTTAGGCCTTGCTAGTTTAGTTAAGGTGCCACATAAACACATCCGTATTTTAACGGATAATACAACGGCAATGGCATATGTACGAAACATGGGTGGGACAAAGTCCAGGCCATGTAATGCGATGGCTAGAAAAAATTGGGAATGGGCCCAAATGAATAAAGTTTGGCTAACAGTAGCATATATTCCCGGAACGCAAAATACCTTAGCAGATCATAAAAGTCGACATTTTCATGACCATTTGGAATGGTCCCTTAATACAGACATTTTCACCACAGTGTGCCAAAAGTGGGGCCAACCTGAAGTTGACTTGTTTGCTTCACGAAACAATTGTAAAATTGACAAATATGTGTCATGGCATCCAGAACCTGATGCCTGGCATATAGATGCTTTTTCTATCACATGGGAGAATAAATTTTATTATATCTTCCCCCAATTCAGCCTGATCAGCCGGGTAAGCCGAAAGATAAAGATGGACAAAGCACACGCAATATTAATCGTTCCCAACTGGGACACGCAACCTTGGCTACCGGGCATTCAGGCAGCCGCCAAAGATTGCCTCCGATTCCGAAGATCACCAGGCAATCTGACACACCAAGGCCCTCTAAAACAAAGAGGGGACGTGTCCACAACACCGTTGTTGGCATTCCTTTTTTAAATAAATATTTAGAACAATTCCGTTTAGATAAAATTACACAACAAAGACTTGTCGCAGATGCTTGGCGTAAAGGTACAGTTAAAATGTATACCACATATTTGAAAAAGTGGGGTGTTTATTGTTTAATTAACAAATCCGACTATTTCCCAAGTTGGTAAATTTCTCCGAGGGTTAGAGGACGAAGGCTTAGGGTTTGGATCTATTAATGCTGCTCGCTGTGCTTTATCCGTCATCCTTCCACGGATAAATAATGAGACATTTGGGAAACACCATGTTATTCATTGGATTGTAAGATCGATTTATCAACGAAACCCACCCAAACCGAAGTACAGTCGCTTCTGGGATGTTTTGGTAGTGTTTGATTTGCTAAGACCGTGGCCTCATAATAGGCATTTAGATCTCAAACAATTAGGGTTTAAGGTAGCGTTGCTCTTATTATTAGTAACAGGACATAGGGGACAAACTATTGTTGCCCTATCACTAGATGGCCTAGAGATAGATAGAAATGAGGCCACATTTGATTTGTCAAAGCTGTTAAAATCTAACAGATTAGGTGACCCTTTGTCTACTATTAGTGTAAGTAGTTTCAAAGAAGACCCAAAACTTTGTGTTTTATCAGTCATTAAGGCCTATATATCCAAGACCAAGGACTTGAGAACTTCAGGACAGTTGTTAGTGAGCTTTATTAAGCCACACAAGGGCATTTCGCGAGATACTCTAGCGAGATGGACAATTAGTATGTTGAAATTGGCAGGCGTTGACACGGACAAATATGCCTCACACTCAACAAGAGGTGCTATGGCGTCTAAGGCGCGACTGCTTGGCATCTCTGTCAAGCGGATCCTGGCCCATGCAGGATGGAAAACAGCACGATCGTTTGCAACCCACTACAACAAACGATTAGAAAAGTCTAGCACACTAGCCCGACAGCTGCTACAAGACTAGATCGGCATTAGGTGAGAATACACTTCGATTTCACCAAAAATGTTATTTTGCTGATTGATGATAATGTATGTTTAACAATTATTATTGACTTGTGACATAACAGTACAGGATAAATGAGATTACGTAAACCTCTCCCTAGCCTGAGGCTAGCCTGAGGCTGTATACCGAGGTAAAATAGATTAGTTAGACGAATCTTACCTGGGTATAGATGATGGATAACTGTTGTTTTACCGAGGTATATATATACATATATATAATCGGATAGACGTGGGCTAGGGCCCTCCCGCCACACCCTTCCACGTCTATTCGTTTGCTTATACCAAGGAAACTTCGCAGTTTAGTACCATTGTCACCATTGATGTACTTTTAGATTATTTGTTTCATTTATCCTGATTAAGATTGCTGGACCGGATGTGCTTACCTCTCCCTAGCCCACGTCTATCCGAGGCTTATACCTCGGTAAAACAACAGTTATCCATCATCTATACCCAGGTAAGATTCGTCTAACTAATCTATATATATATCTAAAGAAAAATTCCTCCAGTGTGGGTCCCGCGAGGGGGGCCACCAGTACACAGCTCCGAACAGCGGGGGGGGGGGGGGGGGGGCACTCCACCAATGCGCCAATAGAGGAAGCAGCAAAGTATATATGTTCCATTCGCATTTATACTTGTATAATGCATTATACATCACATATATGTATATATATTTGTACTTGTACGTTTGACATGTATATATCTTCACTTATATGTCTGACTTTTATTCCTCTTTAGTCGCACATTGGACTAGCATATATATTAAAATATTTGTGGAATGGGGGACATGTTGCGTAGTTCATTTTCTGACACTTGGTGGCGCATCGGTACTAGTGGGCCTACTCAGTCATTGACAATGCTTTGCGTTTGCCGGTATGTGCAGTGCAACACGTATATTTTATTCAAAATTAATAGAAATACAGAACCCTAACCTTATGAATTTAATATAATCTATTCGTTGTATGTTTTCTATATGTATACCAAGCGGTTTGTCTCTAGGTGTTGTGGTTTTAGAGATATTTGACTTTTTCTGTATGAAGATTGCTCACGGCCATTGACAATGCACTGAGTTTGGCGGTACGCCCAGTGCAAAACGTTTATTTTATTCAAAATTAATAGAAATACAGAACCCTAACCTTATAAATTCAATATAATCTATTCGTTGTATGTTTTCTATATGTATACCAAGCGGTTTGTCTGTAGGTGTTGTGGTTTTAGAGATATTTGACTTCTTCTGTATGAAGATTGCTCACGGCCATTGACAATGCACTGATTTTGGCGGTACGCCCAGTGCAAAACGTTTATTTTATTCAAAATTAATAGAAATACAGAACCCTAACCTTATAAATTTAATATAATCTATCCGTTGTATGTTTTCTATATGTATACCAAGCGGTTTGTCTGTAGGTGTTGTGGTTTTAGAGATATTTGACTTCTTCTGTATGAAGATTGCTCATAGCCATTGGGTTTGCAGTGTGACAGTGTGCCGAATAGGCCCACTCGTTCAGTGGCGATGCGAACGGCAGGAATTTGAACTAAAAAGTCGGAGGTCCCCCATTATATATGGGGTTCAGAAGTCATACTGTATGTGATTAGGTATTTCCTGTGTGTATGTGGATGCATTCTGTGGTTTCAGTAAGTATTGACAGTGTGGTTTACATTATATTCAGGTTATCTAACAAGCTTGAAATAGGGGCATTGACTGATATCCTCCTCTCGGGTTCTTGTAGAGTTGGGTTGGTACAGCACCTCCGTCTTCTTGATCTTAATCTTCAGGCCAAACTTCTTTGATGCATTGGAGAAAGCATCCACTATTTTCTGGATCTCTTCAGCAGAGTGGGCAACCAGTGCACTGTCATCTGCAAATAGCAGCTCTCTCACCAGTATCGAAGTAGTCTTGGTCTTCGCTCTGAAGTGTGCGACATTGAAGAGGTCAGCGCTCTGGCTGAACTGTATATAGATGCCATCCCTGATGCCTCGGAAAGCCCTGTCGAGCATTGCTGATAGGAAGATGGAGATGAGCGTGGGGGCCAGTACACAACCTTGCTTGACCCCATTGGTAACCCCTAACGATTCCGAGACTTCCCCTCCAACAATAACATTTGCCATCATTCTCATATGTAGAGCCTCGATCATAATTGTGAACTTCTCTGGGCATCCATACTTCCTCAGTAGCTGCCATAGCTTGGTCCTCCCGACTGTATCAAACGCCTTAGTGAAATGGACAAATATCATGTACAGTGGTCAGTTGTGCTCAATGCACTTTTCTTGTAGCTGTCGGAGACAAAATATCATATCCACGGTGCTCTGGTTACCTCTAAAGCCACAGTGTCTCCGGAACTACATCAGGTGTTATGTGAATAGATAGTCTGTTGAGAAGGATCCTGGCCAATATCTTGCCTGCTATGGAAAGAAGAGAGATTCCTCTATAGTTCCCACAGTCTGTTTGATCACCTTTCTTGTAGATGGTTACAATGCTGGCATCTTTCCATGCTTGGGGTACACAAGCCTCCTCCCAGGCATTGGTGATTAGTTGGTGCAGTCTGTTGAACAGATTGTCTCCTCCGTGCTTGTCAATATCCCACACAGTCACATTATCCTGAGACTGTGCTAACCAGTCCCTGTCCTATCCTATTAATGCCGTGCGCCTGGCTAGGTAGAAGTAGCAACAAGTATCAATTTAATAAAAGTCACTGGTTTGACTCGTCTGGGATTCGAACTCCCGACCTTCCGCAAGGGAGGCCTGCGCTTTACCGATTCGTCTACCGCGACCGGAACCCTGCTAGATAATCAGCCACCGTCAAATGGCATGAAATTACATAATTCTATAAACGAGCTTTGACTTTATATTGTTGATTCTACGTGTATTTCAATATTCGTCGATAAG
Source organism: Branchipolynoe longqiensis (assembly GCA_030323885.1). Taxonomy (NCBI): domain Eukaryota; kingdom Metazoa; phylum Annelida; class Polychaeta; order Phyllodocida; family Polynoidae; genus Branchipolynoe; species Branchipolynoe longqiensis. The sequence goes on from CM059188.1 coordinate 7,221,342, forward strand.
ATACCATTTAACCTAATTGTTGCTGCTACATTGTTCGTTCTTATCTATTAAAACTATCAAATTTTATGTTCAGACGCAATTAATCTGGTTATATCAGCGTATACGTTATGAGTAATCACAGGAAGATTTGATTGTTGTTTTGTTAGGATTTATCCTTTCGATGAGTTAAGCAGTAATTTCCTTTTTTAATTAGAGGGGACATTTTAATCTTCCTCATTCCACTGCTCCTTTCCCATCCAATTAATGCCGAGTGTGAGGCGAGGAAGCAGTGAGGATCAATTTATGGTTGACTCGGACAGATTCGAACCAGCAGTTTCGAATCCCACGACTTCGCACACGAAAGCAAAGTGCTCAACTCATTCAAAACCACCTTGTCAATAGACCCTGCCATTTCAGCTGGAAACTACCCGACTAGAGCAGTTCCAGATTCTGCCGATAGATGTCACTAGCTTAACTGGAGGGGTGTAATATATGAAAAGAGCAGCAGTTAAACTACAGAAGAAAAATACAATACAGTTGTCTTTTTTTAAATATATATATTACAAGGATAAGAGCTTGATGCCTGTTGCGATATGAATATCTGAATATAATCAAGCATTTTATTATTTGTCCAAGCATTCTTTACGGAGATGTAGCATGTGAAAGCACAGGCAGTTATGGAAACGACATGACTACCATGGTTCTAAATTCTGCCGATAGATGTCACTAGCTTAAAGTTGCATAGTCCGATGGTTTTGAATTTCTGTATTTTTTCTGAGATAAATATATGAGATCGATCACTAGAATCTACTTTACATTAGTTCAAAGTTACTTTTATTTTAAATTGTAAACTTTTGAGATATTTTGAGTGCAAACATGGAAAATTAGTTTTAGCAAACATGCCAAAACTCTGACACCATAGACTTCTGCACAGTAACAGGTTCTGTTAAATCGACTCAGTATTTGCCTTCTACGCAGAAACAAATGCTTAATAAGTGCATCAGTATCTAAGTTAGATATGTCAAATCAAATTTAGATAATTGGTTTGGTTTTGAAAATTTGATATTTCACCGGACTATGCAGCTATAACTGGTGGGTTCTATTAGGCAACTGACCAGACCGGTGGCCGAATGAGTTGAGCGTCCGTCCCCTGTTTTGGGAGATCGCGGAATCCGAACCTATGAGTTTGTGGGTTCGAATCCTGGTCGAGTCAAACCAATGACTTGAAAATGGACACTTATCGCTTCCTAGTGGCTTTCGGCATTACTAGGATAGGGCAAGGACTGGTTCGCTCAGTGTCAGGACTGTAACTGAGTGGGATATCAGGTCATGGTGCTGGCGGCCTGATTTCACAATCCTCCCCTATGCTTCCTGTATAGGCCTGGAAACCGATTTTACCTCTCTACACACCTGCAGTTGTATGCAGACATTGATCAGGCCTGCCAACAGTGGTGTGTGTAGTGCTACTTTAAAAAAGTGGAGGGAACGCACGTTTTGATTTATTTGAAATATTGAAGGAACGCCGTCCCCCCTCACACACAAAGCAAGGGAACGCCATTCCCATGCGTTCCCACAGCGCTTCACTACGTGCCAACCACCACCAGGCGGGATGGCCGAATGAGTTGAGCGTCCGTCTCCCGTTTTGGTAGATCGTGGGTTTCGAACCCACGGGTTCGAACCTTCGTCGAATTAAACCAATGACCTAAAAAGTGATACTTATCGCTTCCTAGCCAGGCTCTCAGAATGTTTACGATAGGAAAAGGACTGGTTGGCTCAGTGTCAGGATAATGTGACTGAGTGGGATGTCAGGTCACGGTGCAGGCTGCCTGGTATCCCAGTAGGGCAGCACCATAAAGTCGTGATGAGTGTGCACTGGCATAAGTCCGTACCCATCCTGACAGAACGTTAGATGTTGCCAGGAGATACAACTCCAGCAACCAACCAACCAGATTTGCCCGCCCGGAGTGTGAGTGGCGTGTAATATGGCACAGTAACGAGTGGAAAAAATGTCAGTATAACGTTATGAAATGTTAGAATAACATTATAAAAAAACGTCATATAAACGTTATTTTGTATGGAGTAAAAAACGTTATATAACATTATTTTATAACGTTCTAAAGACGTTTGTTAACGTCGTTGTGGTGTTTTCATATTACATTGCATGTTAAACGATAATGGAAGATTCATAGCCATGTTGACTTGAGTACCCCATGTAATGGGTACTTGCTGTGATCCTTGATTTTGGTTGCCCTGCAGTGATCCTTCCCTATGTGTAAGTTGGTTCACTTACTTTTCTTGAATGTCACTTTAATGCAGGTTAGTTTCTCAGTAAATGGTCATAAGATGGTTGGGCCAGATCATCCCCTCCTCGTCACCAGATTTCTAGTGAAGATCGCACCAATATCAACTAGATTAAGTTGGATTAGGCTTGGGTATACTTTATATCTCACATGTCTTTACAGTCTCTTCCAAGATGGCTACCGTCTGTCTCAGTCACAATAGACCCCAAAAACATTACAATATGTGTTATAACGTCAGTATAACATTACTATGATATTATAATGTACCATAACCAAATAATAACGTTAGGCTGACATTACTTAATGTTATGTGTTACCTGGGTAATAACAATACAAATTCATATCATTACATGTTGTTAATGCTAACATTTGTTTCACGCAGCCATGAGCTTTCCAGCAATGATTCTGGGTACATAGTGCACAAACTACTAGCTCACACAAAATCTCAACCAATGAGCAGCTCAAGTCATCAAGAACCTTGCCTAGCTCAATGGTATACAAGCTCACACCAAATCTCAACCCATGAACAGTTCAAGTTATCAACAATCCTGCTCAGCTCAATGCTATACAGGCTCATGCCAAATCTCACCCACTGAGCAGCCCAAAAGGTCAACAACCCTGCCCAGATCAATGTTATACTAGCTCACACCAAATCTCAACCACTGAGCAGCTCTAGACATCAACAACCCTGCCCAGCTCAATGTTATACTAGCTCACACCAAATTTCAACCACTGAGCGGCTCTAGCCATCAACAGCCCTGCCCAGCTCAATGTTATACTAGCTCACACCAAATCTCAATCACTGAGCAGCTCAAACCATCAACAGCCCTGCCCAGATCAATGTTATACTAGCTCAAACCAAATCTCAACCACTGAGCAGCTCAAACCATCAACAGCCCTGCTCAGCTCAATGTTATACTAGCTCACACCAAATCTTAACCAATGAGCAACTCAAACCATCAACAACCCTGCCCAGCTCAATGTTATACTAGCTCACACCAAATCTCAACCGCTGAGCAGCTCTAGACATCAACAACCCTGCCAAGCTCAATGTTATACTAGCTCACACCAAATCTCAACCACTGAGCAGCTCAAACCATCAACAGCCATGCCATGCTCAATGTTATACTAGCTCACACCAAATCTCAACCAATGAGCAACTCAAACCATCAACAACCCTGCCCAGCTCAATGTTATACTAGCTCACACCAAATCTCAACCACTGAGCAGCTCAAACCATCAACAGCTGTGCCAGACTCAATGTTATACTATCTCACACCAAATCTCAACCAATGAGCAACTCAAGGCTTCAACAGCTCAATGCGGGGTGGGTGGGGTGGGGTGGGGGTATCCTCAGTGGCAGGTACTCACACAAACACGTGAACAGCAGGACAGCGGGCGTCCTCCAGTCCATATCGGATAGAGTTCTAGGGCACGCTGACGGAGTCTGCGGCACAGAGTGTTGCTCCACTCCCACGGTAGTGGTTGTTATGTGTGTGAGCAGGCCAGCGCAGTGGCTGAGCGCGCCTTCAATGGAATGCCTTTTGACCTTTGACCTTATTTGATTTAACATGAGGTCACCGCGGCTCGTGTTGTTGAAGCGTGAATGGAACACACACACACACCGGCACACACGCGTACCCCCTCACACACACCGACAATGAACACGTCTGCAGATTGCGCGATGGTTGTTTTGTAGACTCACGTCTGGTCCTAATCTTAATCCATCCAAAGTGTGCGGCTTAATTCTGCCACCTTCCGCTCAATGAGCCGGCGCTGTTTCGTCTGTACTAAGTGGTCTCCATATCAGCGTTGTGTAAAATGTATTAAAATGTAGCAGCATTAAACTATGGGCTCGAGTGTCGTCGGTAACTTTACTTTCAATGTACCATCCCAGTCCCTTTAAAAAAATGTATACATTAATTTTGAATAAAAAACAAGTTTTGCCCTAAGCGTATCGGCAAATTCAATACTGTGGAATCTTGGCTTTACCCCCTCTATATGGCTATTTCATATGACGTCACAAAGGGAATTCGGTCAGTGCACGCACAGCTTGGCTGCAGGACGACACATTGTCACACTGCCAACTCAATGGCTATGAGCAATCTTCATACAGAAAAAGTGAAATATCTCTAAAACTACACCACCTAGAAACAAACCGCTTGGAACACATATAGAAAACATATTCAACGAACAGACTATATTAAATTTATATGGTTAGGGTTCTGCATTTCTATTAATTTTGAATAACATTGATGTTTTGAACTGCACATATCGGAAAACTCAATGAGTCAATGCATTGGCAATGGCCATGAGCAATCTTCATACAGAAAAAGTGAAATATATCTAAAGCTACACAACCTAGAAACAACCCGCTTGGAAGACATACAGAAAACATGTTTATCAAACAGATTATATTAAATTTATAAGATTAGGGTTCGGCATTTCTATTGATTTTGAATAAAAATTGACGTTTTGCACGGCATACCGGCAAACTCAATGGCAGTGTGCATTCGTTCTGCAGCCAAGCTGCGCGCGCATACACGGTGTTTGTAAACATTAAAAGGGGTCTACATAAACTCCAACAACCAACAAGAACCCACTGATGTAGCACTATAAAGTCACGATGAGTGCGCACGGTCACAAGTCGGTACCCGTCCTGATATGACGTTAGATGTTGCCAGGACGTAAAACTCCAACAACCAACCAAACCAATCAATCGACCCACACTACGACGTATAACCTTAGCGTATGTCGACATTTGTGATTTTCGACCAACATATCGGCGTATGTCGTCATACATTACGTCTTACGTCGCCGTGCATCGAGGCTTCGACAATCTTTTGTGCATGCTCAAAATTTCCAACGTGTGGCTCGTATGTTGAACGTACACTGCATGTACATTTGGCATACGTCAGCATACATTGGGAGTATGTTAGGGATACATTGGTATAAGTTGGCTGCACGTTAGCCATACGTTCAGCCGGTGGGAATGTGCAGTCCGCATACAGTCCGTGTACTGCCAACGGATGCGTTACATACTCCTAACATACTTCGAATGTATGCCTGCCGTATCTCCAGCGTATTTAATGTATACACCATACTTCTAGCGATGGAGTACCATATATAACGTTGGTCAGCATTCCGTGAGCGTATGCTAGCATTTTGTGAACATTTTGCGAAGCACATGACCACTCTCATACGCTAGCAATAGGTCAGAGATACGTTCTGCATATGTTATGTACGTTGTGTGTACATTGTGTGTATGTTATGTATATGCCCATTTTTATCCCTCACCACTGAAAAGTTTGACGAATGCCGACGTACTGACAAATTTTCTAATGTTGAGCACGCGCTGAAACCATACCTCGTAGTGTGACAGGGCCTTTTACACGCGCTGACAATGTTTTATCTAACTAAAACATTCATTAAAGTTGCATGGTCCGATGGCGTTTGAATTGTTGTCTTATTTTTTAGATAAATATATCAAAGTGATCATTAAGAGCTACTAATCATTAGTCTGGAGTCATTTTGATGAAAAATTACTAGTTTTGAAACAATTTGACCTGAAAGAACCCAAAATAATTTTGACAAGCTTGCCAAAACTCCTGTGGCTATGACCTAGATGGTCATCTCGCGGCCACCACGTGATGTGAGATGACCTACTAATCCTCGAACCTGACAGGGCTGTAGGTAGGTATTTCTGTTTAGGGATCCACACAGTCTGCTTAATAAAAATATAAGCAGAAATAAATAATTTCATAATATACAGAAATATGTAGTGCTTATATTGATTTTTTTAAAGTAATTCCCAGCCATGCTTTATTCACTGAATAATTAGGTTACAATATTTTGTGTGGTATCCAGACACCACTGGTTACATCTGTGATGGAAATTTGTAATGTTATCTCTGAAGACATCAAATAATTTTTTTTTTTAATTAAACATGCATACATGTTACAGAATACTTCCTTCTGATTTGGGAACAGTTTTGTTTGATATATCAATGCAATACAAGATGTTAGTAAGGATCCAACCATGTCCCATATGTCATGTTACAAATGGCTGACTGTAAAATGGGGTTTTTGGTACAAAAACACTTCATAACTAAAAATACCAAAGTTGCATGTGGTTTATTTTATTTCCCTTATTTCTTACATCAAATCTGAACATGAATATGAAAAGTATAAGGAAAAAAGTAAGTAGGATCTTTTGTTATTGATGTTTTAAAATCCCATCCCATGCTGACCAGTTTTCAGGAGAGTGACCAATATATAAGAAATGCTAATTCATTAGATAGAAATGCAGATTTCCAGGTTTAATGCTATGATGGCAGCAACTGTTCTGATCATGCGTTATCGTTATATATATATGGACCAAAAATATAGATATATATATTAATCGGCCAATACTAATATATATATATAAATTTCACAATTTAAATGACCCAAATTGAATAATTATATTTATAGAATTGACCAAACAGCATTGAATATCCAACATCGAGGGGGGGCAACATCCACCTCATTTCCCCTTCCCCTCTGTGACCCTGCACAGCAGGCATACTTGGTTGGGGGGGCTAATTGGTTAATGGCCTTCCTGCATAATGGGTGTTTCAAACTGAGTGTTCAAAGGGGTGAGGCTATAAACTCACTTGTTGTTCTGTATAGGCTGTCCCAAATCATTAGCTAATACACCAGTATATAAGTTGGATATATAGGATCAAATGTAAGTAGTTGTTTTAATTTTGACAAAATTATATTTCATTGGACTATGCAACTTTAACGTTATTTTCATAGTTTCGGAGGCTGTCCAGGTTTATCTGTGATGGGTAGCTGACTATCTAACCCAAGTGGCGCGAATCAACAAACTGGGTCAACCGGATGGAATATCCGAATCAGCAGAGCGCTCGCTCCCCGTGCGGCAGACCGGAGGATCAATCTTAAGTCAATCAAACCAAAACCATCGACACTTGTCAAGGCATTGTCTGGCACTCACACAGTCACAGCAATACTAGGATAGAGCTCAGTGTCAGGATAATATCATTGAGTGGGATAGTATCGGGAGGGCATCCTAGTGGAGGGAATGTGCATTGTCAAATTGTCTTTTATGTAATGACAGAAAAACATTAAATGAAATACAATAAAGAAAGGTGGGGGTGTAGCTATATACTGCAAACTCACCAAAAACTTAGATGCTGAAACGCTAGAAACAGCAAATATTTTAGAACAACACATAGAACTTGTGTGGTGCTTAATAAAAAATGATAAGCAAGCAAACACAGCCATAGCAAGTCTGTACAGACCACCAACAGGAAACATAGACAGCTTCCTTGAGTCCCTTGAAAAAGTGCTAGCACAGTACAAAAATTAACAACTGCAGAAATGTTCATTCTGGGTAATATAAACTACAACTCAAATGAAAAAGACTAACTAATGCTGCAGACCACTATCAAAAGCATAGGCCTTCAACAGATAATCACAGAAAATACCAGACTCAGTGAAAATAGCTTGGCAATTGACCTAATACAAACCAACTCCAACCATGCAACAAAGTGGGTCACCAGAAGCTGGGGTATTAGTGACCACGAGCTAATATACATAACCAGAAAAAAAATTAAAACCAAAAATCAATATGAATACAAGATGGGTAGATAGAAAAACAATCACTAGAAAACCAACTAGAGAGTAAAAAATATTAAAATAATAGTAACAAAAATGATATTAACATTTTCTGGAACAATATCATTATGGAAATAACAACCTCACTAAACCAAATGTGTCCAATAAAAAAATTAAAAATAAACTAAAAACAAGATCCATGGGTGAACAATGAGCTAATAGCCCAGATAGAAATCAAAAGAAAACTAGGGAACCTGTCAAAAAGCACCAAAACCTGAGCAGATAGACTAGCCTACAACACGGCTAAAAATAAGTCCCAGAAAGCTGTCAAAACAGCAACAAAAAATACAAAATAAGCCAAGATGATCACAAGATGAAATCCCCACCTGCAAAACCAATGCAAAAGAATTACAACGACTAATACAGAGCATAGTCAAAAATAAACCAAGTGGTATAGAAAATATCCCAACTAAAGTATTAAAACAAGCTCTACAAGCCATCCCAGACACCATGAAAGACTTATTTAATGCCTCTTTCGAACAAGGTAAATGTGTCGAAGCCTGGAAGACGGCCACTATCACCCCAGTCCATAACGGTGGAGATAAACAAAGCAGGGGCAACTACAGATCCATATCAATCCTACAGACCACAGGCAAATTGATTGAAAGAATACTACACAGGCACATAAATGAACACCTGAACAAGAATAATATACAAAACTCGAGCCAAGGGGGCTGCAGAAAACTCCATTCCACATCAAAAACCATAGCCCTACTCACCAGTGACTTACTGGCCTCAATGAACAAAAAAGAAATATTGGAAGCAGCATTCATAGACTTCATCAAGGCTTTTGACTACTACTACTTCAAAAACTCAACCAAATAGGCATAAATCAGCCACCAAAAAATGGTTTGAATGCTACCCGAGAAATAGGGAACAAAAAAACAAAGTAGATAATAGCGTATTAGAATACAAACCAATTAAATGTGGAGTCCTACAAGGGTCAGTTCTAAGACCACTATGCCTCATAATATACATAAATGACCTAGAGAAGTGGCTGGACACTGAATGCCTCCAGCTATATGCAGATGATACTCTCATATATGCTGAGGGCAACACTGAGGAAGAGGTAACAAATAAACTAAATAAACTACTACAGAAACTGGATGACTGGTGCAAATCTAATAAAAATAAAATAAAATAACCATAAATGCCAGCAAATCCAAAACAGTCCTCTTCACACATAGACCGCTACTGGAAAGTAAAGCCCAGTGCAAACTAGGAAACCAGGGACTGGAAAAAGTAAAGCACTACAGATACTTAGGCCTAGAGCTGGAGAGCCAACTAAACTACAACCTATGTGTGACAAAAATCATACAACAAATTAATCAGAAACTCTGGTTATTTGCAAAATTAAGAAAACTATTGACACGGGAAATGTCAATAACGGTCTTTAAAGGAATGGTACTCCCATACTTTGACTATGGAGACACATTATACATGGGAGCAAAGCAAGAACAGCTCAACAAGCTGCAAATCCTACAAAATAAAGGATTACAAATATGGCTCAGGGTGGACAGAATGCACCCCATCTATGACCAGCAGATGCAAACCAAAGCAAAATTGCTTAAAAATAGAAGAGTAGTACACCTCAAAACACTCACATTTTGGTACAGTCGCGATAGGAAATACCAAAGCAACCAACCAGAGATACACGAATAAACAATGTACCACTAATAAAACAAACAAGGAGCTGCATAGAGCCAGAGCACTCGAGCTTACATGCTATGGACAGTATAAGCACACATCAACAAAAAGAAGAAACATCAAAATACATTAGCATGTAACATTTAACATCAAAATACATTAGCACAAAACATGCGGCCTGTTATGGTGGCCTTTGGTCCCAACACAAGCTGATTGTATCTGCCTATATTTACACTATTTACACAACCAGATACACAACCATATACACCATCATACACACCACCATATACACCACCATACACACACCTACTAGTAGGTACTCCAAAGTGGGCATATACGGTGTCCGCAGTGCAAAATTTGACATATTTTAACCCTTTTTAAAACACTTCATTCTCCACTAATTCTGCTTCATTTGAAATAAAAATTATATGGAATTAAAGCTTGTTCTTTTGTCTTTAGGGTATCTGATTTTTAGTTAGCATTGGTCGTAATGCTCGCATTGCGTTTGATGTGAGGAAAGGAAGAGACCCTCCCCCCGCCTCTCCTGCCATCGCGCAGCTTTCGCACCTGCCCTGCCATCCGTCCCTCAGCTTTCTCCCGCGCCCTTCGCCCTGGCCCACCGCATTCTCACCTCCCCCGCCCTCGCTGTCCTCCTCCCTCCCTTATAAGGCCGCCCACCGGCCTCCCTCAGCCACTCGCCTTCCAGCCGTCCTCCCTGCAGCACCTTTTTTCTATTTGGCTACCTACCACCTCAGACCGCTCCAACACCTCGGGCCGATCTACACCATGCCTGGAAGCGGCAAAGGAAAAGGACACAAAGGAGCCCGGACGAGCGCCTTGGGCACGCCGGGACCCGCCTCGGGCACGCCGGGACGTAAGAGAGATCCTGGCGTCGGCCGAGGCGCAGCACACCGGGAGAAGAAAAGGTATCTCCCCCGACTACCTTTTCCTCTCTGACCTCATGGAGAGGGGGCCTGAACGCAAGTCGGTGAAGAGGGGCGAGGCGCTCACAGTGCTCAGGGACAACCTGGTCTATCCGTGGCCTACCGTCCGCCGCTACTCAGAGATGATCTTCACGTGGATCGCGGACGGCAGGCTTCCCCACGGATGGCACGACCCGGTTGCCCTGAACATGGTGAGGATGGAGTTCCTCACCATGCCCTCCCACCAAGCCGCCCCCACAACCACCCGAGCCGCAGACCCAGCCAGACCCCGCCCCAGCCCCAGCCCCGCGCCCAAGCCGACACCCGGGTCCCATACAGTAGGGAACTCCACGGGGCACCCTGCAGCGCGTGGAACCGCGAAACTGCCTCGTGCGATCAAGCCGCATCCGGCGAGGCCCACGGCCAGGCGGGGGCGAAGCAGCGGCACACGTGCACGTATTGTGCGAACGTACGGAAGGTGCTCACAATGCATAGTGAGGCCGTATGTATGGCGAAACGCGCACGTGAGCACGCGACCCCCGCCACCTCGGCAGATTTTTAGTCCGCCGGTGCCCCCCGGCCGGCCCGGAGGTCCTTAACCGGCCTACACACCACCTCAAAATAGCCGACAACCTCACCACCACCACCACCACCACCGACTCCAGCCCAGACACCTCCCCAGACAACGCCTCTGGCCCCCAGACGGACGCCCACCGGACCGCCCGGAGCACCATCGGCTCCCCAGAAAAGCAGCCCAACCACCACCTCGGCACTGACCAGCAAACTACTACAGAAACTGGATGACTGGTGCAAATCTAATAAAAATAAAATAAAATAAAATAGCCATAAATGCCAGCAAATCCAAAGGTGCTCAGACTAGAACCAGAGCCCTGGTGAGCGCGAGCTGCTGCGGGGTCAGGGGGGGGGGGCCTGACGCGGCGCGTGCGTGGAGGCGCATTCCCCCCCCCCCCCCCGAAGACGTCGGGGGGGGGGGGGGGGGGGAATGCGCCCTCACCATGCCCTGGTGAGGGCGCATTCCACCACAGCCGGGGACCACCGCCCCGCCCTTAAGGCTCCCAACGCCTCCCACGACCACTCGACCACAGACACCATCGACCCCGACCTCCACCTCACCCCCGGCGATACCGCTTTCCTCTGCCCTCCCGACCCTCCCCCTCCCCTCCGCCCTTTCCTCAACCCCCCCGACCCTCCCCCTCCTCCGACCCTCCCCCCACCCCGCAGGACTTCGCTGCCCCCCTCTCCCGCCCGCACCGCACCTCCTCACCCTCCCCCCCGACATTCCTCCTGCCACGGCAGACAGCCTCGACGAGCCCACCGTCGACGTCCTCGACCCCCACATACAGGACACCCTCCCAGCCGCCCCCTCCTGCGGCCCCACTCCCGCCCACTACCGCCCCACCATCCTCTCCACCTGGCCCCACACCTCCACACATAAGCTGTCCTCCGGGAAGCGGGCCTCCCTAATTTTTTGGCCGCGCTCATGCCCCTCCCTTCAGACCTCCACATACCCGCTTGGCGCGCCCGCCTCCGGGACTACCCCGACCCCGCCGTCCTCGACTTTCTCGAGTTCGGCTTTCCCTCTAATTACTCCGCCTCTACCCCTCCCCGCCCCACCTTCTCTAACCACCGTGAGCCCCCTGAGAACCTCCCTCACATCCGGGAATTTATCGACACGGAGCTCGCCCTCGGCGCCCTCATAGGCCCCTTCTCCATCCCCCCCTTTACCCCTTGGACCCAGGTCTCCCCCATGATGACCCGCCCCAAGTCCGACTCGGGAAAAAAGCAGGTCATCGTGGACCTCTCCTACCCTCCGGGAGCTAGCGTGAACTCGCGCATCCCCCGGCGCAAATTCCTCGGCAGACCCCATTCTTATAGGCTCCCCTGTGTCGCAGACGTAGGCCACCACCTCATCCACAAAGGCACCGGGGCCTACGTCTGGTCGGCCAACATCTCCCGGGCCTACCGCCAGCTCCGTGCCGACCCCCTCTCATGCCCCCTCTACGGTATCTGCCTCGACGGGGAGACATATGTCGACCTCGCCCTCCCCTTTGGCTGCCACTCCTCGGGCGCGGCGTGCGTGCAGGTTACCGCAGCAGTGGCCTGGATCATGCGGCGCGAGGACTTCCACGCCCTCGTCTACGTCGATGATTTCAGCGGGTGCGAGGGCTCCTACCTGAGGGCTTGTCAGGCTTTCGACGCCTTCCTCGCCCTCACTGCGGCCCTCGGCCTCGACGTGGCGCCCGGAAAGTGTCATCCCCCTGCTGTCCACCTCACTTGGCTCGGGTTCGCCCTCGACAGTGAGGCGATGACCATCCGGATCGCCCCCGACAAGATCCAGGCCCTCGTCACCAACTGCGAGGCCCGCATCGCACGCCCCGCCCTCGGGAAACGCGAGCTGCAAAGCATCTTAGGCCGCCTCAACCACATCAGCAGCTGCGTGCTCCTCGCCCGGAAATTCATGACCCGGCTCCTCAGGGCGATCCGCAGCTGCTTCGGAGCCGCCTCACTCACCCTCACTGGCGACGCCCTCCGTGACCTGAGGTGGTTCGCCACCTACGGCCGCATCTCCAACGGCCTCTACCTTCTCCGTGCCCCGGAGAGCCGTCGCCTCGTGATTGAGTGCGACTCCTGCCTGATTGGTGGGGGGGGGCCTACTCAAGTTCAAGCTATTACGCCCGAGGGTACTCTCCGGGTTTCCGGGCGCGCTCTTGTCCATCCACGAGCTGGAGGTGGTAAACCTCGTCGTCGCCCTCCGCTTCCTCCCCACGGATGACGTCGCGGGGGCGACGGTGGTTGTCAACACAGCAACATGGCCTCTGCCGCCGCCCTCGAGTCGGGGCGCGCCCGCGACCCCACCCTCGGGACCTGCGCGAGGGAGCTCTGGCTCATGGCAGCCACGGGCTCCTTCAACCTCCAAGTGACGCACAAGCCCGGGCGGACCTCGTCCTCGCCGACGCCCTCAGCCGCGCCCACCTCACCGGCCCTTGGGCCGAGACGGCGCGGGCCGAGGTGGACCGCCTCGGGCTAAAGTCCGTTCACGCCTCTCACGACGACTTCCCCTTTCACCCCGGCCTCTAGGTTTCTCCTCGGCCGAGGTCGCCGACATCTCACGCCTACGCCTCGCCGCCCTCGCCCCAGCAACCTGGAGGAACCGCGCCGGCAGGCCGAGGACTTCGTCGGCTACTTAGTCGCCCGAGGCCTGGACCCCCTCGCGCCGTCGGCCTTCGACGTCGCAGCTTACACCGCCTCCCTCTTCGCCCACGCCCTCGCCCCGGCCTCCATCAAGAACGCGTTGTCCGGGGCGCGCTCCTGGGTGGAGGGGGCGGGGGGCCTCACCTCGGGCTTTGACTCCCGCCTCGCCAAGGACGTCTGGTGGGGGGGGGGGGGGGGGGGGGGGGGGGGGGGGGGGGGGGGGGGAATGCGCCTCCATGCACGTGCCGCGTCAGGCCCCCCCCTGACCCCACAGCAGCTCGCGCTCACCATCGCCCACCTTACTCGAGCGGGTCCCGCCTCATTCGTGCCTCGGGCCGCCCTCCTCCTCGGGTACGTTGGGATGCTCCGCCAATCCAACCTTCTGGCCCCGAGCCCCGAGGGCTGGGGCGGCCCCCACACCATCACCCGAGCTGACGACCGCCCCGCGCCCGGGGGTCTGCGGCTCCTGATCAGGACATCAAAAACCATCTCCGGCCCCTCGGGCGCGGTTGCCCTCTTCGTACCTGCCGCCCTCGGATCCAACCTCTGCCCCGTCGCGGCCTGGCACCGCGCCATCGACCAGTGCCCGGCGCCCCCCGACGCGCCGGCCTTCATGATGCCCTCTGGCCGGCCCCTCGACCCGCGCTCCCTGACCGCACTCCTGAGGGGCACCCTTCAGGCCCAAGGAGTGCCCGACTTCCAGAGCTTCACCCTCCACAGCCTCCGCCGAGGCGCCGCCCAAGCTTGCCACCGCGCCAGGGTCCCCTTGGCCGATATCATGGCGCAAGGCACCTGGACCTCAGAGGCGGTCCACGCCTACGTGCCCCGCCTCGCACCCTCGGGCGCGCCTCGAGCCCTCTCCCCCGTTTTGGTGGAGGGCTCCTCGGCGCCCCTCCTCTGAACTCTAAGCTCCCATGAGCTCCTGCTACCCTAGTTAAGCTATACGTTATCGCTCCTTCTGAGCTTCCTCTTTGTACTCTCCATTGTTTCTCTAGCTTGTATTTACGTTTGCTCCTTCTGAGCTTCCTCTCTGTACTCCCCTGTTTGTATAGCTTATATGTTGTTTGAGGCGCCCAATAAACGCCTCTTTTTTCTCCACATCCGCCTTGCCTTCTTCCTTTTCGCGCGTAAATTAGAGTCAATGGAAACTTGTTTGGGGGTATCAGCAGCAGCTCTGTGCATGCTCGCCGAGTTTGTTTTCATCCAGTCTGAGATACTCCCTTCGCTAAAATTGATACCTTGGTGAGCACAGTGACCTGAGCTAAAAATAACCCCCAATGAAAGACAGAGAAGAAACTAGGCTTCATTAGCATATCAAGCATGGCTGTTTTTAAGTGGGAAATTTGATTGAACTGAAGGAGTGAAAACATTAAGACAGCAATCCTCCTTGAAAATTGATCAGGATCGTGCTGAAAATTATATCATCAGAAAGCTCAAGTCTTCCTCTACCTAACGGGAACAATATTTGGTTGAGATTTATATCATGCTCATCAAGGTTGGTCTGAGAAATGACTGCTGCAAGAATGTGGCTATTGTCAGTTTGTGATGCATAAAAGTGAATTTTGTCTTTCTTTCTCTGATCAGTTATAAAATTATGGCATCACGTAGAGCTGTTAATTCTCCTTATTTTGGTATAAAGATTGTAGTGATAGGACAATTAGAACGGGAGTTGTGATAATTTTCTTAATTTTACTGAATTTATTATTGGTGGTTGCTGGAAATTAGGGAATTTATCAAGTTTGATATGAAATTTCAGAAAGAATACTAATAGTGATGGCCTGTAAAAAATTGAGCTTCTTATTTGTACTATAGAGAATGAGATTCTTTAATATTGGACAGATCATATGCAAAATAGATTCCAGATGGGACCCTAAAAAGCAAGATTTGGCTAATTTGGAAATGTGCACAAATTGGGGTAAAAAAATCAATCTTTAAACACTCATAACTTTGCAGCTATTCAATCAATCTAAATGATTTGTATATCATTGAGATCCGATTTAAAAGATCTGTACAGATATATAACTTGTAATACTGACCTGTTGAAAAGAAATATCACTTTGGAGTACCTACTACTAGACAGGTTGGCCGTATGAGTTGAGCGTCTGTTTCCCGCTTTGGTAGATCGTTGGATTCGAACCCATGGGTTCAAACCCTGGGCGAGTCAAACCAATGACATACAAATTGATACCGGTCGCTTTCTAGCCAGGCACTCTGAATTATTAGGATAGGCCAAGGAGTGGTTGGCTCAGTGTCAGGATCATGTGACTGAGTGGGTCATGGTGCTGGTGGCCTTGTCTCCCATGGGGGCAGCACTGTAAAGTTGCATGATTATGCTCTGTCACAACTCAGTACCCGTTCTGATATGACCTTAGATGTTGCCAGAACGTAAAACTCCAACAACCAACCAACCAACCAACCATACACACCATCATATACACCACCACCAGTACTTTTAAAAAAAATTGAATTTCCCATTAGCATATTCAAAACAATGTTACAATTTAAACACATCCGACCATATACACTATACAGTACAACCCCGTTAAACCAAGCTCGGTTAAACCAAACGATCGGTTAATCCAAACAAAATTGTCAGCCCCAGGCCACTTCCTGTACAGTTAAACCAAACTTTCATGTGGTTTTAAGGTTTTATATGAAAAAAGTTTGGTTTAATGGGGTTAAACTGTATATACATTAAAAAAACAATAATCATAGTGTCCACATACATTGTACATTCATAATGCACCCCAGATTTTGCCAAAGCCAAGTCAAAGTCAAAGCTCGGTTAAACCAACGATCGGTTAATCCAAACAAATTTCTAGGGTCCCTTCAAGTTTGGTTTAATGGGGTTATAGTGTATATACAATTTATACAATAAATAAACTACATCTTGAAGTTGCATCAATGTGCATAGTCCAATGAAAGCATAAACTGTTCAAAAGCAAAACATGCCACTGTTAATGGTTGGTTGATTGTTGGAGTTTTATGTCCTGCCAACATCTAAGGTCATATCAGGATGGGCACCAACTTGTGACAGTGTACACTCATGGTGACTTTATAGTGCTGCCCAATGTGTCATTAATCTGACACTGAGCTAACCAGTCCTTGCCCAATCCTATTAATGCCGAGCGTCAGGCTAGGATTGTTTGTTTGTTTGTTGTTGTCTTAAGTCCTAGCAACATCTAAGGTCATATCAGGACGGGTACCGACTTGTGACAGTACGCACTCATGGCGACTTTATAATGCTGTCTCACTGGCAAACCAGGCCGCCAGCACCATGACCTGGTATCCCACTCAGTCACATTATCCTGACACTGAACACACCAGCTCAGGCTAGGAAGTGACAAGTATCAATAACATACGTTCATCATCACCAATGCTGTCGGTCGCGATGCGACAAAGACTGCTTTCATTATTTGACTGCTGCTGTGAGAGTGATGTCCATGAGTCGGTCTTAATGTCTCTCAGCTTCAGCTTACTAACGTACATATATCGTATGTATAACGTCAGTTTTGTGTTTCTCCACCGTGTCTTGATGTATGTAACATATGAGGCGTAGTTCTGGCGATCGAAAAATGTATATAAGTTATAACGTTCACCAGCTTTCTGTGAATGTACCGGGAGCGTAATTTGAGCATTTTTCGCCAGGAGGCACGTGAGCCATACGTTAGCCATATGCTATGTATATGGTATGTATACATCCAACTTTGCCCCCCACACGAAAAGTTTGACGCATCTCCATGTAAAAAAGTGATTTTCCGCATTGGCCATGCGCTTGCGAGATGTGTCGTAATGTGACAGGGCCTTTAGCAAATAAACATGTCTAGAGTTACAGGAACTTCCCGTACAATGACCCTTTCCATGTTTGGGTGTCAAATGACCAACAAAATCGGAGAGGTTTTCAAGGGTCTTTCATGTCACCACACTGCGTACAAAGATAAATATGTTTATAAGTTGAATATGTCAGCGAGTATCAGGAAAAGTGTCAAGATTATTTATTTCAATATGACTAATTGTGTTTACTTCCAGCAAAAGTAATTTGAGCGTTTAAATTAACTACAGCCAACATCGCGTTAGAAATACCGGTTCTAGTCCAATAGAGGGGAGGGGGTGAAATGATGTCACAAGACAACTTTCGGTGGCCATATTGGATGGCATACAGAAGGCTTGAAACTGCCTACACTGTGCTTATCACATATCCAGGGCTGGTTCAAAGCCATGTGGGACAGCAACACAAGGCTTCATAAAAAAAAGAGCGGTCAGGAGGCTCCCGAACGAACTGAGAGGGAGCAGTGGATACTGGACAAGTTTAGCTTCCTCAGCTCAGTGGTGCGACACTGGCCTGAGCCCTGCAGAAATGTAAGTACTATATATTTTAATTTGCAACCATGTGGATATTATTTATCAGTGACCTCATTGTGGATAAATCAATATATTTTAATGGCATTATAATTTGCAATGATGTGGAATTATTTATGGTTGCCCTCTTTATCTAAAATCATGTTGTATTCATTTTACTTATGCTGAGGATGGGGGTGTCATGCAGGAACTCAAGCAAAACCTCCTCCTCTGCTGCAGGCAGAGTGCAGTTGTACTTCTGCACCCTCCGCTTGTTTGTGGTGAGACAATGTGAGCTGGAAGAGGTGGAGGCTGCAGACGAGGCACGGGAACAAGGAGATGGAGACATGGACTGAGTTTCCATCGTCGCCTCAGTCTCCTCAGTCTCCTCATTTGGGGGAGATGGAGAGGAGATCATAGCAGATGGTGGAGATGGTGGAGATGGTGGTGGTGGTGATGGTGAAGATGGAGTATCCCCTGTAATCCTCTTCCTGCCCTTGCTCTTGCCTCTTCCCCTAACAAAGAGGCTAGCAGGAGTGGAGCTGGAAATGTTCTTCACAGGCATACTGGAGGAGTTTTGAGGAGAGAGCCAGACTGCACAGTTATATATACCCAAGGTGCGGGTGGGTCGGGTGCTCCCGTGTGCGTTGGCCTATGTTACGCTCACGTCGAGCATGTTTTAGTGCTCGCTGGCCTTATGCTGAGCACACTGGACTGTCGTCAGACTGACGCTGCTCACTCGCTGGCCTGATTTCGACTCCTGTTACGAATTACATCAAAGTCACAAGTAGCTATGTTAGGGATGGCGTAATTATGTGAGTCCTACACTAAGCCAACACTAATGTTTTGCTAGGCTGACGCCGCGCGCGCTGGAAGCTCGTTAGCCTTATATTGGGCCTTTTCTGGGGGGGACGTTCTAACTCGTTGACACACATTACAACTATGTTGGACCAACGTTTCGCCTTCATCCACTACATTACACTGACGTCCAAATTGGCCTTGCAACGCCAAGAATTTCTACATTTCCCACTCACTGACCCGTTACGTCGTAGTGTGACATGGGTATTAGATGTTGCTACGAGGTAACACCGAAACAGACAGCGTTAAAACGTCACTAACGCTGCTCATTGTACACGTGATGACGGTTGGTTGGTTGTTGGAGTTTTACGTCTTGGCAATATCTAAAGTCATATGAGGACGGGTACCGACTTGTGACAGTGCGCAATAATGGCGACTTTATAGTGCTGCCATATTGGGAAATCTGGCCGCCAGCACCATGAAACCGGTATCCCACTCAGTCACATTATCTGACACTGAGCTAACCAGTCCTTGCCCGATCCTATTAATGCTCAGCGCCAGGCTAGGAATCGACAAGTATAAATTTGATAAGTCATCGGGTTTGACTTGACCGGGAACCGAAATCCTGATCTCCCTCACGTGCCACCAGACGGGATGGCCGAATGAGTTAGAGCGTCCGTCTCCCGTGCTGGTAGATCGTGGGTTCGAGTCCTGGTCGAGTCAAACCAATGACTTTAAAATTGATACTTGTTGCTTCCTAGCCAGGCGCTCGGCATTATTAGGATAGGGCAAGGACTGGTGTGCTCAGTGTCAGGATAATGTGACTGAGTGGGATACCAGGTCATGGTGCCGGCGGCCTGGTTTCCCAGTGGGACAGCACTATAAAGTCGCCATGAGTGCGCACTGTCACAAGTCGGTACCCATCCTGATATGACCTTAGATGTTGCTAGGACGTAAAACAACAACAAACAAACAAACAAACCCTCACGTGCAGGCCCGCGCTCTACCGATTCGACCACCACGCCCGGTACACATGAGGAGGAGGGCGGAAGTGT
The DNA here is from genome assembly GCA_030323885.1 of Branchipolynoe longqiensis. Classification (NCBI taxonomy): domain Eukaryota; kingdom Metazoa; phylum Annelida; class Polychaeta; order Phyllodocida; family Polynoidae; genus Branchipolynoe; species Branchipolynoe longqiensis. The sequence goes on from CM059188.1 coordinate 7,241,276, forward strand.
GTGTGTGGGGGGGGGGGGGGGTAACCTTGGATGAAGGCCCTCTGAACAGGCTCCTTCCGGGCAATATTCCCTGAGTTAATTGACCGACTATGCCAGAGACTCTGGAACAACCACCACGTGTCCATTCGGGTCAAAGGTAAGATCTATCGTGCTATCCACCCTACTATATGGAGCCGAGGCCTGGACAGCGTACAGACGACAGGTGAAAAGTTGCATGCCTTCATGATGCGACATCTGCGTTCAATCATGAGGCTAACCTGAAAGAACAAAGTGACAAATAAGGAAATACTCAAACGAACGGGGCTGCCCTCTATGGAAGATCTTCTGATCAAAAAGAATCTCCGGTGGACTGGACACCTCATGAGGATGTCATCAGACAGGCTACCAAAGCAGATCCTCTATTCTCAACTGTCTTCTGGCTACAGAAAGAGAGGGTGCCCTCATCTCCGGTTCAAGGATACCATCAAGAGAAACCTGAAGCTGAGAGACATTAAGACCGACTCATGGACGCAACTCTCACAGCAGAGAGCTAAATGGAGAGTGGCAGTCAAGTAATGAAAGCAGTCTTTATTGCATCGCGACCGACAGCATGATGATGATGAATTATCAGTGTGCTATTTCGCCTAAGACAGTGCCTAATCATTCCTTCCTTTTACTCACAGTCAAGTTGCACCTACATCGGCTTACGCGACCGCATTATGTCGTAGTGTGACAGGGGTATAAAGTAGAATATACCGAGCAATCTAATGGACTTATCTCAGAGACTAGCAGAAATTCAAAACCATCGGACTAAATAACATGTGCACCAGTAATATAAGTTAGATGAGTAGAATCAAATCTTGATAAGTCTTTCCCTTTAGAAAATGTGAAGCTTTTATTGAACTATGCAGCTTTAAGACAAGACGGTGTTCAGCAAGCAGCACTAAAAACAATTATACTACACTGGAATAAGTGAACTATGCAGCTTTAACACAAGACAGTGTTCAGCAAGCAATGCTAAAAACAATTATACTACACTGGAATAAGTGAACTATGCAGCTGTAAGACAAGACAGTGTTCAGCAAGCAATGCTAAAAACAATTATACTACACTGGAATAAGTGAACTATGCAGCTGTAAGACAAGACAGTGTTCAGCAAGCAATGCTAAAAACAATTATACTACACTGGAATAAGTGAACTATGCAGCTGTAAGACAAGACAGTGTTCAGCAAGCAATGCTAAAAACAATTACACATAAGCCAAGCGAGCTAAAAACAATTATACTACACTGGAATAAGTGAACTATGCAGCTTTAACACAAGACAGTGTTCAGCAAGCAATGCTAAAAACAATTATACTACACTGGAATAAGTGAACTATGCAGCTGTAAGACAAGACAGTGTTCAGCAAGCGACGCTAAAAACAATTATACTACACTGGAATAAGTGAACTATGCAGCTTTAACACAAGACAGTGTTCAGCAAGCAATGCTAAAAGCAATTATACTACACTGGAATAAGTGAACTATGCAGCTGTAAGACAAGACAGTGTTCAGCAAGCGACGCTAAAAACAATTATACTACACTGGAATAAGTGAACTATGCAGCTTTAACACAAGACAGTGTTCAGCAAGCAATGCTAAAAGCAATTATACTACACTGGAATAAGTGAACTATGCAGCTGTAAGACAAGACAGTGTTCAGCAAGCAATGCTAAAAACAATTATACAACACTGGAATAAGTGAACTATGCAGCTGTAAGACAAGACAGTGTTCCACAAGCGACGCTAAAAACAATTATACTACACTGGAATAAGTGAACTATGCAGCTTTAACACAAGACAGTGTTCAGCAAGCAATGCTAAAAGCAATTATACTACACTGGAATAAGTGAACTATGCAGCTGTAAGACAAGACAGTGTTCAGCAAGCGACGCTAAAAACAATTATACTACACTGGAATAAGTGAACTATGCAGCTTTAACACAAGACAGTGTTCAGCAAGCAATGCTAAAAGCAATTATACTACACTGGAATAAGTGAACTATGCAGCTGTAAGACAAGACAGTGTTCAGCAAGCGACGCTAAAAACAATTATACTACACTGGAATAAGTGAACTATGCAGCTTTAACACAAGACAGTGTTCAGCAAGCAATGCTAAAAGCAATTATACTACACTGGAATAAGTGAACTATGCAGCTGTAAGACAAGACAGTGTTCAGCAAGCGACGCTAAAAACAATTATACTACACTGGAATAAGTGAACTATGCAGCTTTAACACAAGACAGTGTTCAGCAAGCAATGCTAAAAGCAATTATACTACACTGGAATAAGTTAACTATGCAGCTGTAAGACAAGACAGTGTTCAGCAAGCAATGCTAAAAACAATTATACTACACTGGAATAAGTTAACTATGCAGCTGTAAGACAAGACAGTGTTCAGCAAGCAGCGCTAAAAACAATTATACTACACTGGAATAAGTTAACTATGCAGCTGTAAGACAAGACAGTGTTCAGCAAGCAATGCTAAAAACAATTATACTACACTGGAATAAGTGAACTATGCAGCTGTAAGACAAGACAGTGTTCAGCAAGCAATGCTAAAAACAATTATACTACACTGGAATAAGTGATACAAGAAATAATTAATTGTACATGTTATAATTAACATGGGTAATTCTCGGCCGGAGACTGGACTATATGATAGCACATCGAAAAGACACTGGCGCGCCACCTTACGGATCCCCAGTGAACTAACCCCTCCACCAAAGGCCGTATTCGATTAACACGACCTGGGTGACTGGTGTCACCCGAGTTGCTATAATCTCAAATCGAACACCGCGAGTGGAGTCCAAAAATACACGTGCCGTGTGCAAAACGACCCGACCGCAGTAACCCACGTCTTGGCTGGCGTTGGTTAGGAGCGATGACGTCACATTTGGGCTGGTACCGTCCTGTAGCAGCACAAGTCCTATGAGGGTGTTTTTTTGTGTTTAAACAAAATCAGATTAGTGAAATGGAAATATAACTAAACCATGCGATCAAAAATACTTTAAACACTATTTTGCTGTAGTTATATCGACTGTTAAAAAATAAAGGTTTGGATTAAAGTTGCATAGTCCGATGAAACATAACATTTTCAAAACCTAAATCTCACCTTGAGATTTGATTCTACATATCTAACTTATGCTAGGTACACACCTACCGTTTACGACGCGATTCGCGCATACGACCTCGTTAGTCGGTAGGTGGGTGCGGGACCATAGCACACCAGACGTCCGCGATTTGCGATTACAACTCAGTTTTAGGCCTTAAAACTGAAATCGCAAGCAATTCGAAAAACGAATCGGGACGATTGCAAATCGGGAGGTGCGTGCGGTCGGTCGTATCTTAAACGGTATATGCGTGCTAGCCGCCGACCGTTCGCGTCTGAGTTTTAACGATCAACGAATCGCCGGGCCGGAAAAAGGACACGTGACAGTGTCTTAACCAAAATATTCTAATCGGCGGCTATATATTAATATTTTCTAATCGACGAATGTAAACTAAACAAATACGTAGCAGGCGCAAGGAAATTCCGCCGGTTCGGCGGCTACATATTAGACCCAAATCTATTCAACGGTGGCGATATTAATGTTTTCTAATCGATGAATGTAAACTAAACAAGTATGTAGCAGGCGCAAGGAAATTCCGCCGGTTCGGCGGCTACATATTAGACCCAAATTTATTCAACGGCGGCGATATTAATGTTTTCTAATCGACGAATGTAAACTAAACAAGTACTTAGCAGGCGCAAGGAAATTCCGCCGCCGGCGATATTAATCTTTTCTAATCGACGAATGTAAACAAAACAAATAGCATTGCTACAGGAAACTGCTAGATGGCGCTGATGGCGACGCAGTTCGCGCAAAACCCACCAGGTGCGTGCAGCACAGTTGCGAATCGGCGCAAGGAAAATGCTAGATGGCGCGGTAGTTCGCGCAAAAACCCACCAGGAGCGTGGATCGCAGCCGCGAATTCGACGTTATATGTGCGCGTCCAGTCGGTATATGTGCGCATCCCTTATCTTCGGTTTTAATCGCGATCGGGGCGCGATCGGGGCGCGATCGGGTCGTGTCGGGCGCAAAGTTTTAGTGCGCGAGTCGTAAACGGTAGGTGTCTACCTAGCATTAGATACTGGTGCACTTAAACATTTGTCATCACACTGAAGGGAATACAGATGCAATTTAAGAGAACCTGTTACTGCAGAAGCCTATGGTGTCAGAGCTTTGGCATGCTTACCAAAATTAATTTTGCATGGTTGTACGTCAAATATCTCCAAAGTTAACCATCTAAAATAAAATTTACATCAAACTAAAGTAAGGTAGTCAATAGCGATCAATCTAATGTATTTATCTCAGAAAATGACAGAAACTCTAAACCATCGGACTATGCAACTTTAAGCCACCACCTGCCCCCGTGCGTGTTCGATTATGCAACCCGAGGATGTAGAGTCTGCGCAAGCACCAAAAAGTGGCTCGGGTGACCCGAGGTGATTAATCGAATACGGCATTGTGGCCGATTGACGGTGGCGCCGCCTGGAGGAATCTGAATTGATACCTGACCAATGATAGGTGGCCAGTGATACCCGATAGGTGGCGACAACAACCCAAACTTTGCCGCCAAACCCACGCGATCTGACACCTCCCGAATTCAAACCTCCCGCAAAAGCGTCGCAGCCGCCGCCATCTTAAAGCTGCATAGTCCGGTGAAATATCAAATTTTCAAAACCAAACCAATTATCTAGATTTTTATTTTTGTTGGTGTACATTAGTTGTTTAAGCAGGGGAAGTTTCAGTCACAGATGACTGGTCTTCCTCATTTCACTCCTCCATGCCCTATCCTAGTAATGCCGAGCGTCTGGCTAGGAAACGACAAGTATCAATTTTTAAGTCAGTGGTTTGACTCGACCGGGATTCGAACCCACAATCTACCAGCATGGGAGACGGAAGCTCTAACTCATTCGGCCATCCTGTCTGGTATAGGGTAACATATTTGATGTTACATATCTAACTTAGATAATGATGCTGTTATTAAGCAGGCAATACTGAGTCAATTTAACAGAACCTGTTACTGCAGAAGTCTATGGTGTCAGAGTTTTGGCAAGCATGCTAAAACTAATTTTCCATGTTTGCACCCAAAATATCTCAAAAGTTTACCATTTAAAATAAAAGTAACTTTGAACTAATGTATCATCATCATCATCATGCTGTCGGTCGCGATGCGACAAAGACTGCTTTCATTACTTGACTGCCGCTCTCCATTTAGCTCTCTGCTGTGAGAGTTGCATAACATTTCATGAAAGCTGCCTGCAAAAGTGTTGAAGTGCTGCTGGCTTTTGCAAGTTACCAGCGGCACTCTCTCAGGGAGCAAATAGAGGTTTCACACCGGCAAGAACATGTCAAGACAGGCGCAAAACTATTTGTCCACTAATGTATAGTAGATACTAATGTCGTGGGGGTGATGAAAATGGGAAATATTGTGCCTAGAGCGGGACTCGAACCCACATCTCTTTGCATTCCAGGTCAGTGTGCTAACCATTACACCACCTAGGCTCCCTGATATCAACACACTACCCATGCCTACCTGTCTATGTGGCTCCTTGCCTGAGAGGTCAGTGCAGACCACTACACTCGTTCCCCTGGAATTGTAAGTCTTTTAATGCTTACAATTACATACATACAGACAATGCACTTACATACATACAGAGGGTAGGTTCAACAACTATACAGCGGATAGCTTGTACAGGATCATGGTCATGGCAACCAGTGTTGTGGGGGTGATGTGCCTAGAGTGGGACTCGAACCCACATCTCTTTGCATTCCGGGCCAGTGTGCTAACCATTACACCACCTAGGCTCCCTGATATCAACACACTACCCACACCTATGCGGCTCCTTACCTGAGAGGTCAGTGCAGACCATTACACTAGTAATCGATCTAATATATGTATCTAAAAAAAAATACAGAAATTCAAAACAATCGGACTATGGAACTTTAATATCACGCTAACTTTCTTTGTCCACCCACACCGATAAATAACAGACAAGCGGTAAGGCTGGGGATTCGAATCCCGCACCGACAAACACCTTTGAGCAAGCGGGTGGACGAGGTGACCATTGAGCAGATCATGAAATGCTCATTTGTGGTTTGGGTTATCATCATCCTGCTGTCAGCCGCAATGCGACAAAGACTGCTTCCATTACTTAATCGACGCTCTCCATTTAGCTCTCTGCTGTGACGGTTCAAGGATGCTATCAAGAGAAACCTGAAGCTGAGAGACATTATGACCGACTCATGGACCAGCTAGAATTTCAAATCGAACGCCGTGGTGGAGCTGACAAAAACACGTGCCATTGGCAAAAAGGCTCGATCACAGTAACCCACGTCCTGGCTGGGGGTGGCTAGGAACGATGACGTCACATCTGCGCTGGAACTATCCTGCAGGATAACAGCTAGGATAACTTGATAGTCCATGAGTCGGTCTTGATGTCTCTCACCTTTAGGTTTCTCTTGACATTATTCTTGTACTGGAGACGAGGGTGTCATCTCTTTCTCTGACCAGAAGACAATTGAGAATAGAGTATCTGTTTTGGTAACCTGTGTGTTGACATCCTCATCATGTGTCCAGTCCACTGGAGGTTCTTTCTGATCAGAAGATCTTCCATAGAGAACAGCCCTCTACGATCGAGTATTTCCTTGTTTGTCACTTTGTCCTACCAGGTTATCCTCAAGATCGAAGGCAGATGTTGTATGATGAAGGCTTGCAGTTTTTTCACCTGTCGTCAATACACTGTCCAGGCCTATACACTGTCCTCCTCTCAGGTTCTTGTAGAGATGGGTTGGTACAGCACTTCCGTCTTCTTGATGTTAATCTTCAGGCCGAACTTGTTTGACTCATTGGAGAAAGCATCCAATATTCTCTGGACCTGTTTTTGGTTATACATACCCTGATACTATGTAACTCGTAATGATTACATGTGAAAAATAAAAGTCCATGAGACCATCTCTGTCTCCGCCTACGTGAATTATCAAGATGACCTCGGATAATGACAGTTTCAGTAAGTGTTCTATATTGAAAGAGGAAGTGCAGAATACTATAATACACATATAAAGTAGGCCCTATATATATACATATATATCCGACAGGTCTTTTCTTCTTTTTTTCTTTTTTTTGGGTGAATATGTTTATTCTGCTGAATAAGTATTTGGTCAGTGCCGAAGCACTGGTCTCCAGACATTTTTCAAGTCAGGGTTATTTACACAAAAGGTATATAGAATAAGGTGTACAATAACTGTTGAATACACAATTTGCAGCAACTAACACAATGAAATTCTGTAACCCAAAGGTTCCATAGCAATATGGTTACAGTAGTGTCATAAAATTAGATCAATATTAGTCAGATCAATGTGAGTATTTACATAATATTTAGAATGTAAGCAGAAGTTATCTTCTGTATTCAGTTGGTAAAGTTGTAGTAAGTGTTAGTGTTCAGTTGCAGTTAGGCAAGCAGTATATAAATGTCAGTTTGTTAGAAATATACTAGTGTAACTCTAGTGTAGTTAGTTATGTGAGTTTATGATGTTGGGGTGGGGTTCTTAATAATACACTGGACCAGCTGTGACCAGTGAAGCAGTGGGACCAATCCCAGTGCATTTAGGTCTTAAATTTAAAATGTTTATTTGGACTGTCTCTGTCACTGCATATGGTTGACTGGAAATAACAGAGGAACAGCAACAAATAAAAAGGGGGGGGGGGGAGAACCGAGGTTGAGGGTTTGGTGGTCTGCCACTTACGGTATGGTGAAGCCATGGAACATACTTTACTCTAATGGGCCTGCCCAATCCGATGTACTCTAAATATGTTATCCCACTCTCATTAAGGTAAACGATTAAGGTCTACCATTGCTGGCATTTAACTTAAGTTGCATAGTCCGATAGCTTTGAGGTTCTATCATTTTCTGAGGTGAATATATTAGGATAACAATGACTATAACCTACCTGCGATTAGTTTAGAATGACGTTGATTTAAAATATGTAAATTTGGAGATATCTGAAGCAGAAACTTTGTTTGTTTGACCTCCCCCTAACACAAAAAGGTAAACATCGACTATTGAAGGTAGGCCAGGCCCTATGTGAAGAAAAAACATTAAGTTGCACTATTGAAGCAGAAACATGCCAAATAAAGTTTGCCATGCACGTAAAGGAAATCTGACCCCCATAGGATTCGGAAGTAACAGGTTCTATTAAATTGACATCGAATGCCCTTCTATGCAGCAACTTCACTAATGTCGACGTTGGTTATGCTTGTGTAGATTCAAATCTCCAGAAGTGGTTTCCGTTCGAAAATTGATGCTTTTTGTGGAACTATGCAACTTTAATAGTGGATGTTGCTTGTCCTAATTGCCGCCATTATTTTCATTAGAATGCTTACTGATTACCATTAAAAATAGAAGCAGCCAGCCTTTTGATTTGCGACAGAGCGCCAACAAAACCCCGTAGAACATACGGAAAGAAGTCATTATAGCGTTGGTTGTAATGCGAAGCATTTCGTTTGATGCGAGGGGAGGGAGAGCGACTCACCCGGCCCTGAGCGACTCACCCCCCCCCTCCTGCCACTGCTCACCTCCCCCCACCCCTGAGCGACTCACCCCTGCCACTGCTCACCTCCCCCCTGAGCGACTCACCCCCCTCCTGCCTCTGCTCACTTCCCCCCTTATAAGGCCGCCCGCCGGCCTCCCTCAGGCACTCAGCCTCCAGCCGCCTTCCAGCTCTCTGCCCTTTTCTTCTACTTGGCTACTCCACCTCGGACCTCTGCCAACCTCAGGATGCCTCGAGGAAAAGGACGTGGACGGAAGGGATCCCGGGCCGCCCCCGGCACCCCGGGGCCCTCTCCAGCACCCGGCCGGGCCGACTCCCCGGCCTACGCCCCGGCGTCCCCCGCGGCGCCCTCGGGCCGCACCTCGGGCCCCGAGATGTCGACACTGCTGGACGCCCTCCAGCGTATGCAGCTCGACCAACAGCACTCCGCCGCCGAGGCGCGCCAGGCGACGGCCGACCTCCACGCCCGGATCGACTCCCTGGAGACCGGGGGGGCCCGCCCGGGGATCCCCTCATCTCCCCCGAGGCGCCAGGCCGCCCCGATGCCTCGGGCACCTACCGCCACCACAGCCCGGCCCCCGCCGCCGCCTCAGGCGACCCTCCCCGGGTCCCCGCACCCGGAGTACAAGAGGTACCGTCACCTCTCCAGTCAACCGCCACCCGCCACCTCGCCGGCCTACCGCGAGGAGGCCATCCGCCACAGCCCCGCCTCCGCGGCCGACGCCGTCCGGGAGATACTGGCATCCGCCGAGGCGCGCCACTCGGTGAGGCGCCAAGGGATCCCGGCCAACTACATCTTCCCCTCGGACCTGGTGAAACGAGGGGCCGAGAGAAAGCCGGTGAAGAGGGGAGAGGCGACAAAGGACGAATATACCTTCGCCCTCCTCACCCTCATCGACCACCCCGACTTCCCCGCCCACTCCGCCCAGGGACTCCACCACCACATCCTAGCAGTCTGCCGGGATAACCTCGTCTACCCCTGGGCAACCGTCCGCCGGTATTCAGAGACGCTGTTTTCCGCCATCGCGGACGGAACCCTCCCCCAAGGCTGGCATGACCCGGTAGCGCTCAACCTCATGAGACTAGACTGCCTGGCCATGCCCGAGGACCAAGCCACCGCCGCCCCTGCCCGCCTACCCGACCCTCTCCACCGAGGCGCCCACCTCGCCCGACCCCAAGCTGACGCCCGCGCCACCTACGACAGGGAGACCCACGGGGCCCCCTGCCCGGCCTGGAACCGCGCCCCCGCCTCGTGCGATCGGGCCCGCCTCGGGGAGGCCCACGGTGAGGCGGGGGACAGGCGCCGTCACGTCTGCGCATACTGCGCCAATGTGAGGCGCCTCCTGACCATGCACAGCGAGGCCGACTGCATCACGAAGCAAACCCGTGAGCGCCAGACCCCCCCCGCCACCTCGGCGGATTTTTGATCCGCCGGCCTCCCCCCGGCCGGCCCGGGGGGACCCCTCCGGCGCCTCACCCTCACCACTGCCGACAGCCCCGCAAGCCCCGCCGACAACCTCCCAGCGACCATCGACCGCAGCGCCGCCAAGTCCCAGCCGAGGATCATCACCTCGGGCATCACACCTCGGACCGCATCCCAGCCCAGCCTCAGGAGGAACCCTCTGCCGCCGATCCTCACGACACCGCCTTCAACAACACCGCCGCCCAGACCCCGACCACCACCCCATCCAGCCCCGAGGACTTCGCTGCCCCCCTGCTCGACCCTCGTCGGACCTCCTCACCGGATCCCGCCAAGGAGCGGGCCTCCCCCTTTTTTTGGCCGCCCGCTCCCTGTCGACGCAGGCCCCGGACACTCCCCGCCCCGAGAGGGAGCCTGACCCCCTTGTCGACCTAGGCCCCGGACACTCCCGCCCACACAGGGAACCCGCACCTCACACCTCTCCGGGCCCCGCCTCGGGCGCCCCGCGCCCCCGCCTCGGGCGTGCCTCGAGCCCTCTCCTTACTCTTTGGCGGAGGGCTCCTCGGCCCCCCCTCTACCAACTCTGACACTGCTCCTTATGAGCCCCTCACTATTTATCCTCTGCTCCTCATGAGCCCCTGACTCTTTGCTCCTCGCGAGCCCCCTGCTCCTCATGAGCCCCCTGTATTGCTATGTGCCTCCTCAGCCTGTTTACCTCCTCAGTTACCCTGTTTGTACCTTACCTTCTCATTTATTGTTATGTTCACTGTTTCTCTGTCTGTTGCCCGAGGCGTCACAATAAACGCCTCAGTTTTCCCACCTCCGCCTCTGTTCTTCCTTCTCGCGCATCAGTATTAGTGTGTCCGGTTAACACCAGATGGCGGGGGGATATCTGCGCTTATGTTTCACCGTTATTCCGCTAGATGGCGAGAGGTGTGGCGTATGTACCGCCACGATCCGTGTAAACATGGGCGCCTCCCCGCCTCCCCGCCTGCACCCCCCCCCCATCTCCACACACACACACACACACACACGCACACACACGCGCACACACTTTCTGAGAATCGTGATAATTCAGGATATAGGGAATTGAAAAGAATCGAGGTCAGTTGGGATGTTCAGTGAACTGGGGGTGCAATGAAACTAGCCTAGCCCTATGTGACCGAAACCACTTGTGTTATTTAAAGCTGCATAGTCCGATGAAGCATCAAATTTTCAAAAGCAAAACAAGTATCTCAATTTGATTCTAGATATCTAACTTAACTACTGGTGCACTTGTTAAACATTTGTCACCCCATAGAAGGGAATACCGAGGCAATTTAATACAACATATTACTGCAGAAACCTATGGTGTCAGGGTTTTGGCAAGCTGGCCAAAACTAAGTTTGCTTGTTTGCACTTCAAATATCTCAAAAGTTAGCTATTTAAAATAAAAGTGACTTCAAGTGAAAGTAGGGTAGATTATAACGATCACCCTAATATGTTTATCTCAGAAAATGACAGAAACTCAAAACCCATCGGACTATGCAACTTTAACATGCAATTAAAGCTGCATACAACCCGATGGAATGGCCCAAGGAGTTCAACGCCAGCTTCCCGTTTTGATAGATCAGGGGATTCGACCAGATGGGATGGCCGAATGAGTTGAGCGTCTGTCTCCTGTGTTGAGGGATCTGGGGATCCGAACCCATGGGTTTGTGGGTTCGAACCCTGGTTGAGTGAAACCAATTACTTTAAAATGTATGTATACTTGTCACTTCCTAGCCAGGTGTACAGCATTATTAGGATAGGGCAGGGACTGGTTGGCTCAGTGTCAGGATAATGTGACTGAGTGGGATATCGGGTGATGGTGATGGTGGCCTGGTCTCCCAGTGGGGCAGCACTATAAAAGTCACCATGAGTGTGCACTGTCACAAGTCGGTACCCGTCCTGATATGACCTTAGATGTTGCTAGGACGCAAAACAACAACAAACAAACAAATGGGATTCGAACCACAAGATTAAAACAAACCACAAGGTTCTAACTCTGATCAAGTCAAATCAATTACATAAAAGTGGACAGATGTCACTACCTAGCCTGGCTTTCAGCATTGCTAGAACCCACACATCTTGCCATTCCGGGGCTAACTTGCTAATCATTACACTACCTAGGCCCCTTGATGCATCACCCTATCCTCGCCTATGTTGCTCCTTGTGTCTGTAGCCGTGTTCACACGGGCAAAATGTGAGGCGAATCAGACAAATCGAATCAGGTGAGTCGAATTAGCGGCCCGTTCACACGGGCAGTACTTGGGCCGGAAATCGAAATCTGCGCATGAGCAAGTCCAGACTAACCAGCGCCAGTTTGGGTTCGTCGACGTCGGCCGAGAGAGTGTGGGTTCGACCTAGATATGTATGGATTGAATCGTATTGGTTTGGAACGGTCAAAACTTCTGCTGGGCAGTGAAACCCTAAAAATAAATGATGAAAAAAATATCTGTGCATAGATAGCGGTTTCATTAATTAAATTATATAATATGCGCTTTTGATCGACCGGAAAGTCAACAAACTAAGGTATCGACTGCGCATGCGTGTGAGGTGCTTAATCTGCCTCAGTGCGTCCACACGGGCAAAATTATCCGCATCACAGAAATCGATTCACGTAAACTACCTCGCTAGGTGGTTTACAGGATCCGCATCACGTGAATCGAATCAGCCCTAATCCGCATCAGACGCCCGTTCACACGAGAAATGTGAGGCGAACTAGGCAAGTCGCTTTCTACGAATCGATTTACATTGCCCGTGTGAACACGGCTCAGGTGACTTGTGTTTATGTGGCTCCTTTTGTGTGTGTGTTTGTTTGTTTGACGACACCCCCTCCCCCCATCAAAAAAGGTAGACATCGGCTATTGGGGGCGGGGGCGCGGGGGGTCTAGGTGGCTCCAAAGACCCTATAATACTAAGACGGCTCACTCCCTATCTCTCCGATGGTAATGTAAATTTTGCGGTGCCACCTTGTCGTGGGTTTGATCAGCTGGCTGCTGGTTGGTGTTTCACATGTAAACACATACAATTATATTATAGATGACATAGGTAAGTATGAATACACATCAATATGCAATTGCTATGAACAAATACCCATCATCATCAGCATCATCATCAGTATCGCCATCATCACACATCTTTCACATTCACATATACATTTATACATATAATATAGCACCTGTTTAACCAAGAGAACAACCAGTGCACCAAGTGGTGGGTTTGATCATTTTGATTACACAATACAGGCTGAGTGAGCCGTCTTAGTATGATAGGGTCTTTGGTGGCTCCTTGCCTGAGAGGTCAGTGCAGACAACTACAGTGTGTTCTTTTTAGTGCAGATAGGTGTCTTGCTGGCATTATACCTGCAGGTGGGAGGTGCTGTTGACCGCGTAGCGTCACGCCTCATTGCACAGTGTTATTCTGTATAAAACATTATAAACGGATTCGCCCTAGATTCACTGCCACATTATCAACGTACAGCCGACCAATTTATTTTTTTAATATATTTTTTGTATTGATCGTGTGTTTATACTGCTCATAACGGTTAAGTGTATGTGCCCTTGTTTTCGCCACTGTGGGGTAAATGGTCATAATCCATACAGATTGATTTCCTTTCTCAATAATTTCTGTAAACTTGTTTGGTGTCATTCAGGGAATTTCCATTTTCTTTGGTTTTCGATTATATTTGTGTACATAGTTAACGTCTGTGGTACCCTCTACCTATGCAATTAGTGTTTTAATCTAGATATATATGTTAGCTTTTGTTTATTCGGGGGGTGGGGGGTGGTCATACCTTTGAAGCTTAGGTTTGTGGATAATTTGTATGACTTTCAGGTAGGCCGACTCCATTTTCCTTCTTGTTGCTTGCAGCTCATTTTGCTTTAAAAACACCTCTTATCAGAAAAAAAACATGTACTAATAGTTCACCTGCATACCCTACCTCAAAAAACAACAGTTAGGGTCTCCCCCTGAATTGGGAGTGGGACGTAGCTCAGGCGGTAGCGTGTCCACCTGTGAAGGTGTCGGTCATCTTATCAAGCCTGCTCAGTGGACCCATTTGCAGTTTGGGCTATTTTCAGTTCCAACCAGTGGTCCACAACTGGTTCATCAAAGGATGTGGTATGTGCTGTCCTGTTTGTGGGAAAGTGCATATAAAAGACTCAAGGATAGAGTGACTGAGTGGGCAATCTGGTCATGGTGCTAGTGGACTGGTCTCCCATTGGGGCATCATTATAAAGTTACCATGATTATGCACTGTCACAAGTCGGAACCCATCAAGATATGACCTTGGATGTTGCCAGGATGTAAAACCCAAACAAACAGACAACATTCAGTGTGCAAAGCATGCACTCTTAAATGTGTGGATTTCTGGTCGAGTCAAACCAATGACTTAAAAATTGATACTTGCCGCTTCCTAGCCTGGCACTCGGCATTATTAGGATAGGGCAAGGACTGGTTGACTCAGGGTCAGGATAATGTGACTGAGTAGGATGTCAGGTTATGGTGCTGGTGGCCTGGTCTTCCAGTCAGGCAGCACTATGTCTCGTATGTCACCATGTCTGTATGGATGTAGGGCTATGTATGTATGTATGTATGTATGTAGGCCTATGTATGTCTGTGGGCATATGTATGTATCAGTGCGTATTCTTTCTTTTAATTATGCAATGTGTAATATATAGTATATGTGGGTTTATTGGCAGTATATTATATATACATCCAATAAACCCACATATAAATGCTAATATGTTATATACATGCGTTTATATTTAGGATATATATACAATAAAACCACTCTAACCGACCATCTCCCGAGATCTACCACTCCCCTATATCGATCGCTTTATTTGGGTGCCAACAATACCATTGTAACCATATTCTAACTCCCTAAACCAGCCACCTCCCTAAATGGACCACTTATATATAAGGTTCTCAGCAATTCCCATATTTTGATCGGGGGCGGTTGGCTGTAGGCATTGCTTGATTTATACCCCAGTCACACTACAGCTTACGACCACTTTGCGACCACCTTAGACCAAAGAACCCACACTCACCAGTGACGCCCAGACATTGGCAACCATTGTTTTGGTAGCAAGGACGTCACTGGTGAGTGTCGGTTCTTTGGTCTAAGGTGGTCGCAAAGTGGTCGCAAGCTGTAGTGTGACTGGGGTCTTAGAAAGAACCCATATGACACACACACCCCATCTGTCCTACCCTCCTCCCTCTCTCTCTCTTTCTCTCTCTCTATAGCCGTGTTTACACGGGCGAGTTAAGTCGCTTCATATAAATCGCCTTGCCTAGTTCGCCTCACATTCGCCGTGTAAACGTGCCACTGAAGTGGATTAGGGCTGATTCGCTTCATTTGATTCACTTTATGTAAACCACCTTGCGAGGTGGTTTATATGAAGCGAACTAGCTTAAGCATGTCACACACATGCACAGTCAAGACCTCAGTTTGTTTATTTTCCGGTTGATCAAAAGCACATATTATATAATTTGGTCTATGAAACCGCTAGCTGTGCACAGATATTTTTTTCATCATTTATTTTTAGGGTTTCACTTCCCAGCAGAAGTTTTGACGTTCCAAACCAATACGATTCAGTCCATACATTTCTAGGTCGAACCACACACTCTAACCAGCGCCAAACTGGCGCTGGTTAGTCTGGACTTGCTCATGCGCAGATATCGATTTCCGCCTTAAACCGTTCCGTGTGTAAACGGGCCCCTAATTCACTTCATATAAATCGCTTTGCCTAATTCGCTTTACAACTGCCCGTGTAAACACGGCTTTTGTCTCTCTTTCTCTCTCTCTCTCTTTCTCTCTCTCTTTCTCTCTCTCTTTCTCTCTCTCTCTCTCTTTCTCTCTCCCTCTCTCTGTCTCTGCCTATATCTGTGTCTGCCTCTTTCACTCTCACCATTCTCACCCCCCCCCCCCTTCATCCCCTCCCGCCCTGGGCGTGGTTGTGTTTGAATGTGTCATTATGACTTATGTGGTTGTGTGTACATGTGACTGTGTATACTCTACGTGTGGTTGTATGGGCGTGTGGATCTGATTGTGTATGTCAGCGTGTATACACTCATATCACACCAGTCGAGACGTCACCTACTACTCACACATCAAATGCCGTCGCAGTATGACCTTGTACACATATATAGCTTACAGGATACACCACACCCTTTGTCTTCTTATTATGTTGGTTTTTTTTCTAACGCTGACGTAAGGGGCTGGGATTCCGGGGATACCCCCCCCCCTCTACCCCTGTGACGTCATACCGCGCGGGCCTCGGTTACATCCGGGTGACCTAGTTCGGCGCCTGTAGCCAACTTCTCGCTACCGTTTTGTGAGACCTAAAATACGCGAGACCACGTGACAAAGGGCGGGGTTTCCCCGACATGACGATCCAGCAGCTGTACAGCTGACTGATTCAGTGACTACGTGACGTCACAGGTTATGTGCCTGTTCACGAAGGTGTCCTCGATGTCGTCTGCCTTTATGTACATTCCTGAGATGGCGTGTTTTCAGTTGCTTCTTTTTGGGTTGTTTTTATATACTTTATTATCATTATTATTAGTAGTAATAGTATTGTTGTTGTTATGGTTGTTATTGTTACTGTTATTATTGTTATTAATATTGTTGTAGTAGTCGTTGTCGTTGTCGTTGTCATTATCAATATCATCACCGTCAACAGCATCGTCTTCATTATTATTATTAGAAGTAGCATTTATTTAACTCCAATAAACTAATATATATATATATATATATATATACATATATGTATACATATATATATAATATATATACAGTAAAACCTCTCTAAATCGATCGACCATGGAACCGACTTTGAGTGGTCGGTTTAGGGAGGTGGTCGGTTTAGGGAGTTAGAATATGGTTACAATGGTATTGTTGGGACCCAAATAAAGCGAACGATATAGGGGAGTGGTCGATCTGTAGAGGTGGTCGGTTAGGGAGGTTTTACTGTATCTATATATATATATATATATATATATATATATATAATATATATATATTATATATATATATATATAAGGCCAGGTCGCATGCTTCAGGATACAACGAACAATAATATTTACTCTGAGTCCTAAGCGACCCGTACACACGCTTACGGTGAGCATTCACTATTGTGACCATACTGCCACCATCTCTACATCAAATACATTTTACCCAGCAACCCAATGGAATACATAAATTGCGTAATACATAGTATTACATTATACCTCTTGTTATTTGCTATCACTATCATTATTATTCAGGAATCAGAATATATCAAAGGAAATGGGTAAAAGAAGACAGTATCAGTGTCAACAGTGAGTTTATTTTGGTCTTTCTGAATGTGCAGGTGTGAACTGACGTCAACACTGCAACCTCATCAACAGCAGACGACAATTCAGTGTCAGCAGACAAAGCTGCAAATCAGGCGGGAAACTGTGTGCAAAGTCAAAGCATTGTACCACCAGTTGAGTCTCACGTGCAAAAATCCACAAAGCCTATCTTTGTTAAATACCGGTGTTTGTTGCTGCGTTGGTGGAGTTTTCTTTGGGGTTTTATGTTCTTTGTTTCTGTGTGTGTTCCTTTCAGTGGGAAGTCGAACAGTAGTGTTTGTCGTCTGGAGGGAGAATAGCTAGCGGGGTTTCTTTTCAAGGCCAATTGAAAATAAGGCGACTCCTTCAACTTCAAGTACCTGAATTAATTAATTAAATAGTTGGTCATTATTAAATGAATAAACAGTTACTTGCGTGTTAACCAATGTTTATGTGTAGCTGTGGTGTGCCTAAGTACTCACAATATTAATCAATATATATATATATATATATATATATATATATATATATATATATATATATAGGAAATCAGGTTGTCAGCACCATGATCCATTATCCCAATGAGTCACATTATCCTGACACTGAGCTAACCAGTCCTTGGCCTATCATATTAATGCCGAGCACTAAGCTAGGAAGCAACAAGCATCAATTTTAAAGTCATTGGTTTGACTCGACAGGGCATCGAACTCTTGACCTTCTGCAAAGTTAGCCATTTATGATAAACAGTACTTCAAATTAAAGTAAGGTCGATTATGATAATCAATCTGTCATGGCGGGGGGGGGGGGGTGATGGAAATGGGAAATATTGTGCCTAGAGCGGGATTCGAACCCACATCTCCTTGCAGTGTGCTAACCATAACACCACCTAGGCTCCCAGGGCCTGTATGCACCAATCGGGGTTAGGGCCTTAACCGCGGCTAGGGTATCCCCGCATGTCTAAATGTGAAAATTTGGTATGCACCAATCAGAGTTAGCGCTAACCGCGGTGGGTTAACCTCGGCTAAGGTAAACCACCTTGTGAGGTGGGTTTAGGGCCTATCCGGTGCGGTTAGTGTGCGTGTGTGACTCTCAATCTATTGAATGCGATCATATTTAACAGAATTATATACGCAATAAGTGAAATTTTAACAATTTAACCCTAAATTCGAAGCGTTATTAAGGCTACCGCGGCATTGGCGGCGATATTAATAGTTATATTTTCGAATCGACGAACATACAGTAAACAAACCGCCGCCGCCGCCAGTATGGAAAGCGACGTCGATGCGGCGGCGGCGGCGATTTGTTTACTTTACGTTCGTCGATTCGAAAATATAAATATTAATATCGCCGCCAATGCGGCGGTAGCCTTAATAACGCTTCGAATTTAGGGTTAAATTGATAAAATTTCACTTATTGCGTATGTAATTCTGTTAAATATGATAGCATTTAATATATTTGAGCCTAATATATGGGTACAAACGCAGAGGGAATTCCCAAATCTATAAATAAACTCACGGTTAGCTATCCGCAGCGGCTAAAACATTGGTGCATACCGATTCACACATTTCTCAAACCCCCCGCTACCCTGAGGTAGCTATCCGCGGCTGGTGCCTTAACACCGGCTAAGCCTAACCCCGATTGGTGCATACGGGCCAGCTGATGTCACCACACTACCCACACCGACCTGTCTATGCGGCTCCTTGCCTGAGAGGTCAGTGTAGACTACTACACTCGTCCCGCTGGAATTGTAATGGGGATGTCACACTACGACGTAACACGGTTGCGTAAGCCGACGTAGGTGAAATTTGGCCATTAACTCGAGATACGTTGAGGAACGTCGAGATACGTTGCACGTTCGTTAAGCCTATGTTGAGGTACGTCGACGTACATTGAGATACATTGAGTTACATCGAGATACGGTGACACATGTCAAGATTTTGGACATACCCAAAACTTTCGACGTAAGACAATGTGTGGCTTATATGTTAGCATACGCTAGGATTACATTAGACATATGTCGAGTACGCTAGACATACGTTACACATACATTATACATATGTTGAACTACGTCAGACATAAGTCAAGCCGGCAGAAACGTACAGTCGGTGTATTGACAATGTATTGACAACGTATTGAAAACGTACAGATAACATACATCTAATGCATGTCTAACATACCTTTGGCATTTCTCCACCGTGTTTTTACGTATTTAGCGTATAAAGGCATACTTCTGGCGATTGAATAACGTATATAATGTTCACCAGCATTCTGTGAGCGTTTTTTTAATGTTCTCATGCGTTACCACTATTTGGATTGACGTTTCGCCTATGTCCACTGTGTTGCACTGATATCCAACTTGGCCCTGAAACACCGAGAATTTTGAGGTATCTCGATGTAAATAAGTGATTTCTACGTTCCCCACTCACTGGCCTGTTATGTCGTAGTGTGACAGGGGTATAAGTCTTGTAATGCTTACAATTACATACATACAGGCAATGCACTTACACATACATACACAGGGTAGGTTCAACAACTATGCAGCACATGGCTTGTAAAGGATCAGGGTCATGGTCAACCAATTGTAAAAATATACGGATTTTCGGTTAAGAATTATATATTGGCAGAGAGCATTATTAGTCTTGGGCGACGGAGTGGGGACGATGTTATATAAACTAAAAGTAATAATATCCCACTCCCATTATGACATGATATAAGCTGTGTGAAATATATGTTCATATATTATGCCTGAGATTAATGAAGAGATGTTCCTATATAAGAGGCAGTACATGATTGTTGAAATATGTCTCTATGCATCCATAAAGAGTGCAATTGGAGAAAAGACCATTTTAACAGAGATCTATTGTAACTGTATAACTACCTGCCCCCCCCTGCCTTGACCACTGGGCTGGTCCACCAGCCTAATTTGCATATACACACAGGGCACCACCTGCAGCTGGGTTGAGTGACAGCTACCCCTACTGGGGGAGGGTGCCACCCACCCTGACTGTGGAGGTGCCTGATTGGCTGGCTGGGGACTGCCCAGTCACCTGCATCCCATTGGCCCTCTGACCACACTAGCCTCAAACCAAGATCTTAATTCTAGACTCTGCTTCAGACCCCCTGGAGAGAGATCACTCTACTCCTGGCTCTGGAGTGAGGCACACCTACTCTGGAGCAGGAACCCCAGACACTCTGTCTGATGCTGGCTAAATTCACATATTCCAATTGAGTGTGAACACAGACATAGGACTCCTGTCCCATGTGCTGTGGACACTGCTTTTGATACAGGCTAAAGTAGTAATGAGATACTATGTGGCTAGAAGGCAAGGGGTGTGGATGATAGGTCACTGGTAGGTGGACAGGAGTTGGTGTTAGTAAAGCACAACTTCTCCACTGTTTATCTGTGTCTTGTCTTCATTCTTCCTTAGCATTGGTTAATGAGTTGATAGACAAGTGATATGAAGGGGAGAGTTTCTGTGGTATTATCTGGTGTCCCAAACGTGGCCGGGCATCCAGTAATATTATACAATGTCATTAGGGTGATGGAAATGGGAAATATTGCGCCTAGAGCGGGACTCGAACCCACATCTCTTTGCATTCCAGGCCAGTGTGCTAACCATTACACCACCTAGGCTCCCTGATGTTACCACACTACCCGTGCTTACCTGTCCATGCGGTTCATTGCCTGAGAGGTCAGTGCAGACCGCCACAAATCTGATATTTATGCTTTTAAAAAATGCCAGGAACTCAAAACCGCCGGACTGTGCAGCTTTAAATTAAAGAGTGCTGATTTAGTGCCGGACTGTGCAGCTTTAAATTAAAGAGTGCTGATTTACCACCGGACTTGCAGCTTTAAATTAAAGAGTGCTGATTTACCACCAGACTGTGCAGCTTTAAATTAAAGAGTGCTGATTTACCGCCAGACTGTGCAGCTTTAATTTAAAGAGTGATGATTTACCGCCAGACTGTGCAGCTTTAAATTAAAGAGTGGTGATTTACCGCCAGACTGTGCAACTTTAAATTAAAGAGTGCTGATTTACCGCCGGACTGTGCAACTTTAAATTAAAGAGTGATGATTAACCACCAGACTGTGCAGCTTTAAATTAAAGAGTGGTGATTTACCGCCATACTGTGCAGCTTTAAATTAAAGAGTGCTGATTTACCACCAGACTGTGCAGCTTTAAATTAAAGAGTGCTGATTTACCGCCGGACTGTGCAGCTTTAAATTAAAGAGTGCTGATTTACCACCGGAATGTTCACCTTTAAATTAAAGAGTGCTGATTTACCACCGGACTGTGCAGCTTTAAATTAAAGACTGCTGATTTACTGCCGGACTGTGCAGCTTTAAATTAAAGAGTGCTGATTTACCACCGGAATGTGCAGCTTTAAATTAAAGAGTGCTGATTTACCGCCGGAATGTGCAGCTTTAAATTAAAGAGTGCTGATTTACCGCCGGGATGTGCAGCTTTAAATTAAAGAGTGCTGATTTACCGCCGGACTGTGCAGCTTTAAATTAAAGAGTGCTGATTTACCACAGGATTGTGCAGCTTTTAATTAAAGAGTGCTGATTTAGTGCATGACTGTGCAGCTTTAAATAAAAGAGTGCTGATTTACCACCGGACTTGCAGCTTTAAATTAAAGAGTGCTGATTTACCGCCAGACTGTGCAGCTTTAAATTAAAGAGTGCTGATTTACCGCCAGACTGTGCAGCTTTAATTTAAAGAGTGATGATTTACCGCCAGACTGTGCAGCTTTAAATTAAAGAGTGGTGATTTACCGCCAGACTGTGCAGCTTTAAATTAAAGAGTGCTGATTTACCGCCGGACTGTGCAGCTTTAAATTAAAGAGTGATGATTAACCGCCAGACTGTGCAGCTTTAAATTAAAGAGTGGTGATTTACCGCCATACTGTGCAGCTTTAAATTAAAGAGTGGTGATTTACCACCAGACTGTGCAGCTTTAAATTAAAGAGTGCTGATTTACCGCCGGACTGTGCCGCTTTAAATTAAAGAGTGCTGAGTTACCAGCTAGGCGCTTACCTTATTGCACTCCAACACTGGGGTCTAAACTGCAGTATTGACCTTAATACTGACACATGCCCTGGAGGCACTAGCACACAACGAGAGTTGATCTAATTCACGAGAGCACGCGGGATATTGCTCCTTATGGCTCCCTGTCTGTGCACTCACAAATATAGCAAGGCATTAGCTTTCGACTGTTTGAGTCGGATATTCATAGTTGCTTTTTATTTGTCTGTCATATTTATTTAGATGAGTTTATTATATTAGTTCGGTCATTTTGATGTCTTTTCCTACCGTTTGAAGTAGCTTCTATCTTAAGAAGTTAATATTGGAGATATTTCAAGTGTAAACATATTAATTTGATATTGGTGTACACACCGAAATGTTGGAGATATGCTTAGTAAATATCAATAAAGGCTCAAGTAAGTAATTGTCTTTGGCTCGACTATGTATTAATGTGTATAATGGGAAGAAAAACAGGCAAAACTAGTGGAAAGAGGATGGATGAAAATACATTACAGTCATCATCATCATCATGCTGTCGGTCGCGATGCGACAAAGACTGCTTTCATTACTTGACTGCCGCTCTCCATTTAGCTCTCTGCTGTGAGAGTTGCGTCCATGAGTCGGTCTTAATGTCTCTCAGCTTCAGGTTTTTGTTGTGTTCCTCTTAGCTGATTTTCCGCTGTCGACGGAAGATGAGCTCGAGCAGTGCGGTCCTTGGTAACCCGGGTGACGACCGAGCCGGTATGGTGTTTTGTGCGGTTGTACATTTCATGAAAGCTGCCTGCAAAAGTGTTGAAGTGCTGCTGGCTTTTGCAAGTTACCAGCGGCACTCTCTCGGGGAGCAAATAGAGATTTCACACCGGCAAGAACATGTCAAGACAGGCGCAAAACTATTTGTCCCTGCAGTGGCTGGTCGGGAAATGTTGGGAGTTCCATACATCAACCGCCCTTAATGCTGCCACAGTGACATGGTTTTCTGTTTATGGTTTGCTCCCTTAGCCTTCGGTTCTGTCAAGAACCTGTACCATAAGGCAGTGGTTTACAACTCTGCAGGGCAGGGGCGTCAAACTCCCTGAGGTATTGCTATACCTGCAATACCTGCATACCACATACAGTAAACCCTCTCTAACTGATCCACAGGTCGACTACTCCCCTATATCGATCGCTTTATTCGGGTCCCAAATGACCCCCCATACAACACCATTGTAACAATAACAACAATTCCCTAAGCTGACCACCTCCCTAAAAGGACCATTTAAAGTCGGCCCCTTGGTCGGTCGATTTTGAGAGGGTTTACTGTATTACAATAATGCACATAATGACAAAAACAAAGGTAACGACAACATTGATGGTGTTGATGATGAATGTCGATGTGGACTATGTTGCTGCTGATAAAGTTATTAACAATTGTGCATTAATCCGATAGCAAATCGTGTCTTGGTGAGCTTAAAATTGATGGAACGATTATAATCGTAGGCTTTGCCGTGGTAGTTTATTTTTTTAATTTAAAATAATTTAGCAGCTTTACATGTAGTAGATTCTTGAAGATTTATACTGCCTATCATGGATAAGCCTGAATAGTCCTGTTTTCACCATTAGACAGTTTGTCGATAGAAAGCCCGAGCCTACACTTTTACCGACCCAAGGGATTTTTAACCTTCCACACCACATAGACATGTTATGAGAACAACTGGCCTTTGATGTCGCTGTAAGTTATACACAGCGGTGGAAATCCAAATTGGCAGAGGTGGGGGCATGGGGAATTGAACCACTGACTTTCAGATTAGGAGTCCGACCTAGAAAAAAGTCAGACACTCTAACCCCTCCGCCACAAAGAACTCCACAGATAGTGTAGTATACAGGGGTTGTAGTACTATTGTAGTAGCTAGCTCTGGGGGGGGGGGGGGGGGGGTAGATCATTCTCATCCAGGATTCTTCCCGTATCGTCCAATTTATATTGGAAGTTCAATAAAGTACCGCTCATGATTAACCTTACTTTTAATATATATAGGTGTTTTTCTTTTTAACATTTAGAAAAAATAAAGTGTGTCTGTGGGAAACTAGACTCGAAATGGTAGAGGGGACTTTCTGGTATTTAGATTAGTTTAACACCATAAAAGCCTAGACGCATTGTTTCACCACATTGTGGAGCTAGGTTTGTATTTTTTTTAAACATGTCATAGCGAGGCTACTACTCTTAAAGCTGCACATTCCGACGAAAACATCAAATTTTCAAAAACAAGAAACTTATCTAAATTAAATTCTATAGAAGGGAATAGAGTAAATTTTATAGAACCTGTTACTCTCGAAGATTATGGAGTGTTGATGCGTTTGCCAACATTAATTTTGCATGTTTGTAATTAGAAATATCTCCAAAATGCACTATTTAAAATAAAAGTTACTTCAAACTAGAGAAAGGTACATCATACCAATGAACCTAATTTTATTTCTCTAATACCCCAGTCACATACACCTTAGTGGACGTAGTTGAACGTAGGTGAACATAGTGGAGGCTAACATGGGTAAACGTGGTGTAAGTCTGTTAAACTACGTTGAAATATGTTAAGGTACGGCAGGTTTTGGTATGGATAAATATATTACGGTATGGATGAATACATTACGGTACGGATGCTGGTACGTTCAACTACGTTATCCTCCACTATGTTCACCTAAGTCCACTAACGGCTATGTGACCAGGTCTTCCTCCAAGTACACTAGAGTACACTAGAGTATGTTAGTATCACAGATGCAAATTCAGCCTCTAACGTAGCGCTCTTTTGAACATGTCCAAAAATGTTATCGGACATCATGGCTCACCCACGTTATTACCAAATTAACATCATGGACAAGTACGGATGCCAGTACGTTAAACTATGTTCAACTACATTAGCCTCCACTACGTTCAACTACGTCCACTAACGTGTATGTGACCGGGGCATAAGAAAAAATGAGAGAAATTCAAAACCGTCGGACTATGTGCCTTTAGCTGTCTGGAAGGGTGCACTATTAAGCAACAGACTAAAATATAATTTGTCTACACACATGCCGCGTTTAAAGGGCAGGTAACAATGATTCCCAACCCACGGCACACAGGGCAGGGTCTACACCCACACACTCTCTCATCCTCTCAGCAGGTTAAGCACTTCCCTAAGCTCCCTACTGATTCTGTTGTGACATGTTTGGAAATATTATATTATTTATTGACATGATTGAAATGACATAAAATACACTTCAGCTAATAGTAATAAAGAACGGTATATTATTTATTGATATAACTAACATATTGCGCATTAACACATGTGCTGAAAGTAATGGCAGTATAGGAATATATGTTATTTATCGGCATAATTAGCATATTAGCATATGAACAACAAGTAATGACAGTAAAGAAATATGTGTTATTTATTGACATAACTAACAGAATCTAATGAAAGCATAACATTTTCAAAACCAAGGCATTTGTTTATAGTTGATATTACCTACATAACTTAGAGATTGGATGTGTTCATTAATCATTTCTTTCGGTTATTATCCCTTAAGCGCCTGTCACACCTTACCGGATTGAGCAATGGACATAAACCGGACAAAGAATTGTCTAGCCTGGTGGTGTTCGGTATCAAAATGTATCAAAATGTGTCGAAATGTTTTGCTATCGGGTCAATGGATGCTGGACGAATGCACATGAAACGGACATGAACGGATAGCAACCGGACGATAACCGGATGACAACCGAATGTCAAACGGACGGACCGGACACGTACCGGACTGTCACAGACGCGCTGGAAACATATACTGACCGAATTCCCGCAACAACGTCAACGGACTCTGCAGCAAACAAACCGGAGACATAACGGATGGGTAACAGACATGAACCAGACAAAACGGACTTAAAATGGACACCAACTGTACACGTCAGTCCGTCCGTGTCCGGTACAAGTTTTGTGCATGTTCAAAACTTGCCACCGTACACCACCGGACAGATAACGGACACGCCCGATGCGTACCATATATAAACCGTACATTGCCGTATTTCACCGGACAGTGTCCATTTTCTATCCGGTCCCCCAATCCGGTAAGGTGTGACTGAGCCTTTAGAAACACCAAAGCTTTGACGAGGTACTGTGACCTAATTAACATAATAATGTCATACTGCAGTTGATTTCAAAAACCAGTATGCACACAGAAATAGGTGGTACTGGGAGAGTACTGTATGGAATATCACATTAGAAACACTGATTCTCGTCTGATTACTGAAGTTCAGTTATGTTGAGCCTTGTCAGTACTTTGATTTGTGATATCTGTGGAATATAATGTGCCGTAGAAATGAATTCACTTAAAAGTATATTCAAAGTTAGCTATTTGTCATAAAGGTTACCTCAAAGCAATGAAGAACAGGTTATAATTCGGCTCACGAGGCAAAGAAGGCAAAAACAGAGGTGGACATAACAAAATTTATTGTAACAAAATTAATCAATACTCAAGGAGCGTATGGTCTAGTGGCTACAGTGCCGTAACAAGCGCGTAGATCAAGGAGTTTTCGCGCAGACCAGGATAACAGTCATGTTATTTGTTGGCATCGTGATGATCAGAGGAGGTGATCAGTGTGCGCAGTCGACCGAATTGTGGTCCGGGACAAGGACTAGGTAAGATAGAACGGTACATGTTAACAACGAGTCAAAGAATCATACTACATTGAACTCTGCATAAATGATCTAACTAGACACAGCACTCAAACCCCAGGGAGGGTGGGTGGGGGAGCGAAGTTGCTTGGTTGGAGGGCAGGTGCGGAATGAGCAGAGGGAGGGCTTATGCTAATGAGGAAAACTTGCACTGCGTTGCCTCGTGGCCAAATTACCCATGTTGCCTCGTCAACATATCCAATGGCCACCGTGATATATTTATCTGCAGAAATATGCCAGAATCTCAAAACCTCAACCCTAAAAAGTTAGTTAAATAGGCACGACAAGTCAGGCCAGATGGGGTCTTCTGTAATCCATCTGGGGTAGGGGTAGATAAAAGATTCACCCCGTACTTACAGTACAGGGGTGAAAACCAACCCATTAGAAAAGCTGGCGAAGAATTTCGACATGCTGGGTTAAGTAACTAAGCTGGTAAATTCTTAATTTAAGAAACACAATATATTCTTTATGTATGTCTTCATATTTGCCCAGTACTTTTGAGTTGAAAAATATATTAAAACATATACTTTAATGCAATTTAAAAGTGAAATCGACGGCGTTCTCTGGCCGCCATCTTGTCTTTTTGCATTCTCTCCCATTTCACCAACTCTGTGTTGATATAAGTAACCATTTGACACTGGTGCCAGGCATTCTACTTCCTGTTCCATACTAAAGCTATTTTCGCCCGTATTTACACTACGTTGTCGTTCACCCGTGTACTACAAGTACCGGGTGAATCTTTTATCTAGGGTATGGGTAATAGGGTCACGTGTGTCTTGGTAGACAACGGATACT
Source organism: Branchipolynoe longqiensis (assembly GCA_030323885.1). NCBI lineage: Eukaryota > Metazoa > Annelida > Polychaeta > Phyllodocida > Polynoidae > Branchipolynoe > Branchipolynoe longqiensis. Next base: position 7,269,156 of record CM059188.1, read on the forward strand.
GCGATAACCCACACGCTATATTAGCACCTATAAATTAATTTGGGTGTTTTCAGTTCAAATAATTCCAAATAGTCAATTATCAGAACTATTATTCAGAACTTTGTTTGTTTGTTTGTTTAACGACCCCCAGCACAAAAAGTGGACATCGGCTATTGCGGGCAGCCTGCATTCAGAACTAAATACAATAACTAAACAGTAAATTATAATGCGGTCACATGACGCCTTTCTTTCTTTTGTCTCAATATGGACAGTTTTTCACAACCAACGAATTATGCAACTTGAAATCAGATATCCAGGAAAGGTCTGGAAAAATCTTCCAAGTATTTATTTCAAGATGGCATGTTTATTTCGTGATAGGTAGTGAAATGGGTGTTGGTGTCATCTGTACTGCGGTACACCGGTACCTCGGTACACCGGTACTCTGATACACCGGTATTATAATTTCTAGTAGTAGTTCTCTGTGTGGGGGTGGGGGTGGGGGTGAGGGCGGGGGTGAGTGTGAGGGTGGGGTCGAGGTGAGGGCGGGGCTGGGATCGGGGTTGGTGGTGGTGATGGTGGTGGTGGTGGGGGATACAAGAGTATGAAGGCCATGTGCTCCGAAACAAGCATTGGCGTTTTATAAACAACCCGTTAGGGGGCGCCAGGGACTCACAATGCCTAACAAATCACAGCGAAGACTCTAAAATTAGCAAAGCGCTGTGCGGAATATGTTGGGACACGGAGAGAAGTTGTGTGTGTGTTAGTTTGTTTTTGTTTTTGTTTAAATATTTTAACATTCTTTTAAGCTCTTTCAAAGAAATATTTGCAAAAGAGAACTGGGTTGCGTGCGTGAGTGTTCGGTGCGGTGCAGGATGGGTCAGGGGACGACGCTCGATGAATTGTTGGTGAGTGGGGGCCTGAGCTGGGGGAGGGACGCCGGGCGGATCTGGACAAAGACATCGCCCAAACTGCGCATGTCACGGGGGGCCATCCATGAATGACATCACGTAGGTATGGTCCCCACCTACCTCCCACCAACCCACCCTTCGTGTGTGATGTAGCGCTTTCCTCCAGTGAGTTATTGGGGTTTTACATCCGACTAACAATCATATGAGGGCATGTTGTATACAGTAAAACCTCTCTAAATCGACCGACCTTCGTATAGTATTACTGGGTTACTCGGCCGCTCAGAGCCCCAGAGAATACCATAAAACTCTTCCCCTTCATATCACCTGTGATATGAAGGGGATCAAACCCATCAAGAACTCATAAGAAAGAATGGAAGACAAGTCACAAACGAATGACAGTGAAGATCTTGTGCTTTAATGGCATCAACTCCTGTTCACCTACAAGTGACCTATCCCCCTGACCCTTTGCCTGTTTCCCACACAGGGTATCATTACCTCTCTTGTATCTAGGAGTCAGTGCCTACATCCCATTGAACCGGAGTCCCCTGGTTGTTGCACACAGCTCAATTTGGATAATTGTGGTAGCATCAGACAGAGTGTCTGGGGTCCTGCTCTAGAGTAGGTGTGTCTCACTCAAGAGCCAGGAGTGGAGTGATCTCTCTAGTGTGTCTAGAGAAGTTTCTTGAATAATTAATTAGAATGAGACTACTTCAGCATGTTCACTCTGGACCGGCCAACCTGTGTTCGCAACCGGTTCAGAGCCTTCCAGGTTACCCACGGGTTCTCTGCGCCAGTGGGGAGGTGTTCTTTGGCATGGATGTTGAGGTACAGGCTGGCATCTAGGGCTTCGAGTCACTGACTAGTCAGTGCAATGCCCTAATATGGGGAGTTGCCACCCAACCCAGCCTGCAGGGTGTGGCCCTAAGGAATGTGGTATGGCTGGTGTGCTTGGCCATAGGTCCGGCAGTAACAGGTAGCTGCAGACAGTTACAAATATATATATATATATTAAAAATGTCTTTTTTCTCCAATTGCATTCCTTATGAATGCATAGAGGAACATTTCACCAAGCATGAAGTGTCTCTTATATAAGAACATCTCTTCATTAATCTTAGACATCATGTATAATTTCACATAGCTTATATCATGTCATAATGTGAGTGGGGCACCAATGCTTTTAGATTACATAACTTTGTCCCCACTCCGTCGCCCAAGAATAATAACGCTCTCGGCCAATATATAATTCCGAACCGAAAATCCGTATATTTTTACATTGGGACCGACTCTAAATGATCCATTTAGTGAGGTGGTCGGTTTAGGGACTATGGTTACAAGGGTATTTGGGGGATCCAAATAAAGCGATCGATATAGGGGAGTGGTCAATCTGTGGAGGTGGTTAGAGAAGTTTTAGTGCATTGTGTTATACAGGATTATCTTTTGCACAGCTGAATGACACTAACAAAAGTACTGCATATAATATCACATTATATTTAGAGACACGGCCTCTCGTTTGATTACTGGAGTTCAGATGTGTTGAGACTTGTCAGTACTTTGATTCATGATACCTGTGGAATATATAATGTGCGGTAGACCTGCATTCACTATAAATCTATTCAAACTTAGGGATTTGTCATGTGTTATCTCAAAGGAATGAAGAGCAGGTTATAATAGTCACCCTGATATATTTATCAGCAAAAATATGGCAACATCTCAAAAGTCATTGAACTATGTAACTTCTTTTATGTAACAATTTAAACAAATGTTTTAAAGCGGTCCCAAGGAATCCAGAATGGTATCAAAGTATGCGACAGGTCACTAGGCTTAATTGTCACAACTTGACATTCATTTAGTTTTATATTTAGTTAGAATTGTCTTTTTTGTTTGTTTGCTTATTATTCTCTCCCCCCTCTGCAAACAATGCGTGTATTATGGATCAACCCTGATGGCCTGAACTGCCGAAATTTCCACACCAAAGACTCAGATGCGATGAAGCAAGATCCTGCCCCCTCTCCCTCCCCCCATCTCCCTCCCCTACCCCCCCCCTCCACTCTGCCAACCTTGCTCCAACCCCTCAACACTGACCCCCCACCCCCACCCCTCTTTACCCTCACCCTCGTCCACGACCAGATGGGATGTGTTCTGTTTTGGGAGATCGGGGGATCCGAACCCATGGGTTCATGGGTTCGAACCCTAGTCGAGTCAAACCAGTTATTTAAGAATTGATACTTCTCGCTTCCTAGCCAGGCACTCAACATTATTAGGATAGAGCAAGGACTGGTTAGCTCAGTGTCAGGATAATGTGACAGTGGGATATCCGGTCATGGTGCTGGCAGCCTGGTCTCCCAGTGGGGCAGCACTATAAAGTCGCTGTGAATGCTCACTGTCACAAGTCGGTACCCGTCCTGTTAGATGTTGCTTGGACGTAAAACAACAAACAAACAAATCACATTCACCCTCACCCACACCCTCGCCCCAACCCATCACACAGATACCCTCCTCCCCACTTCCTCCCCCCCCCCCCCCCTCCACCTCTCTTTGCCTTAGGGCTAGCTGCCGAGAGACACTAAAGGGCGCATTCCATATACGCGTAATGCGTAATGCGTTATGCGTTACGCGTTATGCGTTATGCGAATGCCAGCATTCCATATACGCGTAATGCGTAATGCGTTATGTGGCGCACGACTGGCTATATTTAAAAAATAAAAATAAACAATTATTCTCCATACTGCTCTGTATGTGACCAAATATTGCATGTATATCTATGTAACTTTTTGTATGTCACATGGGGGTTCCTACCTTTATTATAACCAAATTATAGATAAGTATTTCTGTGCATATGGTAGCATTTTTAGCTTTCCCCTAACCCTATGTCTCCCTGGTGCCCAGCTCACCATGTGTTTCCAATTAGCACCCCTCTGTGAGGCTGTTCCGTAATGCTCAGTAGCCTCTCCTGGTGTTAAACTAATGGAGACATCAGACTCAGGTTTCTATTCACATCCAGCTTGACGCATAACGCATTACGCACCGATCGCTACAGGGACCGATCGGGATAATGAATTTCTGACGCATTCGCATTCGCATTACGTATTACGCGTGTATGGAATGTAGCTCATGGGTTTCAAGGCGTTTCGATTTTTTGTCGCATTCGCATTCGCATTACGCATTACGCGTATATGGAATGCGCCCTTTATGGTGTATATTCAGGAGGTAAATGCAGCACTTTCAGCGTAGCGGAAATGACTGGGTGGAAGGACGTGTGCGGCTCCGGTGTTGCGGATTCCGAGGGACACCAGTTTCACAGGGACACTTCCATTCAAATGCATTGTTAACGGCCGTGAGCAAATCTTCATACAGAAAAAGTCAAATATCTCCCAAATTACACCATCTAGAAATAAATCCGCTTGGTACACATATAGAAAACATCTTTACCAAAAACATTATATTAAATTTATAAGGTTAGGGTTCTTGAATTCTATTAATTTTGAATAAAACTAACGTTTTACACTGCGCGTACCGTCAAACTCAAGGCATTGTCAATGGCCGTGAGCAGTCTTCATACAGACAATACAGAAAAAGTGAAATATCTCTAAAATTACACCAGCTACAAACAAATCGCTTGGTACACATATAGAAAACATGTTTAGCAAAAACATTATATTAAATTTATAAGGTTAGTGACGATGCTGTTCGAGTTTGACGCGTGTGCAGGAGCGATGTGTCCCTGTGAAACTGGTGTCCCTCGGAATCCGCAACACCGGCACACGTTGGAACAGGGTACCAGCACGCAGAACACACCAATTCACCGAGTTTCTGCTTCGTGACCGTCGCGCCACCTGGCGTGTGGCGGGATGGGGGTGACGAGTGACGTCACTAGGGTGGGCGTGAGGGTGGGTGTGGGGTTAACGGTGATTTGAAGTTGCATAGTCCGATGAAATCATCAAATTTTCAAAACCAAAACATTTACTGAGATTTGATCCTACATATTCAACATAGATAATGGTGCCCTTATTAAGCACTTGTTGCCGCATATAACTTACGGGAATACTGAGTCAATTTAAAGCTGCATAGTCCGATGAAAACATCAAATTTTCAAAACCAAACAATTACTGTATCTAGATTAGAATATACATATCTAACTTAGATACTGGTGCACTTAATACGTACTTGTTGCCGCATTGAAGGTCAATTTAATAGAACCTGTTACTGCAGAAACCTCTGGTGTCTGAGTAATTTGGCATGTTTGCATTTCAAATATCTCCAATGTTAGCAATTTACAATAAAAGTTATTTCCAACTAAAGTAAGCTAGATTATAACAACCAACCTAATATATTTATCTCAGAAAATGACTGAAAGTTAAAACAATCGGACTATGCAATTTTAAAGAGGTGCTGAGACAGTCCCTAGTACTGTCCATATTCACTCAAACTCACTCATACTCACCAGCTTCTGATTTGGTTAGCCTACAAAGACTGTATCATGACTAGGGCCTCTCTAAGATTGACTTATTCAGATTATAGGCATTGTGTACCGTGTGTTGGCTATATCTGTGCTGCCAACAGTTTCTATCCAGTCTGGATTTAAAAGCATTTAGAGATGACGCACTAACCACTTCGGCAGGTAGCATATTCCAGGAGTTGTTATCCCGTTACCTGAGAGCCCAATCACACGAGGCCTGCCTTTGCTTATGATCGATTCGCGACGTCAGAACGTCCTCATTGCGCCCTCATTACGCCCTCCTTAAGTGATGGCGCCGTGAGGACGCCAACCTCCTGGCGTCCATTTCAGAAATTTTGGACGCAAGGAGGTTGCAGCTGCTGCACCTGCAACCTCCTTGCACCCTGTTCTGGCGGTGCCTGTCAAAACTGGTTGGCACCCTGGCGCCGCCCTGGTGCTGCCTTTGCGCCACCCTGGCCGCCCTGGCTGCCCTGGCCGCCCTGGCCGCCCTGGCACCGATGTGGCACCAACCTCTTGGTTGGCGAGTTGCCAGCGACCTGGCGGCGACCTGGCGCCGATCTGGCTCCGCCCTGGCAGCGGCAACATATGCAATGCTGCACTCACCATGTGGTCGGCACCAGGGCACCTACTCGGTGCCACCCTGGCCCCAACCTGGCGCCACCCTGCTGCCGACCCGTGGCTGACCTAGCGCCGCGCTGGCGCTGCCTTGGCGCCGCCTTGGTGCCGCCCTGGCTCCGCCCTGGTGCCGCCCTGGTGCTGACCTGGCCCCAACCATGTATTTGAATCAATGTAATGAGTGTGATGTTGGGAGGTTGGCGTCCTTTTGGCCGTAAGGAGGTTGGTGGCAAACACCGGCTCTCGTGTGACTGGGGTATAAATGGGAGAGCAGAGTTTGTAGCAAATCGAAGCACTGGCTGATTTCCTATGCAGGAGGTCGACTAAGTAAAAACAGTGACCTACAAAATTGATACATGTCGCTACCTATTCTGATTTTCAGCATTGAGAGGATATGGCGTGGATTGGTTTGCTCAGTGACAGGATAAAGTAACTGAATGGTATATCGCGTCATGGTGCCAACGGACTGGTCTTCCAGTGGGGCAATTGTCATGAGTATGCACTGTCACATATCAGTACAACAGACAAACAAGCACATCATCTTTTCATGGGGTGAGACTTTGTCCCGCCAATTCCGACAATGTGTGTCAATAAAACAGCCGCCTTTGGCCAACACCCTCCCATTACCTACAGGTAACCATGGGTTGTCAAATATACAGACAAGAAAAGCTTCATCATACATCACACACATATTCAGCAGTAGAATGAATTAAGGATTGAAATGAAAGTTGGTTTTATTTAACGACGCCTCTGGAGCACATTGATTTTTATCATCGGCTATTGGACGTCAAACATATGTTCATTCTGACATATATCTTTGGAGGAAATCTGATGCCGCCACATAGGCTACTCTTTCTGATAAGCAGCGAGGAGTCTTGTATATGCACTTTCCCACAGACAAGACAGAACATACCACAACCTTTGATGACACAGTTGTGGACCACTGGTTGGTACGAAAAAAAACTTAAACTGTAAATGTGTCCACTGAGCAGGATCGATCAAATGACCCACACCTTCACAGGTGGACACTCTACCGCCTGAGGTATCTCCCGCTCCTCCGATTTTAAAGATGGATGCACACAACTAATAGTATGGACCAGATTCAGAAGTATCGCTTAAAGTTGTGCTGAGACGACCACTATTATCGTTCACTTTCATTAGGTCTCAAAGTATTATTTTTATTGTGATACATTTGTTGATTAAGATGGGGAAATTTCAATCGCGGACAATTGGTCTTTCTCATTTCACTGCTCCTTGCCCTATCCTAATAATGCTGAGTGCCAAGGCTAGGTAGCAACAAGTATAACCATACAACACAGCCATCCCACCTAGTCGCAGTCCTGAAGGGTCCAGGGGTGTTCTGGCACACTGGTGTACTCTCTAAGGACAGGACATGGGTGAAAGGATGCTGTAACAAACCACAATGGGATGGGCTCCTCTCCCACAGGCCTGTATGTCATCTGCATAGATGTACATAGTAGGCTAAGTTATCATATACAGGTTAGGAAAAAACTTGAAAATTTAAAAAAAAACTAATATCGAAACTACTAACACCCAAAACCGCAAAGGTTGGCCCGAGAAAGATCAGGTAAAGACTCCTGAGTGGGGGACCAGACCAATCCAGTATCACAGCTGTTCAGCATTGAAAACAAGCACCCTCACGGGAGCTTATACGTTTTGGGCAGAATAAAAAACTTGTCACAAAAAAAGAAATTTTAATTAATTGGTTTGACTTGGTCAGGGTGGTTCGAATCCCATGACCTTCCAGAACGGGAAGCAGACGCTCAACTCATTCGGCCATCTCGTCTGGTTCAAATTAGGTTTCAAAGATATCCTAACACCACCCATGCCACTGCCCAATCAAAAACATGCACTGAGGTGCACTCACTTCATAATGTGAAATGCCACATACACAAGTATCCAGAAGGAGGTTGATTGCATCAGTGAATCTAAATGGTCTAATGGTTAGGACGTTAGCCCTGGAATGATAGAAGTGTGGGTTCGAATTCCATTTTTTGGCACAATGTGTCCTGGCAACATCCAGGGTGACATGTTGTGACGTGCTTGCCAAAACTAAATTGATATGGTTGCACTTCAAATATCTCAAAAGTTATAGTCATTTAAAATAAAAGTTACTTCAAACAAAAGTAAGGTAGATTATGAACACTTTAATATATTTATCTCAGGAAAATGACAGAAACTCAAAACTATCAGACTATATAACTGATTATATTATATTAAAGCTGCTTACATTCTAAATACTATTATGTAAATACTCACATTGATCTGACTAATATTGATCTGGTTATATGACACTACTGTACCATATTGTTATGGAACTTTTAGGTTTCAGAATGTCATTGTGTTACATGGTGCAAATTGTCTATTCAACATGTATTGTACACCTTATTCTATATACCTTTTCTGTAAATAACCCTGAATTGAAAAATGGCTGGAAGACCAGTGCTTCGGCACTGACAAAAGACTTATTCAGCAGAATAAACATATTTACCAAAAAAAATAAAAAAAATAGTCCAATGAAATATCAAATTTTCAAAACCAAACCAATTATCTAGATTTGATTTTACATATCTAACTTAGATACTGATGCACTTATTAAGCATTTGTTTCTGCATAGAAGGCAATATACTGAGTCAATTTAACCAAATCTATTACTGCAGAAGCCTTTGGTGTCAGAGTTTTCCATGTTTGCACTCAAAATATCTCAAAGGTTTACCATTTAAAATTAAAATAACCTTGAACTAATGTAAAGTAGATACTAGTGATCAATCTAATATATTTATCTCAGAAAAAATACAGAAATTCAAAACCATCGGACCATGCAACTTTAACTTATTATGCAACTATTTATCTCAGTAAATTACCGGAAGTCAAAACCATCGGACTGTGCAACTTTAAGACATGCTCCAGTATCTAAGTTCAATTTGCAGAATCAAAGTGAGATGAATATTTGGAGTTTGAAATTGTGACGCTTTCATCAGACTATGCGGCTTTAAAATGCTTCCGGACTTTTTTTTTTTTAAAGCTGCATAGTACGATGAAAACAAAACATTTTCTAAACCAAAAAAAAAGTATTTCAATTTGATTTGACATATCTGACTTAAATACTCGTGCACTTATTAAACATTTGCAAAGACCCTACATTACTAAGACGGCTCACTCAGCCTGTACTGTGTAATCAAAATGATCAAACCCACCACTTGGTGCGCTGGATGTTCTCTTGGTTAAACAGGTGCTATGTTATATGTATAAATGTATATATCAATGTGAAAGATGTCTGATGATGGTGATGCTGATGATGTGTATTTTTTCATAGCAATTTTATATTGATGTGTATTCATACTTGCCTATCTCATGTATAATATAATTGTATGCGTTTACATGTGAAACACCAACCAGCAGCCGGGCTGATCAAAGCCACCACAAGGTGGCACTGCAAAATTTACATTACCATGGGAGAGATAGGGAGTGAGCCGTCTTAGTATTATAGGGTCTTTGACATTTGTCACTACAAAGAACAGAATACTGAGGCAATTTAATAGGATATGTTACTGCAGAAACCTATACCTACACATGTACATGTCTTGGTATATGTGCAGGTCTGTGTGTATAAATATATATATATTTATATATATATATATATATACATATATATATATATATATATATATATATATATCCTCCCGTGCGACTGACACTGGTCTACATCTGGTGGAGGTGAGGAGGCCGAAGGTGGCACCACCGGTACAGTGTTGTGTCGTACAGAGTATAACAATAATGATAATAATTCCCTTATGTATCTTTATACTCACATAATTCGTTATACATTACATATATAAAAGATGGGCATAGAAAACACCATTGTCTAATCACACATACGCCCCAAGTTCCCTCCACCTTCCAACACGCTCTGCTATACAAACGTGCAGACACACATCCAAGTACCCCCACCCCACACACACACCCACCCCACATCTACCCCAACCCCCACATCCACCCCACCCCCACCCCCTCCGAGCACGCTCGGCTGCACACACGTGGGGATACGCGTGCTGAAGTCCCCGGTTACACGAACAGTGGAGGTAAGGTAATTGAGGGTAGTCCAGGGACACCTGCAGCTGTCAGGTTCACAGTACAAGTGCACCCTCCGTTCACCAGCCCCTCACCGGCCCCTCACCACCACCTTACCAGCTCCTCACCAGCCCCTCATCAGCCCCTCACCACCACCTCACCACCACCTCATCAGGCTCTCACCGGCCCCTAACCAGCCCCTCACCGGCCCCTCACAAGCTCCTCACCGGCCCCTCACCAGCCCCTCACTGGCCCCTCATAACCACCTTACCAGCTCCTCACCAGCCCCTCACCACCACTTCACCACCACCTCACCAGGCTCTCACCGGCCCCTCACCAGCCCCTCACCAGCCCCTCACCAGCCCCTGACCGGCCCTTAACCACCACCTTACCAGCTCCTCACCAGCCCCTCATCAGCCCCTCACCACCATCTCACCACCACCTCATCAGGCTCTCACCGGCCCCTCACCGGCCCTCACCGGCCCCTCACCGGCCCCTCACCAGCCCCTCACCGGCCCCTAACCACCACCTTACCAGCTCCTCACCAGCCCCTCACCACCATCTCACCACCACCTCATCAGGCTCTCAGCGGCCCCTCACCGGCCCCTCACCAGCTCATCACCGGCCCCTCACCAGCCACCTGCCCCTCACCCACCAGTCCCTCACCAGCACCTCACCTGCCCCTCTCCCACCAGCCCTTCACCAGCACCTCACCAGCACCTCAACGGCCCTATCACCGGCCCCTCACCAGCCCCTCACCAGCCCCTCACCACCCCCTTACCAGCACTTCACCAGCCCCTCACCAGCCCCTTACTAGCCCTTCACCGGCCCCTCACCAGCCCCTCACTAGCCCTTTACCGGCCCCTCACCAGCCCTTCAACAAATCCTTTCCATATCCTAATAAAGCCTAACATCAGGCAATGTACTGACAAGTAGCAATTTTGTATCTTTAGCTTTACTCCGCACAGGGTTTGATCCCGCGATCTCCCGCAAAGGAGCCAGGTGCTCTACCGAGTCGGCCATCCCGTCCCATTTGCTCAGTATGACTACAGTGATGTCTGTCGTCATTGGACAACTCTGCGCTCAGATTAATATACCCCTGACAAAACAAGTCTCACCTCATCTGAAAGAGAGTGAAATGAGATATGGGAAAAAATAGTTTGTACATTGAAAACTTGTTCGCACATGACAGGGGTCCGCCAACCACAAGGGTCGCTGAAGGCAGCTACTACGACTACTGCACTCATAAATTAACCAGGTTTGTTTATTGTTTCTGTCTTTGTTGCTGTGGTTTGCTTAGTTTTTTTGTTTTGTTGATTAATGTTCGCTTTACTTTTGTATGTGTTCTTTTTTTTGTACGGGACTTGTAGGACTTGGGGGGTTGTGGGGTAGGGGGTTGGGGGTTGGGTGTTGGGGTTGGGGGTGGAGAGGTTGGGGGGAGAAGAAAAACACTCAAATTAGCAACAACAATTAAAAGAAGAAAAAGATGAGGAAGAATAAAAAAGAAACTGTAACGTGTTAAAGTTTCAAACGGGACTAACTATGACTGTGCTGTAGGCGTGTATGTGGTTGAGATCAGACCGCAGGGAGGGTGGGGGTGTCACGTGACCCTGTCAAGAGGCAGGTGCAATGATTTGAAAGAGGCCCCGGGAATGTGAGTAGCGTTGGTAGCTAATTTTCCGAAGTCTGTCGGGTGGCTATGTTGGGCATCGAACCGCAAACCTACCACAACTTCACAATAATAGAGGTATATTTGATATATTATACTTAATGGTATTAATATTATATATAATATATCAAATTATACAAAGCATTATTAACATTATGCAAAATATATCAAATATACCACGCGCTCCTTTGCCTGCTGCCAACAAACCAAGTTATCCACCGTACAAATTATTTGCCCAGCAAATTCGGAAAGGTGTGTCAGTCTGGTAGTATTGCTATAGACCGGGGGCCCTATGGTACTGGGACAGCTCACTCCCTATCTCTCCCATGTGATGTAAATTTCGCGGTGCCACCTTGTGGTGGGTTTGATCGACCCAGCTGCTGGTTGGTGTTTCACATGTAAACACATACGGTTATATCATGCATGAGGCGGGTAAGCGTGAATACACATCAATATCGGATTGCTATGAACAGGCACACATCATCGTCGTCCTCGTCGCCATCGTCACACAGCTTTCACATTCATATATACATTTGTGCATATATACTGCTTTCATTACTTGACTGCCACTCTCCCATTTTTGTGTGGTTGTACATTTCATGAAAGCTGCCTACAAAAGTGTTGAAGTGCTGCTGGCTTTTGCAAGTTACCAGCGACAATCTCTCGGGGAGCAAATAGAGGTTTCACACGGGCAAGAACATGTCAAGACAGGCGCAAAACTATTTGTCCCTGCAGTGGCTGTTCGGGAGATGTTGGGAGTTCCATACATCAACCACCTTTAATGCTGCCACAGTGACATGGTTTTCTGTTTAGGGTTTGCTCCCTTAGCCTTCGGTTCTGTCAAGAACCTGTACCACAAGGCAGTGGTTACAACTCTGCAAGGCAGGGGCGTCAAACTCCCTGAGGTATTGCTATACCTGCAATACCTGCATACACCTGCATCAAGTGTGTAGGAATATAACATATAACTGCTATTTTTGTATGTGAATTGTCAAACTATACCATATGTAAGTCTTTGAATGTTTGATATTGTTATTTCAGCTGATTTGGGCTAGCTGCATATATTGTAAATAACTGTATTGTCACATGGCTGGAAGACCAGTGCCACGGCGCTGACAAAAGACTTTATTCAATGAATAAACTATATTTACAACAACAAAAATAAAAATACTATGATATACTTTGCGCTCGGCATTAATAGGATATGGTCAGGACTGGTTAGCTCAGTGTCAAGATAATGTGACTGAGTGCGATATCAAGTCATGGTGCCGGCGGCATGATTTCCCAGTGGGGCAGCACTATAAAGTTGACATGAATGCATACTGTCACAAGTCGGTACCCATCCTGATATGACGTTAGATATTGCCAGGACGTAAAACTCCAAGAACCAACCAACCAACCCTTTTGTCTATTTTTCTTTTGTTTTACACCTCGTGTGACGTGTGAGTATGTGACCATTGCTCAGCACGTGGCTGGAATAACGATATGGGTGTACACAATGGGTCCGGGCCCCACTTTCATACATTAGCCTCGTGTTGAATCTGCATTAGCATCGTGTTGAATGTGTAATACCATACACGTGTGCTAACATACACTCAGTGTAATGGTGCTGTCACATTACGACGCTTCTCGCCAACGTCGGGATACGTCAGGAAGTGTTAGGCGCACGTTAGGCGCGCGTTGGTATTCGTTGATGGACGGCGACGGTCAGCGACACGCATCAGGGTATCGGCGAAGTTTTGCGCTTGCACAAAACTTTTGACGTGCGACAATGCGCGGATGCTAACATTATGGCGATGTCAGGGGCGCGTCGAGATACGTTAAACGCACTGGAATAATGTTATGCGAACGCTAGGCACACGCCGCACGCGCATGAGTCTCATTGCGCCAAACAGTTGCTTTGTTTGTTTGTTGTTGTTTTACATCCTAGCAACATCTAAGGTCATATCAGGAGGGCATGCCAAACTTTTTTGTTTTTTTTCTCACAATGTCAGCCGCACGTTACCAATACGTTGCGCTGACGCCAACAAGTTTGACGTGTCTCGACGATTAAAACTGATTTTGCGCGTTGGCGGCGCGCTGGCGAGAAGTGTCGTAATGTGACAGGCCCATTAGCAGGTAGTAAGCATCGGCCGCAGTGACCGAATCGGTACAGCGCAGGCTTAATAGACAAAAGGGTTGGTTGGTTGGTTGGTTCTTGGAGGTTTATGTCCTGGCAATATCTAACGTCATATCAGGACGGGTACGGACTTGTGACAGGATGCATTCATGTCAACTTTATAGTGCTGCCCCACTGGGAAATCATGCCACCGGCACCATGACCTGATATCACATTCAGTCACATTATCTTGACACTGAGCTAACCAGTCCTGACCATATCCTATTAATGCCGAGCGCAAAGTATATCATAGTATATTTGATATATTTTGCATAATGTTAATAATGCTTTGTATAATTTGATATATTATATATAATATTAATACCATTAAGTATAATATATCAAATATTGGCACGCCCTCCTGATATGACCTTAGATGCCATAATGTTAGCACCCACGCGTTATCGCACGTCGAAAGTTTTGTGCAAGTGCAAAACTTTGCTGTTACCCTGACGCGTGTCGCCGATAATGGTAGTATTTTGTGCGGCCGCCGAAAAAAGTTTGGATTAACCGATCGTTTGGTTTAACCGAGCTTGGTTTAACGGCGGTATACTGTATTATATATTATATGTCATGTATCATCATCATTATCATATATCAGATATCATATATCTTATGGTTTTCAATTCCAGTGGAAAGCTGAACCACCAACCTAGTGGCCACCAACCCAGAACTCCACTCCCTAGCTCTTGAGGCCATAACTCAGGTGAAGGCGCACTTCCTCCGCTAAGATGGTCTACACCGATGGCTCCCTTAACCCAACATCAGGTAGAGCCGGAGCCGGAATCTTCATCCCCTTCTCCAACACAACACGGTGTCAGACTTTTCTTCCACTCTCGATACGCTCACTTGGCCATCGAAGACCTCCACAACTCAAGTGCCATCATCATTACCGACTCTCTGAATGCCGTCAAAGAGATCGCCCACCCAAATGCCCGACATTCCCTTGCCGACGTGATCCATATTATAATCTCAACCAGGCATCAGGCACACCTCAACACAGTCCTGCTATGGGTCCCCTCCCATATAAGACTCCATGGTAATGACCAGGCCGACCATGCCGCTCTAGCCCGTGCCAACCGAGCAGACATGGAGACAGCCATCCCTCCCTCCATCACCAAACTGACCGCTGCCGCTTCTCGAGCCACACCAAACTCTGGGAACGTGCCACACAGAAGGAACAAGTACAGAACCCTTATTCAATAAGCTGGCTCTGGTACACCTTGGTCAGAACTAACATCCCCCATCCAGTCGGCCTTCCTGCTTCTACCCAAGTCGCCGTCAACCACTTCAGGACTGGCTACCGCCATTGGATTGATGTCCCCAACCTCCAGCGCTGTCCCTGCGGCACTAAGATCTTCAATGTGGCCCACATACTCGCCTCATGTGGCGCCATCGACAGATCTGCCATCAGTGACTTCATGGAGGACTCTGACCGCCACCTCAGCGACAATAGGGCTGCTCTGGCCATCCTCTCCAGGATTTCGAAGTCATCCTGGAATGCACTTGCTCACTTCTACTGCCAGAATGCAGATATCATCAATGCTGTCGGTCGCCCAGACCCTGACACCGAGGACTAGCAGGCCCCCACCTCATCCCCATACCTGACTTGCCACCACTACCAACTAACCACTAATTTTCACTAACAACTAACAGATAAGCCCCCCACTGCCTAACTAATTCCATCCTCACTTCACTTCTTCCTCTGGCCTTGGCCGGACTTACTGTGCATACCGGTGAATCTGGAGGGACTGAAGTTTGGATCCTGGTCGAGTCAAACCAATGACTTATAAAATAGGTACCTGTTGCTGCTTGGCGCTTGGCGTTATGAGGTCAGGACAAGGACTGGGCGCACAGTGTCAGGATAATGTGACTGTGTGGGACATCAGGTCATGGTGCCGGCGGTCTGATTTCCCAGTGGGGCCACACTATAAAGTTGCCATGAGCGCACACTGTCACAAATAGGTCCACATCCTGGGATGGCCTAAGGTCTCACTGGGGCGTAAAACTACACCAACCACCCAGCCTCCCCCAGTCCTCTGGTTGGGCTCTTAGGCTGCCTTTTTCCTGCCTCCCCCCACTCCCAATTTCTCTGACCACTACCCATCAGAAGCCAACTCCCGACCATATGGGACCGCTTTCAGCAGGGCCCATACTGTGCTGCAGATTTGCAGCCTTCAGCGCACCAATGCGACTGAAAACTCCCCAAAAACAACAACAATATATTGTATATCGTATATTGTATATCATATATCATATTTAGTGCCACTTCGACTCACACACAAATATTCTTATTAGACCAACACCACAGACCATCACCTTGCCAGATAAACAGGGCTTAACTGTACATATCTAGGGCATGATTACACTCCTGCCTTCTTTATCTTCTTGGATCACGAAAAAGACACATCCACAAAACCAGCAACAGAGAAATATTTAGCAAATGAATTATTAGCCTTTTTATTTTTTGCATAAATTAAATTATCTAACATTGGTTGCTCGGCTAGATTGTTTGTTTGTTGTTTTACATCCTACTACTCCTAGCAACATCTAAGGTCATATCAGGACGGGTGCCGACTTGTGACAGTGTGCACTCAGGGTGACTTTTTAGTGCTGCTCCACTGGGAAACCAGGCCACCAGTAGACCTGATATCCCTCTCAGTCACATTATCCTGACACTGAGCCAACCAGTCCTTGCCGTATCCTAATAATGTTGAGCGCCAGGCTAGGAAGCGACAAGTATCAATTTTTAAGTCATAGGTTTGACTCGACCAGGATTCGAACCCACGAACTCATGAGCCGGACGCTCTACTCATTCGGCCACCCTGTCGGGTACTGCTCGGCTAGATCACCCAGTGGGGAAGCTGTACAATGACCTGACTGCATGATTGTGGTTAAATAACTCAACTCATCTTTTATGATATCGATGATAAAGAAAAAAGTGTATATATATGATGATGATTGATATATACACTATATATATGTTTTAATATTATATTATATAATATATACATATGTGATGTATAATGCATTATACGAGTATAAATACAAGGGTAACATGTTCATCCTATATTTCCTATATGTATGGGGAAATTATTTATATGAGGAGTTCTGGCGCAAAACCCTCTAAATACCGATCCAAAAATTTAGATAAACATTGCATTTAAACATTCAACAAGTTTTTATATATACATGTTTTTGTTTGTTCTACGCCCCATTTGCTATCCATTGGATAACAAAAAAAGTGGAATAAGTGAGAATTAAAATTGTAGTCATGTAAAAATCTTTTATTTTAATTATATTTGTGGATTGGTCTTTACAGGGTTTTGTGCCTGAACTCTTCATATTTTTATGTTGTTTTGGGGGAGTTTTCAGTCGGATTGGTGCGCTGAAGGCTGCAAATCTGCAGCACTGAATGGGCACCGCTTTGTGGTTAGAGAAATTGGGGGGGGGGGGGGGCAGGGGGGAGGAGGAAGGAAAAAGGCAGCCTAAGAGCCCAACCACAGTCCTCTGAGAGGGCCGGGGGAGGCTGGGTGGTTGGTGTAGTTTTACACCCCAGTAAGACTCGAGGCCATTCCAGGACTTGCACCGACTTGTGACAGCGCACACTCATTGCGACTGGGAAATCAGGCCGCCGGCACTATTACCTGATGTCCCACACAGTCACATTATCCTGACACTGTGCGCTCAGTCCCTGTCCTGACCTCATAGCGCCAAGGTCTTAGTCTAGACGGGTACCTAGGTAGTCGAAGGTGGAGACCCATTCGATAGGGGATCCATCGAGGTAGAGGGGGTGAAGTGGTTGACCTCTGAACATGTGCATGATCTTGGTCTTGGTGAGGGAGATTTTTAGTCCAAGGTCCCGGCAGGCGTTTCCTATCAGGTGGAGCACCTGCTCAGCGAGATCTTGTGCATTGATCGCATGGGAGCAGGTGATGGCGATGTCATCTGCGTAGCAGACAATGGTTGTGTCTGTGATTTCTCGGGTGGCCAGGTTTTGTTTAAGACTCCTCATGAGAGATGCCATCACCACATTGAAGAGGAGGGGGCTGAGCATTGCACCCTGGGGGACGCCATTTTTTAGTTGGAGGTAGGGAGAATTGTATATTTATATGTGAGTGTTGTATTTTGTACGGATGTGTACATGTAGTAAAACCCGTTATAGCTATGTCATAGGGGTCAGGTAGGTGAGGTCATGGGTCAGTAGGTAAGTAGGTCACACCTGCCACGTGCCGCACGTGGGGCTCCACGGGGCATGACGAGGGAGGTGCATGGTGAGGGGAGGGGGTGCCCCACGGGTGTGGGGGGTGCCAGTGGAGGGGTCCCCACGGGTGGCTGTTCTGTACCTTGAAGTTGAAGTAGTTGGTTGGTTGTTGGAGTTTTACATCCTAGCAACAGCTAAGGTCCTAGCAACATCTAAGATCATATAACCGTCCTGATATGACCTTAGATGTTGCTAGGACTTAAAACAACAATACAGACAGACAGGTCTAATGTCATAACAGGACGGGTAGCGACTTGTGACAGTGCCCACTCATGGTGACGTGATAGTGCTGCCACACTTGGGAGACCAAACCACCAACATCATGTCCTGATATCCCTCTCAGTCACATTATCCTGATACTGAGCCAACCAGTTCTTGCTCTAGCCTAATAAAATGCTGAGTGCCTGGCTAGGAAGCAACAAGTATACATCTTTAAAGTTGCATAGTCCGATCGTTTTGAGTTTTAAGAAATTTTCTGAGATAAACACATTAGGTTGATTGTTTTAATGTACCTCACTTTAGCTTGAAGTAACTTTTATTTTAAGTGGCTAACTTTGAGATATTTGAAGTGCAACCATGCAAAATTAATTTTGGCAAGCTTGCTAAACCTCTGACACCATAGCATTCTGCAGTAACATGATCTATTCAATTGCCTCACTATTCCCTTCCGTGGGGTGACAAATGTTTAATAAGCACATCAGTATCTAAGCTAGATATGTAGAATCAAATTTAGGTCATTGTTTTTGTTTTGAAAATTTGATGATTTCATCGGACTATGCAGCTGGGGGGGGGGGGGGAGACTGCTGAAATTGGTTGCTCCTGTTGTGTTGTAGTTAGTCCAGCAGCACTGACAAGGCTTTTAGACAACCATATAGAGACAAATGTTAGAATTGGCAATCTAAAATGCTAAATATAAAGTTCAAATATTTATTTTTTATAACTAGCTACTTTTTGTGTGAATAATTGATTAAATCATGTAGATTAATAGACTTTAAAAGTTGAATTGAGAGCTTTCTGTGGCTGCCATCTTGGTGGTTGCCATGGCTTCCCCTGTGTGTGGGGAACCCCTCTAGGTCATGTGATGAGGAATCCCACATATGATGTCATTCATACATCACAGACCTCAACTCTCCTCCCACATGTTCAGTTGCATGAACTGAACAAACTAAGCGAAGGTATGTTTGGAGAGCTTTTGATGCTGGATTCGTTTGTATCTGGGTGAGGTATACCCGGTGACTTTAAGTCATTTGAAGCTTGGATAGACAACGGGGTGAGGGGAATGGGGGGAGTGCATGTGGAGTATGTGTGGGGGGGGGAGCTCCGGACGCCAAACTGTCAGACTTATGCTAGGTACACACCTACCGTTTTTCCACACCCACCTACCGTATTCGATCTAAAATTGCCCAAAAGTCTTGAGGTGTGCACTCCCCTAGCACACCTACCGATTGCGATTCGCGACTTAAAACTCAATTTTAGGGCTAAAAGGGCTTCCTTACGATTACGATTCACGATTCAAAAAATGAATCGGCCCGTTTTCAGTTTTAAACGGGTCGGGTCGGGTTGCGAGTTTTAGTGCGCAAGTCGTAAACGGTAGGTGTGTACCTAGCATAACATTATTTAGAGATAAGGCTTTACACGACCAAAGTAATTACTGCAGTGACCAGGCTAGATGCTGGTCTATAGTGTACAATACTTTGATACAGATAGAGCGCGAGGGAGAGAGAGTGTGAGACAGATAGAGAGAGGCAGAGAAAGAGAGAGAGAGAGAGAGAGAGAGATGGGGGAGGGAGAGAGGGGCGGGAAGAAGCTGGTGTAGGTATTTTGTAGGGGGGGGGGAGATTTGGGAGAATGGGCGACTTATACTTATACTAGTTATGGTCACAATCTCCCTAATACTTCATGTCCTGGTCTCCCAGTTGGGAAGCACTACAAAGTCGCCATGAGTGCGCACTGTTTCAAGTCGGTACCCGTCCTTGTATGTTGCCAGGGCGTAACCCCCCCCCCCCAACAAACTAACTACAGTGCCAGTAGAAGCAGAGCGTGCGCGTGCGCACTGATGACCTGGAATGCCGGGGCGGGATGGAAGGGGAGGTATGGGGGAGAAGGGGGAAGAAGGGGAGAGGAGGGCGGAAGAAAGGAGGGGGAGGGGAGTCATAGGGAGTCTGGAAGAGCGGAGAGGGGATGGAGAAGGGAGAAGGGAGGGCGGAGGCGGGATGAAAGAGGACGGCGGAACAACGGTAAAGGAACAACAAATTCCTGACCTAAAAACTTACAAAAAATATCTGTGCAAAATAAGGCTAGGAAACCCCCAGTAAGCTGCACTGCAAAGGGGCATGTGATATGTCACGGCCCACCAGCGGGACGCCCAATGGAAGGTAACTATGCCAAAAGTAGCCAGATAACACACCACACAGCTACGTACAAGCCTATGATATGTAAATAGGAGTAGGCTAGTCTGGTAATAAGAGTAGAACAATAAATACATATATACCAAGAAAATCCAAAAAAACTAACATAGGCTACTAACCATACCAACCAATTATCTATCTGCTACTGAAATGAAGGCAATCAAATACCTTATCAGCAGCCACTGTGTGGTAAGATAACACCAACACTGCAACTGGCCAGCATTGAAAACAAGCCTGGGTACCCGGGCTTATATGCTATGGACAGTATAAATACAGCCTCAATAAAAAATATTAAAAAAAAGGGGAAGGGGACAGGAGGGAAGTGTGAGGAGTGAGAAGGGGGGGAGTAGTGGGAGGAGGGAGAATGGGGGGGGGGGGAGGAGGGGGTGCTTGAGGGAAGTGGACGTGGTACAGTGGTAGTATAGAAGGCGGGTTGATATATCATCTGGCTCGGGACTTACATTACAAGCACATGGGGACTGTGTTCGTTGTATGTAAATTGTAACAGAAACCACCATCACCTACACCCCCCTCACCCACCCAGCACCTCCTCACCCACCCCTCACCCATCCAGCACCCCCTCACCCACCCCTCCCGTTAAACGCCGCTCTCACCCCTCCACATACACACACTTACACACACTCGCCCACACTTGCATTTCCCAATCTGTACCACAACACTGTCACAACTAGTCTATTGTTTGTCAGTCTACGGGTAAGAGAGAGAGGGGGGGGGGGGTGGCGGGAGGAGATGGGTAGAAGAGGGGATAGAAGAAGGGGATAGAAGAAGGGGATAGAAGAAGGGGATAGATCAAGTGGGCGATAATAAGTGATAGACAGTGAAAGGGCAACTATGGTTAATTTGAGAGAGGAGGGTGGAGAAGAAGGGAGGGGAGGGAGGAGGGAGGGCGGGAGGGAGGGATGGAGGGTGATTGGGAGAGAGAACTGGGGAAGAGAGGGAGCGAGCGAGTGAGTGAGAGAGAGAGGAGGAGCAGCAGAAATAGGAGGAGAAAAGGAGCGAAAGAAGGAGAGGTAGAATGGGGGACAGAAGGAGAAAGGGAGTGGAGCGGGGAGAAGGATGCAAAGGGGAGGAAGAGAGGGGAGAATGAGACGGAGCGGGGAAAGAAGGCGGAGAATGGGAGAGAATGAGCGGGAGAAGACGAGGGGGGATGGGAAGAAGAAGTGGGACAAGGAGGAGAAAGGGGAGAAGAAGAGGAGGCGGAGGAGCAAGAAGAAGTCGGAAAAAGCAATGAGAAAGGAGACACGGAGAATTGGAATGGGAAGTAGCGTGAGAAGAAGAATGAGGGAGAGAAGAAGAAAGGACAGAGAATGGGGAGAGACAGGGGGAACGGGGGGGAGAGGGATGGAATGAGAGAGGGAGACAGAGTGGGAGAGAGAGGGGGAGAGAGAGATGGGGAGAGAGAGGAATAGTAAGTGGTTCATGTTGTTTAGCATGAAACAAAGCAGCCCCTCCCCACCCCTTCTACACACACGGGCCAGAATTGAGCAGTCAGCCGGCCTTTGTCAGTGGGCTGGCTAGTTGGACCATCGGGCCAGTTAAAGTTGCATGGTCCGAGGAAAAGATCAAATTTTCAAAACAAAAACAATTATCTACATTTGATCATACATATCTAACTTAGATACTTGTGCACTTATTAAGCAATTGTCATCACATATAAGGGAATACTGGGTCAGCTTAATAGAATCTGTTACTGTAGAAGCCTATGGTGAAAGAGTTTTGGCAACTTGCCAATATTAATTTAGCATGTTTGCGCTTCAAATATATCAAAAGTTAGTCATTTAAAATAAAAGTTACCACAAACTAAAGTAATGTCGATTATAATGACCAACCTAATATATTTATCTCAGAAAACTTACAGAAAATCAAAACTATCGGACTATGCAACTTTAAATCTGGGCATTGTGCTTTTTAGGGCGGAGTTATAAAACCGTTTATGGTTGGTAAGGGGGGCATGACGGGCGGAGGGGTTCCGGTGTCACAGTTTCAACTCCCTGTCAGTTTCAGCCATGCGCATAGACTCAAACTGAAGGCATTGTCAATGGTCGTGAGCAATCTTCATACAGAAAATACAGAAAAAGTGAAATGTCTCTAAAACCACACCACCTATTAACAAATCGCTTGGTACACATATAGAAAACACCTTTACCAAAAAGATTATATTAAATTTATAAGGTTAGGGTTCTTGATTTCTATTAATTTTGAATAAAACTAATGTTTTGCACTGCACGTACCATCAAACTCAAAGCATTGTTAATGGTCGTGAGCAATCTTTATACAGAAAATACAGGAACAGTGAAATATCTCTAAAAGCACACCACCTAGAAACAAATCGCTTGGTACACATATAGAAAACATCTTTACCAAAAACATTATATTAAATTCATAAGGTTAGTGACGATGATGTTAGATTTTGACTCATGCGCAGAAGCGATGCGCACGACTGAAACTGACAGGGAGCTGAAACTGCGACACCGGACGGGGAGGAGCGAGGAGGGCGGGAAGGGGTGAGGAGGGGCGGGGAGGGGCGGGGAGTTGTGGGGTGGGGAGTGGTAGGAAGGGGGCAGGGGAGGGGGCAGGGGAGGGGGCAGGGGGAGGTGCGGAGTCGGGTGGGCAAGGGAGGGGGGGGGATGCGGGGAGGGACGGGGAGGGGCAGGAAAGGGTTTTGAGGAGCGGGGATACGGTGGGGTGGTTTGTTTGTTTGTTGTTTTACGTCCTACCAACGTCTAAGGTCATATCCGGACAGGTACCGACTTGTGACAGTGCACACTCATGGTGACGTTATAATGCTGCCCTACTTGGAGACCGGGCTGGAAGAACCATGACCTGATATCCCACACAGTCACATTATCTTGAAACTGCGCTAACCAGTCCTTGTCCTATCCTATTAATGTTGAGTGCTAGGCTAGGTAGTGACAAGTATCAATTTGATAAGTCATTGGATTGATTCGGCTGGGATTTGGATTCCTGACCTTCCACACTGGAAGCCTGCACTCTACCGATTCCGCAACCGCGCCCGGTGGGGGGGGGGGGGGGGGGGGGGGCAGGTCGGGGAGGGGCGGGGAGGGGTGGCTTAATCCGCTGTATTATAGTGTTAATCCGATTGGCACAGTGTGGAATGTGTACTATACCGGCTGTCTGTGAATTAATTACTCTTGCATTGTTCTGATACCTAGCTACTCAGGGGTAGAATCAACATTGGCCATTCACTCATCCATACCAAAAGCGAATGAACTTTATTATATGGACAGTGGTTGTAAAGTATTGTGGAACAATGTTAGACATACTGGGTTCTGAATCACTCCGTTTGTATCACTAAAGATTATTCTCTATATATTCATGTGAGGTGTACATGTTACCAAAGACCCTATAAGTATAATACTAAGACAGCTCACTCAGCCTGTACTGTGTAATCAAAATGATCAAACCCACCACTTGGTGTGCTGGCTGTTGTTCTCTTGGTTAAACAAGTGCTATATTATATGTATAAATGTATTTATGAATGTGAAAGATGTGTGATGATGCCGATGCCGATGCTGATGTGTATTTGTTCATAGCAATTTCATATTGATGTGTATTCATACTTACATGTCTCATGTATAATATAATTGTATGTGTTTACATGTGAAACACCAACCAGCAGCTGGGCTGATCAAACACACCACAAGGTGGCCCTGCAAAATTTACATTACCATGGGAGAGATAGGGAGTGAGCCGTCTTAGTATTATAGGGTCTTTGATGTTACATAATAATACTATCACATGTGTGATGCCCTGCACTGACCGCTTCAGGCAGGGAGCCACATTGACAGGATTGTTTGTTTGTTTGTTGTTTTACGTCCTAGCAACATCTAAGGTCATATCAGGACGGGGCATTGACAGGGAGGCGTGGATAGGGTGATTGCATCAGGAAGCCTCGATGTCTGTTTGTTTGTTGGAGTTTGATGTCTTGCCAACATCTAAGGTCATATGAGAATGGGCATCGACTTGTGACCGTGCGCACACGTGGTGACTTCATAGCGCTGCCGTACTTGAGGACCAGGCCGATGCCACCATGCCCCGATATTTCCCACTGAGTCACATTATCCTGATACTGAGCTAAACAGTCGTTGCCTGGTGATGGCGGCCTGGATCCCAGTGGGACAGCATTAAAAAGTTACCAATGAGTGTGCACTATGACAAGTCGGTACCCGTCCTGATATTATGACCTTAGATGTACCCAACAAACAAACACCCTCCTGTGAGGGCGGTTTGGGGTTCAGTCCCCGGCCGAGTCAAACCAAACACCTGCAAAATTGATACTTGTCGCTCTGCATTACTAGAGGATTGGTTGTTTCAGTGTCCCTATTATGTGAATGAAAGGAATGCGATGATATGTGTCATGGAGCCACTGTCACGGTATCTTTTTAAGGCAGCACTATGAAGCTGCCATGAATGGGCGCAGCTTTACTAGTCGATAGATATGACCTCCGTTGTTGCTAGGATGTATGTACCAGTGCCTTACTTACTCTGGTACATACCGCAAAATAGATGAAATGGACGGCATTCCTCTTGCTGAAACTGGAACATTTAATTAACTAAAGCATTTATCTAAATTTGATCCTACAAATGAACATATCCAATTTAGATCCTGATGGATTCCTGAAACATGGTCCGATCTTGTCCTGCTCGGCAAGCATGATGGCCATGTTGGTGAAAACTTGTTGGGCTTCTTCGCCCGCCATGTGAAGGAAGATACAGCATTTGACTCATTCTGTTTTCGAAACGACTCCTGAAGCTGTGGCATATATGTTATATGCTCTGATCCATGTTTTCCAGTTCAATCATGCGTTGTTGCAGAGAATGAGCTCACCCGGCGGCCTGAGCATTGTCCTTATCTGACACCATGTGAAAGTACAACATCTGAACACTTTGACACCTGGATACTGAATGCTTTATTCACCATCCAGGGACCTGAACTGCCGGCACTGTGCCTCTGACGTCATCTCATTTACATATTCCTTTGTTCTCTGTTCATGCCTGGATGTCTTTTATGCATATATTACAACATAGACAGGTAGGCATGGATAGGGTGCTGACATCAGGGAGCCTAGATAGTGTAATGGTTAGCACAATGGCCTAGAATGCAAGAGATGTGGGTTTGATTCCCACTCTTGGCACAATATTTCCTATTTTCATTATCCCCATGACACTGGTGCTGTGACCAGGATACTTTACAAACTATGCATTGTATGGTTGTTGACCCTACCCTGTGTATGTATATGTAAGTGCATTGCATGTATGTATGTAATTGTAAGTATTAAATTACCATTTAAAAGACTTACAATTCCAGGAGGACGAGTCTAGTACTCTGCACTGACCTCTCAGGCAAGAAGCAGCATATACAGATTAGCGTGGATCGGGTGGTGACATCAGGGATCTAGTTGATGTAATGGTTAGCACACTGGCCCGGAATACAAGAGATAAGGGTTCGATTCCCGCTCTAGACGCAATATTTCCTATTTTAATCACCCCCCCCCCCTCCATGACACGATGGTAAAAACTCAATACCATCGGACTGTGCAGCTTTAACTGCTGGACTCTCACCAAATCGTGATGGCAATGAAGCGCCGAGTGCCAACAAATCAATGACGCACACCTTTTAGTGAAGTAACCAAATACAATTTGTTGATGGGGTGCCAAGTGTTGTCTGCAGACGACCGAAGCTGTGTGTGTGTCTGTGTGTATGTGTGTCAGTATGTATGTGTGTCTGTGTGTTGTGGGCCTGTATTACAGGCAGGCAGGCAGGCCTATAAATAGGCTAACACGGCACTTCCAAGATACCAACAACAGTGTTCAGTCAACCACTAGTCAGGCCTCGCGCCTAGTTACTTACACAGCCCTATATCATGTACACAGGTGCTAAACGATCTTATACTTGAGAGAAAACATGTTTCAGAAGGCTGGGTTATGGACATCACCACATGAATTCACAATCCCTCCGTGTCATCCCCCACCCCCCTCACTCAATTACTTACCTCAGCTATACCGTAATAGCAGCTCAGTTTTTGCAGCGACCCACCATCTTAGCCCATAACACTGAACTTATTATGGCTAACCCACTAACACACTAGCCCCCTTCATAATCTACTAATATTCCCGATCTAGATACCTGTTGATCGACCTATTTATAATGTAATGTAAACGACCGGAAGACCAGTGCCTCGGCGCTGAAAAGATGTATACTCTGATGAATAAGTATTTACCAACAAATAAATAAAAATAAATTAAGCTAAATAGATTGTTCAAATACTCATCTATCATATCCTGCTACTTTTGGATTGAAGACTTTATTAAATTATATAGATTAATCAACTTTAAAGGTGTATTTGAGAACTTCCAGATATATATTCATACATATATAATTTGTCCATAGATCATAATATTTTATCATTGATATATTATACATAACATTATTACATTGGGGATGTTGGCCCGCTAACATCTGTAATTCGCTAACGAGACGCCAGGTGGATCCTGGGTCAAGCCGCGCATTCGTCACTCGCCCGCCGACTCCCGAGCAGGCAACAGCTAATTTCAACAAGAAGCACTCTCATCCAACATGCCGCCCCCCACTAGGAAACGCCGTGGACGACCCCCTGGCTCGTCTGGGGTTTCTCCGGAGAGGGCTAAAGGACCACGCAAGAAGGTTTCATCCTGCCGACCACCTTCAATCTTCAGAAGATTTCCAGCTCTGATGCCGCGTCCCATCCTAGACATTCCGGGCTCTGCCCCAGCCTCAGCCACCGGCAGTCTCTCCCGACCTAGAAGCCAGACTGGCGGCTCTAGAGCAACGAGCTGCAAGACCAACTAGACACACTCCAGTGCCAGGCCCCCTACTCGCCTCCGCCTCCAGCTCAACCCCTCGATCCGGGTTCTCCTCATTCTCACCGACTCCTACACACCGCGCCTCACCGAGAGGGTGCCTCCTGGGGTTTCCCGTCTCGCCTCCTCCACACAGGCCGACGGCTAACGCTCCGGTCCCGGCCGCTCCGCAGCCCACTCCACCACCGCCACCCGCCCGCCCGCCGCCCGCCCCGCTCTACCAACACCAGCAGCCGCAACCCCCATCAACGCTGACTACCTGATCAACTCTACACACGCGCTACACAAGCCCCCAGGTACTAAGTGTCTATCCTCATAATTTCGTAACCCCGGGGCGATACTTGCAAAAAGATTGGCGTGGGTGAGGCAACCTGGGCTGAGTATTTCTTCGCCGATTAGGCTAATGCTCGCCCAACCTGAACTTTCCTAGACCCTGGGTTCCAGCGGTGTTCCAACACGAAGAAGACCTAGCTAGAATGGCGATCACTCTGGGATTGGCCCACCTGCCGCCGGTGGGTCCGAAAAGACTTTTCCAAATGGTAGCAGACGGGAGGTTAAAGGACAGGTGGCTAGATGCGATAGCAATAAAGGACGTCAACGTGACGTCTCAACTGAAGCAGTCAGGGTGTTACAAGCACGGGGGGGTGGCCAAATACGCAGCTGAGTCTAGGTATCCCCCAGCAACCACCCCTCGTCCTGCAGCTCAAGCTGCCAATACTGGGGGCCCCTGCCTCTAACGCTCCTGTTAAACCCTCTCCCTGTCAACCAGAGAGAGGAATATTCCAGAGACACGGACGGAAAGCCCTGTTATAACTGGAACTGGGGTAAAGAGTGTGGGTTCAACACGTCACACGGCACTATGCCCGACCGAGCCCCGCCCACATCTGTGCGGGTGTGCGCTTACAAATTTAAGCCGCACCCTACATGCATAAGGAGCAGGACTGCTTTAAAGAAAAGGAAGTTCTTAGACAAGGAAAGCAGCAGAGGGCAGCAAGGCACTGGTGTAATGTATAACGATATCTGCTCAAATACTGAATCCACTGTTATGTTGCCAAATCTAAAAGAGAGTAATCTTAATGAACCGCTTACTGATAACATGTCCGCCACAATTTCCACTTAACTCAAAGCCCGTATCACTGGTAACTAAGCAACCGCTGAGCGCTAATCTCGATGACCCGCAATACACTGATAACGGTAACTCGGCTGAACCGACACAAACATTATGTATCAATCCTAACACATCAGCTCGTCTCGCAGCCTGAGAAAAGTCAAGAATAATAATACTCGATTCTAATGCTGTAAACATGACTATCAAACCGTAAACTCTGTTGACATCATCCGTTAAATGTAAATAATCAACTGTCTTTTCCATCGCTAAACAACTAAACTGGTTCGACGCCCCTATCGAAACTGTATTATCCGCCCTACCCAAAACTCAGTCTCAAACATTTACCTACCCCCCCCCCCCACACCATTGGACTTTAAAGACTCCTATGTACTTTCTGGCCCTTTACTGCCACGAAACAGCATGGGTAACGCACAGTTCCCCCTATAGCCAGATTTACAATGAAGTTCGATCAACTGGTCTTCCTAAACTACATGGGAGCAAAAATATCGCTTCCTTCTGGACTAAATATCCCAAAATGGCGTGCAGCTCTTCTTAACTACCCAGATGTTTTACTAGTAGATCATCTAGACTTTGGTTGGCCTATTGACTACACCTCCACGAAGATACCCATCCCCACCTATAAGAATCACTCAAAATCAGCTGACGATAACCACACATATCTATGCATTTCTAGACAAAGAAATATCACTAGGTGCGCTACTAGGCCCTTTCCAGACCCCCCCATTTGAACCATGGTGTCAAATTAGCCCAATGATGACACGACCAAAAAAGAACTCACTACAAAAAAGAATAATCATTGACTTGAGTTTTCCGAAAGGGAAAAGTGTAAACGCGGGTATAGTTAAAGGATATTATCTAGGCAAGCTCTTTAATTTCTTCCTTCCCTCGGTATCGACCCTTACCGACAGACTTACAATCTTAGGCAGCGGTGCCTGGATGTGGGGCGGCGACCTAGCACCGCGCCTATCGCCAGCTAAGAGTCTGCCCTCTCTCCCTTCCCCTCTTGGGTATATCAATCAATGATAATATATATATATAGACCTAGCACCTCCCTTCGGATGTAGAAACCTCTGCATTAGCATGCGCACGTACAACTAGGGCAATCGTGTGGTTATTACGCAACCAATCTATTTTCTCGTTGTGCTACTTAGATGATTTTATAGGTATCGAGGATAATGAAACAAAAGCCAATGCTGCTTACGATGATTTCATAAACCTAACTTCAGAGCTCGGCCTAAACCTAGCCCCCGAAAAATGTACACCCCCCTCTACCTCCATCACCTGGTTAGGTTTCCTAATTGACTCCATAACAATGACAGTTACCCTTCCCCAGGATAAATTACAGGATGTATTAGATGAATGCCAAATCTGGAAAAATAAACGTACCTGCTCCAAGAAGCAACTACAAAGCCTAGCAGGCAAGCTGCAACACCTATCTAAGTGTATAAAACCTGCAGTCAGATTTTCCAACAGAGTCCTTGAAGCATTACGAAAAAGCCCCCCATACAGTCAATACATGTTCGATAAGGATATGCTGAGGGACCTCGAATGGTTTCAATGTTTCGCATCCGCATATAACGGTAAGCAATTGTTACCAACAAGCACCACAAACCGAATGGGTAATAGAATGTGACTCCACCTTAAAGGCAGGAGGAGCATTTTTCCAAAGTAGCGTTCTATAAATCTAGTTACGATTCAAATCTACTACAAAGAGACCTAGCCATAACCCAGCTAGAAGCACTGAACCTGGTACACGCTGTAACACATTTACTCCCACAAGAACCACATGATTATCTGATAAAAGTAAACACCGACAATTTATCATCACAGCAGGTCCTAGAATCAGGCAAAGGTAAAGACAAAGTCCTCTGTGCGTGTGCGCGTCAGCTATGGCTGATTGCAGCTCATAAAAATTGCGAGCTTGAAATAATCCATAAACCTGGTAATGAATTAATACTAGCCGATGCCTTAAGTAGAGCCCCACACTCCAATACAGCTGCAAGCAAAGCACAAAAAATGTGTGCCGATCGAAATCTTCTTGAAATAAACGTTAACATCTCACTTAACATCTTATCCTGTAACATCTAAATGCTGTCACTGGAAGATAGTAATTCTTTTGCCTCTATCTTCCAGGATACGCAATGAGTCACCACAACAGACTCATAAAACCTCTACACCTGCGCTCTGGCCCCACGGACGTGGCAAAATAAAGCGGCCCACGTCCGGGTGTACATTGACTTCTGTCACAAGAACAAGTTACGTCCAACTTCCCCGTCCACCTACGACCTTATGTCGTTCTTGCTTTTCCTCTCCGACCGGCTCAGATCGCCCGGCGCAGTCTTGAATTTACTTCAGCTCAGTAAAGGTGTGGGTGCTGAGCACGGCATGTGGGGGTGCGGCCTTTGAAGCCCCGGAGCTGAGCACGTTCAAGCGAGGTATCTTAAAAATGTCTAAACATGTAGTCGCTAGAGCAACTCCTGTCTCCCCCCGAGAATTTAAGGCTATCATACTGGCCTTAACAAACATGTCACCTAGGCCGCATGTAATCATTATCGCGCTATTGATCGCCTACCTGACACTGATCAGACAGTCAAACATTGCAAACCTTTCTGTTGGAGCCACGGGCTCACCACACGTACTCAAGGCTAAGGACATAAGACGACGGAAAGGGGCACTCTCTGTAACTCTGAGGTCCTCTAAGACGAGGTCCTCGTCCGACCCCCCGGTGGTCTTCCGCCTGCCAGCCATTATCGGTTCCCCCTGCTGCCCTGTCACCGCCTGGGATAACTACTCTCGAGTAGGAACCCTGCTGCCAGAGTCCCCTGCTTTCCTCCTACCTGATGGTACCAAGCTCACCCTGACAACTCTTACCAGAGCCCTCAGGGTGGCCTCGTACTCGGCTTTCGGAGTTGACAAAGGTTTAACCCTACATGGACTCAGGAGAGGGGCCACCCAGGCGTGTCAGGGTGCTGGTTTGACCCTAGACCAGCTAATGGCGGCGGGAACTTGGCGCAGTACGGCGGTCAACTCCTACTTAAGGGCCTTTCACATCTCAGCAGCTCCCGCAGCGCTCGCAACTTTATTGGTTTGAGCGCTGATCGGGAGCTGCTAGTGTACTTACCTACTATACATATCGTCTTAACATGTTTCTTTTTCAGCTTTGATATTCCACTGTGATTTATGTGACTTGCTTTGAACTATCTTGACACTGACCGTCATGAACAATATTACCCAAGAGGCCTCTGTCGCCGCACAGCATTGAAACACGAATGATCACGATCGATACGCACTTATTCAGCGTGAACAGATTCCGACATAGTTGGCCCTGTGCCTCGTAGCTTCATGATTATTGTAACTTGAACAGAGTCATTATATTAAATTCTGTCCAAATAACTTATATGTCGTGTTGTCTTGGTGTCTCGTTAGTGAATTGGGGATGTTGGCCCGCTAACATCTGTAATTCGCTAACGAGACGCCAGGTGGATCCTGGGTCAAGCCGCGCATTCGTCACTCGCCCGCCGACTCCCGAGCAGGCAACAGCTAATTTCACCCTCCCACCCACCCCAAGATACTACTTGAAGGTTTGAGCGCTGATCGGGAGCTGCTAGTGTACTTACCTACTATACATATCGTCTTAACATGTTTCTTTTTCAGCTTTGATATTCCACTGTGATTTATGTGACTTGCTTTGAACTATCTTGACACTGACCGTCATGAACAATATTACCCAAGAGGCCTCTGTCGCCGCACAGCATTGAAACACGAATGATCACGATCGATACGCACTTATTCAGCGTGAACAGATTCCGACATAGTTGGCCCTGTGCCTCGTAGCTTCATGATTATTGGAGCTTGAACAGAGTCATTATATTAAATTCTGTCCAAATAACTTATATGTCGTGTTGTCTTGGTGTCTCGTTAGTGAATTATGGCATTTTACATTCAACTGCAAATACTTCGCCCTAATCTATGAACTAATAATATAAATACTTGTTTGTATCTACAATATAACCACATATATAACATCTATTGGATGAATATGACAAAAAGGGAAACCCAGATATATTGAATATCCAGCAAGTCTTTCATGGGGGGTGTTAACATTCTGTTAAAGTTGCATAGTCCGATGAAAACATCAAATTTTCATAACCAAAACACGTATATAGACATAATTCTACATATTTAATTTTGATACTGGTGCACTTATTAAACATGCTTTGCTTCATAAAAGGTCGTAATAAGTCAATTTAATAGAACCTGTTACTACTGAACTATATGGTGCCAGAGTTTTGGTGTGCTTGCCAAAATTAATTTAGCAGGTTTTGATGTTAAATTTCTCCAAAGTTAGCCATTTAAAATATAAATTACTTCAAACTAAACTAAAGGAGACAATAATGATTAGCATAATGTATTTATCTCAGAAAATGTCAGATATTCAAAAGCATCGGACTGTGCAACTTTAACTGATGACTGATTGGTGCTCTGTTTATTAAAGAGGTGATCAGAGGAAACAAATAGGCGAATTTCTGGTAATTCTTTTGTTTAAAAAAAGTAGGTAAAAGTTTCCCTCATGCACTCACCTATACCCATGCCTACATGTCTATGTTAGTATGTGGCTCCTTGCCCGAGAAATCAGTGCAGACTACTCCACTCGTCCCCCTAGAATTGTAAGTCTTTTAAGTGGTTTACATCCATTAGTCCTTTTAAGGCTTACAATTACATACATACATACATATGTACATACATACAATCATACATGTAATGCACTGACATACATACAGATGATAGGTTCAACAAGCATACGGCATGCAACTTGTACAGAATCCTGGTCATGGAGCCCCAGTGCCCTGGGGGTGATGAAAATGGGAAATATTGCACCTAGAGCAGGATTCGAACTCATACCTCTTGCAATCTGGGCTAGTGTGCTAACCATTACACTATCTAGGCTCCCTAATGACATCACCTTATCAATACTTACCTGTCTATATGGTTCCTTGGCGGAGAGGTCAATGCAGACTACTACAATTATAATCTAACTTAATTTAGTGTGAAATAACTTTGATTTAAAATGGCTAATTTAGGAGATTTTTTAAGTGTAAACATGCTAAGTTAATTGACTAAAACTCAGAACCATCGGATTATGCAACTTTAATAAGTGCGTCAGTATCTAACTTTGATATGCCGAATCAAATCTAGATGAGTGTTTTGGTTTAAAAGATGTGATGCTTTTTTTAAGCAGTTTTTTTCGTTACAGTTTTTATTTACAATAATAACAGTATTATAGTATAGTTATACGAATCTTACCTGGGTACAGATGATGGATAACTCTTGTTTTCCCGAGGTACAAGCCTCGGGTAGTCGTGGACTAGGGAGAAGGAAGCAACATCCGGGTTCAGCAATCTTCACCTAATTATTCAGGATAAAAATGAGCTTAATGATGGAAATCTGATGTTTTCGTTTGGCACAAGCGAACGTAATAGTCGTGGCAGGGCGTGGCGGGTGGGCCCTAGTCCACGACTACCCGAGGCTTGTACCTCGGGAAAACAAGAGTTATCCATCATCTGTACCCAGGTAAGATTCGTATAACTATACTATTTTACCTCGGTACTAAGCCTCGGCTACTCGAGGCCGAGGGAGACCTTTACGTAGCCTCATTTTTATCCCCAATATCTGATAAACAATTTAATGTGTCAATAGTAATATCAAACTTTGTACATCTCACCCAATCTTGTTAGCTGGTGAGTAGGCGGGTTGCAATCCCGCTTTTCTTTTTCCAGTCGTTTGTTGTAATGTTTTGCAAACGACTTGGCCGTCTTCCAGCCGGCGTGTGCTAGGATTCTCCTCACTGAGATTCCCAACTTTCTTGCTTTCGAGACCATAGCACCCCTTGTGGAGTGTGAAGCATAGCGTCCCGTGTCTATGCCCGCCAACTTGAGCACTTTAACCGTCCATCTGGCGAGCGTGTCTCTTGAGATTGCTTTATGTGGCTTGATAAAGCTCACCAAAAGCTGTCTGGAATTACGTATTCCCTTAGTCTTTGATATATACTCCTTAATGGCTGAAACTACACATAATTTCCTATTACGCGTAAACTAGTTAAATGAATGGAGGAGAGGGGATCTCCTGTCCTGTTTGATTTGAGCAATTTGTCCAAATCGAACGTAGCCTCGTTGTTATCGATGTCGAGGCCCTGTAACGAGAGGGCCACAATTGTCTGTCCTCTATGTCCGGTTACTAAAAGTAATAACACTGCTAACTTGTAGCCTAACTGTTTGATAGAAAGTAATTTGTTTTCCGGCCATTCCCGGAAAAGCTTGAACACAATCGAGACATCCCAGAACCGACTATATTTCGGTTTTGGGGGGTTCCTTATATATATAGATCTCATAATCCAATGAATGACTTCATGCTTGCCTATAGTCTGTCCGTTAATTCTAGGCAGAACGACAGAAAGTGCGCAACGAGCTGCATTTATGGCCCCGTAACCAAGCGCATCGTCTTCCATCATGCGTAAGAAACGGCCTACTTGGGCGATGGAGGGTAGCATTGGCTTTACTTTATGCAATAAACAATAGATTCCCCATTTCTTTAAGTAACTGGAATATAGCTTTACGGTACTTGGCCTCCAAGCATGTGAAATCAACCTGGCTTGGGTGATTTTGTCCAAACCATACTGTTTTAAATAAGTACTTAAAAAAGGAATGCCAATATTGGTGTTGTTGACACATCCCCTTGGCTTGTCACTTGCCCCTGATGTTGTAAATTTACTGGGCCTCTTGGGAATTCTAAAAAGTCTTTCGCCTCCCACTGCACTGCCGCTCTCCAAGGCTGAGTGTTCCAGTCCGGCACTACCAACACTGCATGTGTTTGGTCGAGCCTGATCTTTCTGGCTACTCTGCTGATTAAGCTGAATGGGGGGAAAATATAATAAAAAGCGTTACTCCAGATTAAAGAGAAAGCATCCACTCGCCACGCTAGTGGCTCCGGATGCCAAGATACATATTTATCAAGTTTTGTGTTCCTACGAGAGGCAAAAAGATCTATATCTGGTTTTCCCCATTTTTGACAAATTGTTGTAAAAATGTGTGTACTTAAGGACCATTCCAAATGATCGTGGAATTGGCGGCTCTTTTTGTCTGCTAATGTATTTAAAGAGCCTGGAATGTGAGCAACTGTGATCCAAACCTTTTGTTTCTCAGCCCAGTCCCAAATGAGTTTCGCAATGGTGTTACAAGCTGGGGATCTTGTACCCCCCATGTTCCTAATATAGGCCATTGCGGTAGTGTTATCGGTTAACACCTGGACATTGAGTCTAGGGATTTTCACTAGACTTGTTAAACCTAAATAAACTGCCCGTAGCTCTAAAACGTTTATGTGGTCCTCTATCTCATCATCTAACCAACGGCCCCCTGTAGCTTCATTTTCCTTATGGGCACCCCAACCTTCTAAGGAGGCATCTGTAGTGACTATTGTGTTAGGTTCATTCATACGGATGGGATTGTTGCAATGCTCGACGTGTCGCAACCACCATTTAATATTTTCGTGGCCTTCCTTGGAAATGGTCATAAGCCTTTCAAAATTGCCTGTAGCTTTAGCTAGAGCCCTATTTTTATCTATTTCAAGAGATTTAATATGAGCCTTGCCATACAGCACAGCTGGTGCGTAAGCGACCATGAGTCCGATTAGGACTGCTACTTGTCGTATCTTAGGTCTTTTTATTTGCAATAAATTAGACGCTGTATTTTTAAATTTATCAACCTTGTCCACAGTCAAGGTGATAGTCATGTTGTCGGTGTTTATAAAAAATCCCAAAATTTTTAAATTTGTCGTAGGTGTTAGAACCGACTTTTTATCGTGAACATAAAACCCCAAACGGGTCAAAGTGTCACATAAATCATTAACTGCTAAGTGGCATTCATTTTCAGTGCGCGCTACGATAAACGAATCATCAATGTATGGAAACATAACATGGCCTTTCTTGGCCATATCAGCAAACACAGGTTTCAAAAGTTTTGTGAAAAAACGTGGTGCACAAGCTAGACCATTAGGTAAACAAGTAAATTGATACAATTGATCACGCCAAATAAACCGAAGATATTTTCGGTGGGCCTCATAAATTGGGACTGTGTAATAAGCATCTTTTAAGTCTACACTTGCCAGCCAAGCTCCCGGCATTACTAGGTCCCTGGCC
Source organism: Branchipolynoe longqiensis (assembly GCA_030323885.1). NCBI lineage: Eukaryota > Metazoa > Annelida > Polychaeta > Phyllodocida > Polynoidae > Branchipolynoe > Branchipolynoe longqiensis. The sequence continues at coordinate 7,305,907 of CM059188.1, forward strand.
GTCTCTAAAGAAAACATTTTGAAATGTTTATATACTACTGAGTTATTAAGGATAGTTAAATCTAGGATCATCCTGATGTCCCCATTGGGTTTAGGCCTGGAAAATATATTTGAAATATATTCCCCATCAATATGCTGCACTAATGCAATAATACCTTTAGTTGCAAATTTTGTAACTTCTAAGTCTAACGCCAGCTCTTCTTCTGACGCTAGGCGGTAAGGGAAAGGTACTCTTGTCTGTACGGGGGTTTCTATAAATGGAATAGCTACCCCTCTAACTATATCGAGCACCGTCTGGTCAGTTGTAAGCTGTTCCCACTCGTCCAGATAGTAGGTAATATTACCCGCGGTAAATGTGCTTACACTAGCCTGTAAGTCCGACTCTACTTGTTCCCCGGCTTGGGGAACTGCCTCTGTGAGGAGGAGTCTCTCTTGAAGGGGCGGTTCCCGTCGTTCCAGCCGTACTGGTTCCTCTGGCCGCGTCCCCTCTGCTGGTAGCCTTGGTTCCGGTTCGCGAATCGGCTGTTGGGTAGGCCGGTTCGCCGGCCCCGAAAATCCGATCTGGATTTCTTGAACTTGGCCGGGTTGGAATCCTTCTTCCCGTCCAGGTGCTTCGACTGTTTGGCAGCGGTTTCGACCTGTTTTAAACAGGTATTGAAGTTGTCCTCCAAACATTTTCGTATTGTCTAGGGGCTTCCCTTTGACTGGTTTTGGGGGCAAGAAGAGGGTGTATTCCTTGCCGTCGTTGTCGACTACCTTCTTCGATCGCGCCACCTGTTTTCCTGCGTCGGTCGTGACTGACTTGAAAACATTCTCGAACCTTCGGTACGAGAGGAAATTGCTGGTTGCCGTAAGTGCAGCAATGGCTGAGTTCATGTCCGGAGTGACGGTGGTGAACTTATTCCCGACCATCATACGGTTAGCAACCGGCATGATGGCAGCGAGCGCTACCAGCACTCCTTTATGGACGGTATGCAGACACGTCTCGAACTTCCTCCGGTCCTCGCTCATGGTCACGTCTTCATCCATCTCTTTGATGGTTGCCTGCGGGATCCCTTTGATCCCGGTGTACTGTTCGGCGAGTTTGGTGAGCGTTTCCGCCGGCTTGAAGGTGTCAAAATGGCCCCTCAAGTTCTTACGCATCAAAGTGCAGGTGTTGATCCTCTTTTTCTTGACTGCCCTGATTTTCTTTGCGACTGTCTCGGTGATGTCGGCAAACGTACCCGCATGAGGGTCATCCGACTCAGAGTCGGTTGTAGTTGAGTCATTAGAGGAGTCCGACGAAGAGGAAATCGCTTTCTTCTTCTTGGATTTAGACTTCTTTTTCGTCCTCTTGACTTTCCTAATTTTATTCCTTGCCTTGTAATATTCGTCGCCTCCTGACGAATACCGTTTGGAGTGTTTTCGCTTCTTCCCGAAAGCAATCTCCGAATCGGTGGTCTGCTGGTCAGACAAATCCTCCCAATCGGATTCTTCCGACAGAGAGGCGTCCTTCGTGGGAGTTTTAGAGGGCGGCGTCGGAAGCAGTTGTTGTAGCTGCTCACGAATGAGCCGCACCATCTGTTCCGTGGCATCGGCTTTGGACGGCCCTGCCTCAGGCGAGCCGTCCCGTGAACACGCTGACACCCGTGCAGGGGTCGCGTCACCATCACTCGAGGCGTGTGGAGCACCCTTGGTACTCCGCTTCGCTGCCATCTCGAGTCATCTGAAACCCAATCCAAAAACGGAATTAGGACGTACTCAAAGCGCAACTGAACATACAGAACAGTGCAACAAGCGCTAACGGCACTAAACAGGGTATTAAATCCGTATTTACAGCGGTTTAAACCAGGCGTGTGAAACTAGAAGCCAAACGAAAGAGCAACGGTCGGGTAACCCGAACCGACGCCAGTCGCGGGGTCGGGACCAGTGTAGTTCCCGCCCACACTCTCTGTAACACACACTTCTCCTTCCCGTGGCTACAACACCAACGAACTGGAGAAAATGCTATGAAACTCGGAGGTACGCCTCAGAAAAAACTATCTAGCGACGAAATGGCTCCTGCCAACATGTCTCTCCGTTCGGCAACGGGCGGCAAATAAGCTATCCTAAGCGACGAAATGGCTCCAACCAACATGTCTCTCCGTTGGGCAACGGGCGGCAAAAACAAAATGGATGCTTCAATATCTACAGCACCGGATAAGCACATGCTCCTAAACAACTAAGTAATTAATGCGAATTACTAATGTAAGCGTGAGCAAGAGTGTGCTATGAGGCTTTATAAATATATTACAAAGATCATGTAGCGGTACTTACAGTAGAAATAGGTTAAATCCTCGGTAAAAACTGGTGAACTGCCTATAACGTCTTCTCGTTATAAGCGGAATATGCTAATTGCTGAACCCGGATGTTGCTTCCTTCTCCCTCGGCCTCGAGTAGCCGAGGCTTAGTACCGAGGTAAAACTACCAGTTGACCAGACGGGATGGCTGAATGAGTTGATCATCCTTCTGCTATTTTGGTAGATAGTAGGATGGCTGAATGAGTTGATCATCTGTCTCCTATTTTGGTAGATCGTGGGATTCGACGAGTCAAAGCAATGACTTAAAAATGTATATGTATCACTTCTTAGCCAGGCGTTCAACATTATTAGGATAGCACAAGGACTGGTTGGCTCAGTAGCAGGATAATGTGACTGAATAGGATATTGGGTCATGGTGCTGGCAGCCTGATTTCCCAGTGGGGCAGCACTATAAAGTCACAAGTCGGTATCTGTCCTGATATGACCTCAGATATTGCCAGGACATAAAACTCCAACAACTAACCAATCGAATCAAATCTAGATGAGTGTTTTGGCTTCGAAAATGTGATGCTTTCACTGGACTATGCAGATTTAAGTTTAATTTACAATAATATCAGTTTTACAACCAGTTACTACTATGGCCACTGCTGAAGTTAAACGGGGAGAGTGTGCTCGTGGGTGCGCATGCGCGGAAGTGTCAACGGTCACGTGGCCACGCTTACGGCGCCTGGGGACACAACCAATGGGTTCACACACAATGCGCCGAGTGTCGCGTGTGAATGCTGGGGGAGTTTGAGGGGGGGGGGGGCGCTGGAGGCGGGAGGGGGTGGAGAGGTCACCAAACTACCAACATGCATACACACACACACGTATGCACACGCCACCACACGCGCACGCACTCACACACGCACACACCTGCATCGCAGCACGAGTCGCAGTGTGGAACACGGCGTTGTTAGTTCCAGAACCCAAAGGTTTTCTATTTCCGCCATATTGAATTTTTTTTTAATATACTAGGTTGATTGTTTTAAAATACTATTTATTAATTTATATTCTCTACATTAGGTCTAGATAATTCTAGAACTAGAGAAATCTAGATTCGAATCTAATGTCTAGAGTTACTAATTTAGGTACTAACGGTAGGTATTTTTATAAATCCTGATCAGGAAGCTAGGACACTATCATCTTGCATTGTTTACATAGACCAAGTATCTCAAGTTGTACATTCGCGTGTATCTAGTTATTATCGCAGCCCTGTCTCCAGGACGCTGCTGAAAAAAAAACATTAGAAAAAAAAGTGTCAGGAAGCTGGGTTTTTTTGGGGTTTTTTTTAAACAAATTTTTATTGACGCTGTATTTATACTGTCCATAGCATGTAAGCCCGGGTACCCAGGCTTGTTTCCAATGCTGACCAGTTGTAGTGTTGGTGTTGTCTTATCAAACAGTAGCTGCTGATAAGTTATTTGATTGTATGCATTTCAGTAGCAGATATATAGTCTGTTGGTACGTTTAGTAGCCTATGTTAGTTTTTTGGGGCCCTCTTGGCATTGTATTTTTGTTCTATTCTTATTACTATTCTTATGGACAATACCAGATGATTTTGTAATCTAAAGTACTAATTATTTAGTTCAAATGTGTATTTATCATAGCTCACTGTTGTTGGGTGAAAAGTTGATGAAATCATATAGATTATTTATTAATACACCTTAAAGGTCAAATCGAGAGCTTTCTGGCACTGCCATCTTGGTTGTTTTTCTTGTAATTTTTTGCTTCATTCCCTCTCAGTTGCTCAGCTTTAAGCCAATATAGATATAGTCTGGATACTGGAACCACCACATGGACAGTTACTTCCTACCCAAGCAGTGTTTGCTCGAAATTGGTCGTAATGCGAAGCATTGCGTTTGATGCGAGGAGAGGAAGAGACCCTCCCCCGCCCCGGGCTGTCGCGCAGCGTTCTCGCCTCACGCGACGACGCCGACCGCCGCCCCTCCCCCGCCCCGGGCTGTCGCGCAGCATTCACGCCTCACCAGACGCCCGCTGCTCACTGCCCCTCGCCCTCCCCCGGGCCGGCAGCATTCACACCTCACCTGCTGTCGCCCCCCCAACCCTCCTTATAAGGCCGCCCGCCGGCCTTCCTCAGGCACTCGCCCTCCAGCCGCCTTCCTGCTCTCTACCCTTTTTCCTCCACCCACCCACCCATCTCTTCTAATCCTCTCTCTTCAGCTGGTGGAGGGCTCCTCGGCACCCCCTCGCTGACCCTCTACAAACACTGACTCGGCCCCCTAAGAGCCCCTGTACATACTCTTGATTTGCTCCTCATGAGCCCCTCTATTCTGCATTGCTCCTCATGAGCCTGTTTATTCCTTATCTTCTTATACTGTTCATGTTGCTGTTTATGCCTTATCTTCTGTATACTGTTCATGCTTGGGCGTCAATAAACGCCTTTCTTTCCACTCCTGCCTTGCTTTCTTCCTTTTCGCGCATCAAGCATGGTTGTCATTCACACCCATACTATGGATTGTCATGAATATCTTATCTTGCTTGTGTCCTAACCCTTAGAACCAGTAGGCCCTACAAGTGTCTTCAACTCTAACATTGTTGGCATTATGCGACAAATCACACCAGTGCAAATATTGTGAGATATTTGAGAGCTGAACCATTGTTATTTAACTCCTTGCAATTCCACATTATTAGTTTAACCAAATCGCTGTTCCAAATCTGACCCAACCCATATTAATTAGTGTAAATTAGACCTACCGTACGATCTTAGTAACCTGCAGCTAGTAATACTTAATGATTATAACATTACGCTATTAAAACATGTTCATGTCGGCCTACACGCATATCTACATATATATCTATATATATATATAGATTAGTTAGACGAATCTTACCTGGGTATAGATGATGGATAACTGTTGTTTTACCGAGGTATAAGCCTCGGATAGACGTGGGCTAGGGAGAGGGAAGCACATCCGGTCGAGCAATCTTTACCTTCTTATTCAGGATAAATGAGCTAATAAATAATCTAAAAATAAAACTAATAATAAATGACAATGGTATTAAAACTGTGAAGTTTACCTGTTAAAAGGAAACTAATAGACGTGGAAGGGTGAGGTGGGTGGGCCCTAGCCCACGTCTATCTGAGGCTTATACCTCGGTAAAACAACAGTTATCCATCATCTATACCCAGGTAAGATTCGTCTAACTAATCTATTTTACCTCGGTATACAGCCTCAGGCTAGGGAGAGGTTTACGTAATCTCATTTATCCTGTATCTCATGTTACACATCAATAACAATTGTTAACATAAATTATCATCAAGCGGCAAAATAATTTTTTTTTTAAATTTTTTTTTTGCGAAAACAAAGTGTATTCTCACCTCTTGCCGATCTAGTCTTTGAGCAGCTGTCGGGCCAGTGTACTCGACTTCTCCAATCGTTTGTTATAGTGTGTTGCAAACGATCGTGCTGTTTTCCATCCTGCGTGGGCTAGGATCCGCTTGACGGAAATGCCCAGCAGTCGCGCTTTAGAAACCATAGCACCTCTTGTTGAGTGTGAGGCATATTTGTCCATATCTATGCCTGCCAATTTTAACATAGTAATTGTCCATCGAGCAAGCGTATCTCGCGAAATGCCCTTGTGTGGCTTAATAAAGCTAACTAATAACTGTCTTGAAGCTCTCAAGTCCTTGGTCTTGGATATATAAGCCCTAATGGCTGACACTACACAAAGTTTTGGGTTTTCGTTGAAACTAGTAACACTAATTGTAGACAATGGGTCTCCTAGTCGATTAGATTTCAACAGTTGTGACAAATCAAACGTGGCCTCTTTCTTGTCAATTTCTAGGCCATCTAGTGATAGGGCTACAATAGTCTGTCCCCTGTGCCCCGTTACTAATAACAAAAGCACCGCTACTTTAAACCCTAGCTGTTTGAGATCTAGCAGCCTATTATGAGGCCATTGTTTAAACAAATCAAACACAACTGATACATCCCAAAACCGACTGTATCTCGGTTTGGGGGGATTCCTTTGATAAATCGATCTCACAATCCAATGAATAACATGGTGTTTCCCAACCGTATCATTATTTATCCGAGGAAGGATAACGGATAAAGCACACCGAGCAGCATTAATAGCTCCAAACCCTAACCCTTCGTCTTCTAACGTGCGGAGAAATCTACCAACTTGTAAAATGGTGGGATTCATGGGTTTGACTTTCTTAATTAAACAATGAACGCCCCACTTTTTTAAATATGTAGTATACATTTTAACAGTACCTTTACGCCAAGCATCTGCGACAATTCTTTGTTGTGTAATTTTGTCTAAACCAAATTGCTCTAGATATTTATTCAAAAAAGGAATGCCAGTAGTGGTGTCGTGGACACGTCCCCTCGTTGTTTTAGGGGGCCTTGGTGTGTCAGATTGCCTGGTGATCTTCGGAATTGGAGGCAATCTGTGGCGGCTGCCACTATGCCCGGAAGCCAAGGTTGCGTGTCCCAGTTGGGAACGATTAATATTGCGTGTGCTTTGTCCATCTTTATCTTTCGGGTTACTCGGCTGATCAAACTGAATGGAGGGAAAATATAATAAAATGTATTCCCCCATGTTAGAGAAAAAGCATCTACTTGCCAGGCATCTGGCTCTGGATGCCAAGACACATATTTGTCAATTTTACAATTATTACGTGATGCAAATAAGTCAACTTCAGGTTGTCCCCACTTCTGACATACTGTGCTGAAAATGTCTGGGTTAAGGGACCATTCTAAATGGTCATAAAAGTTTCTGCTTTTATGATCCGCTAAGGTATTTTGTGCGCCAGGAATATATGCCACAGTTAACCAAACATCATTCATTTGGGCCCAATCCCAAATTTTTCTTGCCATTTCATTGCATGGTCTGGACTTTGTCCCCCCCATGTTTCGTACATATGCCATTGCAGTTGTATTGTCCGTCAAAATACGAACGTGCCTACGTGGCACCTTCACCAGGCTAGCAAGGCCTAAATATATAGCTCGTAGTTCTAATACATTAATATGGTCTGAACTTTCTTCCTGCAACCAGCGTCCGCCTGTTGCCAACGAATCACAATGCGCCCCCCAACCTTCTAAAGAGGCATCTGTAGTAACAACTGTGTTGGGTTCATTCATACGTATAGGGTTCGGAGAATTTTGAATGTTATCGAACCACCAATTAATGTCATTCATTCCATCTTTTGAAATAAACATTTTCCTTTCGAAATTCCCCTTCGTGCGAGCCAACCCCAAATTCTTATCTATCTCCAAAGATTTTATGTGGGCTTTACCATATAAAATAGCAGGGGCATATGCTATCAGAATGCCGACTAGCACCGCAACCTGCCTTATCTTTGGCCTACTTAAGGCGACTAAATGGGTCGCCGTATCGTGAAACTTAGTGAGTTTGTTATCAGGAAGTGAAACAGTCATAAGCTGTGTATTAATAATAAAACCTAAACATTTAAGTTCAGTAGTGGGGACAAAAACCGACTTCTTATGATTTAAATAAAATCCTAGTTTTGTCAAAAGGGAACATAGGTCATTAACAGCGTGTTGACAGTCATCAAACGATTGTGATACAATGAAAGAATCGTCAATATAAGGGAACATAACATGACCCTTCTTTGCCATAACCGAGAAAACCGGCTTTAGTAATTTTGTAAACAGGCGTGGAGCACACGCTAAGCCATTTGGCATACATGTAAATTGGAATAGTGTATCATTCCAAATAAATCTTAAGAATTTCCGGTGTTTTTCGAAAATCGGAACAGTATAATATGCATCTTGCAAATCTACACTGGCCATCCAAGCGTCCGGTGTCACCAAATCTCTGGCAGTGTCAAGGGAAAACATTTTAAAATGTTGATATTCTACGAGTTCATTTAATTTGGTTAAATCTAAAATCATTCGGATATCTCCATTAGGCTTAGGCCTGGAAAAAATATTAGAGATAAATTCCCCTGGAGTGTGAGTCACCTCCTCAATAATGCCTTTAGCGTGAAAAAGTGTAACTTGTTCAGATAACGCTTGTTTTTCGACAACATTAAATCTATACGGGAAAGGTACTCGTTGTTGCACTGGGATTTCAATAAATGGAATTTTAACACCCGTTACTATGTCTAAAATGTTTACATCACTAGTAATTTCGGACCAAGAAGAGACACAGTTAAATATGTTTCCAGCACAAAAATCTCTTACATCTGTTTGTGTAGATTCAGCGAGCATCTCTGTTAGCGTTGTTTGTGTAGCAATATTTATTTGCTGCCTGGGCGTGGGAAGGGTTGTTTCGGGGCAAACTCCTTCCGGAACGGGCGGTTGCCGTCGTTCCATCCTTGCCTGTCTCCCCGACCCCTGCCTCGTGGCTGATAGCCGTAGGAGGGGCCGGATCTGCCAGCTCTGCCTCCTCGCCGGGGACGAAAATCCCCTCGTGGTCGACGATACCGGGAGGTGTCTGTCTTCCTGATTGGTTCGAGGTTGCGGCCACTTTTCGTCTCCGCCTCGACTTCTTTGAAGAGGTAGGGGAGTTGACCACCAAACATCTTCCCTTTATCCAAGGGTTTACCCTTAATGGGCTTGGGCGGCAAAAAGAGAGTGTACTCTTTGCCGTCGTTGTCCATGACCTTCTTTGATCTGGCTACTTCCTTTCCGGCTTGCGTGGTCACTGCCTTGAAGACATTTTCATATCTGCGGTAGCTCAGAAAGTTACTGGCAGCTGTGAGGAGAGCCATGCCCTTATCCATGCCTCTGGCCAGTGACGAGAATTTGTTCTCGGTTTGCATTCGGTTAGCTATTGGGACAACCGTAGCGAGGACCCCTAACACCGCTTTATGGACTGTGAACAGTGCCGCCTCAAACCGCTTTTTCTCTTCGTTCAAGTGAATACCTGCGTCCATTTCTTTAATTACACTGTCCGGGATTCCTTTAATCCCGGAAATCTGTTCGGTGATTTTGTTAATCACTTCCGCCGGCTTGAAGGTGTTGAAATGCCCTTTGATCGTTTCACGCATCATGGTAGTCGTTTTCACTTTCTTTGCCTTCTGGAGAGGGCACCTCTTACGTATCTTACCGCCAATTTTGGCATAGATGCCAGCTCGTTCAGTGTCAGAGTCCGACTCAGTCGATGACGAGTCGGACGAAGAGTCCGAAGATGAATCTTTCTTCTTCTTTTTGCTCTTCTTTTTAGGCTTCTTGACCTTCTTGCCCTTAGTGGCTTTGGTGAAAACATCACCGGATGAACTAACTGGGCGCTTGCGCTTCCTTATCTTAGGGCGCGGGGCCTCAATGGCCGAGTCTGTCTCCTCTAAATCTGAGACATCCTGCCAGTCCGAATCGATTGGCGGGAACTGGTGGACTGTGTCCTTACTGTGGAGTTCTCTCATTTTCTGCTCCACCAGCCTATTGACCTGTTGTGTAAGGTCTCCCGGGAAAACGACACCCTCGTCACTCTCTCTATCTGAGAGCAAGTCGGCCCCCGGCTGTGGTGACGGGGGAGCTGTCCGATCTGGTGACGTATCGTAGCCGGCAGGCACGCGTCCCTCCGCAGCAGCGGGCGGCGGTTTGTTTCGCTTTGTAGCCATCGGTAGTCTGTAACCAAAAGAGGAAACTTATTAACCGGAATCGACTCAACTGAACACCGAAGTGACGCCAGGTATACCTGGGTTGAGGATCTTATTGGTAATGAGTAACGTATTTACACCGTTCTCAATACAGGCGTGATAAGCTAAGTTTATCGTAGGTTTTGGGTATCGAAACCAACCATACGTGGGGTAGGCTTCTAGAACCTCCCATCTCTCTGTCGCGTACACTTCTCCCACCCGCGGCTTCAGCGCCAGCAAGTGAGAGAAAATGCTACGAAACTCGGAGAAACGCCTTATCAAAAGGGGAATCTGTAAAAGAAACCCAGGATCATCCCCAACAACACCCTCTATTAGGGTCCGAAGGAATCTCCACAGGAGATGTGACTGTGCCAACATCTCTACCCGTTCAAAGCGGGTTGATCCAACCATGGTAGCAAGACAAAGGAATCCTTTGTTCTATCCGATTCAACATTTATAATGCTAATCTTGTCCAAACTGGACATACGAAAGTTCTGAACTTTCCAATCTAGATGCTATATTGCATCATAAACAAGCTCAACCAAAATAATCATAATTACTTACAGTTCTTAGCTTGTTGTAGATAAATCCAACTGGAGCAACTCACGAGCGTCCTCCGGTCGTGAGTTATTTATGCTAATTGCTGGACCGGATGTGCTTCCCTCTCCCTAGCCTGAGGTTAGCCTGAGGCTGTATACCGAGGTAAAATTGATATATAATGTACAATATATAATGTACATATATATCTATACTTGTCTTAATTATGTATATATAATAACTTTTTGGTTGATATAGTATATATTATATATAACAATAAAATATATGTAATATATATATATCAATATATATGTGATGAACATAATATAATATGTGTAATATAATATATATACTATACGAGTATAAATACAAGGGTAATGTGTAAATCCAATATTTCCTCTGTGCGCATTGGTGGTGTGCCTGCCCCGCCCCCCGCCCCCCCCCCCCCCCCCCCCCTTCCAGCTGTCGGATAAAATGCCGGGCGGACGCCACCCTCGCGTCACATACTGAATGAAATGTCCTGCGAATGAAAATATAAATGAAACAGATATTTTTGCATTGTTATCCAGCGTAAGTCAGCCGACAGCAGTCGGTGTATGTGTAGTGTAGCGAGGGGGGCGGGACCCTTACAATCCCAGTCTGGGTCTGTGCATGTCAAGAACCAGCCTAAGTGGGCGTGGCAGCTCTCTGTTTGTCTAGTGCGTGCTTTTAACCGGAGAGACAGTGGTGACTGGACTGACTGACCGAGGTGGCAATATTTATTTAGTCTGACACCGATGCAATAATAATTAGGTCAGCCCTGTGTGTGTGTGTGTGTGGGGGAGGGGGGGGGGTTGTTAACACAAAATTGCTTAATGTGGTGCATATATAAATGGGCAGGTCCTAGGTTTGTGCACTGGATAACTATGCGTTACAGCACATTAACATTATATATAATATCATGTATGTAATATATATAATATATATAATACATATAATATATATACTATACAATATAATACTTATATAATATATATAATATACAATATAATACTTATATAATATAGAAAAGTATAACGTCCATAACATATATAATAATATGTATATAATACATATAATATATATATTAGATATAAAATATATATCATATATATAATATAATGTATATAATAGGTTCCATGATACAATCAAACTAACCGCACCTACATATGCATAATTGTCAACCCCCAAGAATAAAAGCATTAGTCAACTATTCCAAATACCTTAAAATTCTCTTCTAAACCATAAATTGAGCTTAACTACCATTCCATACAGACAAATGATGTTCAATTTAAAAAAATACATTGGTGCTAGTAATCACACACTTGAATTTAAGCATTTTTATCAGTGCAAATATAGGACATTGTTACCGATATAAACATTTAAATATCCGCATAAATTATTGGTGGTTAAAATATTCTGAAAACTGTATATGGTTTTTTCAGCTATGCCCATAGTCATAATTTTATTAATACACCCATAGTGTCAATGGCCAAAACGTAGTACTTGGTGAGTATGTATGTGGCGAGTGAGTCAAAGACCTTATAATACTAAGACGGCTCACTCCCTATCTCTCCCATGGTAATGTAAATTTTGCAGTGCCACCTTCTGCAGGTGGGTTTGATCAGCCCAGCTGCTGGTTGGTGTTTCACATGTAAACACATACAAATACACATCATCATCAGCATCATAATCAGCATCGCCATCATCACACATCTTTCACATTCATATATACATTTATACATATAATATAGCACATGTTTAACCAAGAGAACAGCCAGCGCACCAAGTGGTGGGTTTGATCATTTTGATTACACAGTACAGGCTGAGTGAGCCGTCTTAGTATTATAGGGTCTTTGAGTGAGTGCAGCTCACTACAACTATTTAATCATTCATACTTAATTATACCCACCCATATATGTACAGAACCCAACCTCTTATTAGTTGGCACTGGACGCGGTTGCGGGCTTTCTTAGTGGGGCAGCACTATAAAGTCGCCATGTCACAAGTCGGTACCCGTCGCACTGTCACAAGTCGGTACCCTTCCTGATATGACCTTACATGTTGCTAGGATGTAAAACTCCAGCAACCAACCAACTATTAGTTGGCTGGCTATTGTTGGCTGTCGACTACCGAGCACCAACCACCTTGTCGGCTGTGTCAAAGCCCAGCATAATTATGTTTTGCGCATAATTACCTGACGTGTTGCTTGATCGACAAAGCTACGCGCATTCACACGCATGGTCCTGATGTACACTTGTTTTCGATAATTTCATAAATCTGTGTTGGCTGATTCTTGATAAAAACGTGACCGACTGTTAAATTTATTCGGTCAACTGCAATGCAGAGTGGTGAAGTCATCCATTGTATTTTAAACAAATATGCGTAGAGAAGAACTAACATTAAAATGTGATAAAGTTGACATAACTGTGTTCGATCATAATAAGTTGAGGGGGGTAACACAATTATATAAATATATTATTAATTTTAATTTGTTTAAATATTTAAAAGAAAATAACAATTTCAGAACGTTCTATCTGCTTACGTTATACAATATATAAAATAATATTGGCAATCTTAGTTAATGTCGAAAAATAGACTTTTTGCGTAGTTGTAGATGTGGCGCCTAAGTACAAATCGGTAAAAAAAAAGTTGTTTAATAAAAGTCGTTTTTTTCAACTTTAGGGGGGACGGTCCTTTGACTAAAATAATTCCCATTTTCTAAAGTGTGTTAACATATCTGTTTTACGCTACAACATAAATGCACTAAATACTTTAAATTGTAAATCAAATAGTTGTTTGGGAATGACCCACTGAGAGCCTAACGTTGCACGTTCACATAGGCTCAGGCAAATATAGTTCTACCTACAGTGCAGTGCATGTTATATAACAATTAGGCCAAACATTTTACTTAAATTCTGCAAATTATCAGCGCATGTCACATGACGTCTAATAAATTCGCATGCCCGCGAGGACTTACTGGTGATTTGATAATACAATTTTTCACTCACACAAAAGAAAAGATTAGTTTACCTTTTAAATAGAAATGATTAAAGTAGCAGAACCCACTAGTTTTGAGCTTCTGTTGTTTTGGGGTTTTCCGCTTATTGTGTTGTTGTGTATCTACACTTATTAACTATTATATTGATCATTACAATTTATTTAACTTTATTTTAAAATTACTTTCATTTTAAATGCCAACTCTGGAGTGGAAATGTGCTAAATTAATGTTGGGTTGCATGTGAAGATTCTGACATAGGCTTCAACAGTTAACACCTCCTTCTAAATCTACTTTAAATTGCCATCTATGCCGCGACAAAGGCTTAATACGTGCACCAATACTGGGTTAACATATGTAGGACCAACTCTAGCTATGCGTTGGTGATGGTTTAAAAAAAAAGGTTTTTGTTGGTGGTTTTTTTAATGATAATTTCCTTGGGTTATACATTTTTTATTTAATTACTCTGGTTAAAATATGCATAACGTCACAAATTCTGTCCTGATTTGAGGATTTGAGCAACAGCACTCCTGTCTCAACCCCCGCCCCTTCCCCAAACCGACTCCCGACGCCCCCCCCCCCCCCCCCCACCCCCTCTTCACGTCCTCCACAAACATTCAAACAGCCTGGCAGGTGCGTATCCTTAGGATGAACATTCACTGGCTAGACAAAGCCTATGTAGGTCTAAGCCTAAGGAACGAGTGCGTACGATGGAGACAGCTTTCGGCTAAGCATGTTCATGTGAGTAGACACCACGAACAATATAAACACTCTTTGGGGATTTCGGAGAATATAATTCCAACAATACTTTTCATTGTCATTTTGTACATTAACTCAATTAAATATTTGAATTTGTAGAGCCTAACAATGCTAATTTTAATTTAAAATAGTCTAGAAACAAACAAAATAAGTATATACAGTAGTAGTTAGAGAGTAAGCAAATCATAGGCCACCCTGTAGCTAGTATATTAATTAAATACGTTTGAGTGACCATTATTGCTGTTTATAATAAGAACGTTTAACACTTACATAATTAGTTTGTATACTTGTTCAAACTATCCGGAAATAAATTATTAGGAGAATTATTTAGCCATATAAACCTGACAACGATAATTTAAATTTAATGTAGCCTAGAAAGAAACTAAATAATGATATACAGTAGTAGTCAGAATGGAGTAAACAAATATTATATAGGCTATTATAGCCAGTATAATAATTAAATACGTTTGATTGACCATTATTACTGTTAATTATAAGGTTTTACTCTACATCCACACATATATAATTATATTGTTTAACTTTTCAAACGACCCGAAAATAAATTATTATAATTATTTAGTCATCCAAAGATGGAGTAATATTTTATTTAGAAATATTAAAACAATTAGGCTACAGGGCCGTAGCTACATTGTCACACTGTAAGCACATGAGAACAATTTCTTTCAGCATCTTTTTTTCATACGGTACTAAATAGTTTATAGTATGCACATAAAACAATATTTTGTGCTTACACATGGTTTAAATTTTGTTCTATTTCCTGTAAGCACGTGCAAATAATTTTGTACAAACAATAGTTTAAAATTTTAATTTCTGGCTACACCCCTGAATTAAAACTATACATCTAGGTTTAGACCTTGTGAGCCTGACCAGTATACAGCTTGTAATGTATGTTAATTGGAGCTAGCCAATCGACAGTCGCGTCTATTTTATCATATCTCTCAGTGACTAGACACGGCAAGTTGAGATCTGACAAGACACGGTTGGAAGGGCAGTACCGGACAGATGGTGTCGCCTATAATGGGTGTCAGCAGCTGCTGCACCTGCGGCGAACCGTGTGAGTAAGATCCTTTGTTGGATCCTCCACTGGTAGGAAGTAGTGTGTGTGTGCGCGCGTGTGTGTTATGTAGTGTGTATACAAAAAACGCAGTGTGTGTAATATGTGGTGTGTATATGTCACTGTGTAATGTATATGTGTTTATGCATATAAAATGCGCGCCAAAATCTGACACTTTACGAGAAAGGCCAGATCGTCGTACAAAGGGCGGATGCGGATAGTGACGGCCAACCGTGGGGGGGTGATGGCGGTGTGTTGTGTGGCGCGAACTAAAGTCTAAGCGGATGGCAGGTTCAGCGGCGGGTGCAGTTTGTGGGCGGCGGCGGCATAGAAACAAGGGGGTGGTGGTCTGTGTGTGATGGTCGACACGCTTCAGTGCCGCTAACGTTGATGGTGCAATCAGCTGTTTTGTGTTTCGAAATAGGGTCTCCCCAAAGTCTGGGGAATTTGGCGCGCTTTCTAGAAAGCCTGGAGCCGTCAGCCAATCAGAGCGCGTGCCGGGCGTGACGTCAGACACGGACATGGCAATCAAGGCACGCCCACCTTCAGCGCGTTAACAGACTTCGTCGTGGTTGCCAGGAGGGAAAGTCGCACCCCGACGCTGCTCAAGAGATCGGAGAAGAAAACATTTACAAATATCAGCTAAGGCAGTTAGTTAAGTACCGTGGAAGCCTTCCGACGTGTCTTAGGATCGCTTCGTATCTGTGCCGGGCACCTGTGGAACGAAGGATTGCCGTCTGCAAGTTGTTGTGTTCTTTGTGCGGCGCGAGGGAAGGAAGGACAAAGGCTGAGTTCTCGGGAGAGGGCGTGTACTGCGGTCGGAATCTAGTACGCACACACTCGACGAAAATGACTCTCAACGGCTATGATCACCACCTTGAAGCGGATAGGGATTTGACAGAGGCTGCCGAGTGTTTGCTGGCAATGTCGAGGCCGGTTGTGCATCATTCTATGAGAATGGCAACAGCAGAAGCTAAACCGCCACGAGTTGACTGCCTGCCCCCGGCCGATGACAGCAACAGCCCCCTCTACATGATCGCGCGCATCCTTACCGACCTCAACAAAATCAAGCAGGAGCCGATTGAAAACATCTACGAGCACACTGACATGGAACTATCACCTGATCACCATAACTACACTTATCCCAGAGGTTACAGTCCCGAAATCGAACAGGAATCGGTGCCGAAAAGACGTCGGTGTCGGAAGCCAAAGGCGACCACGCCTACAGACTGCTCCCTGCCCAGTGACGACGAGACCTCGTTGATGAAGGGGCGTAGGCCCGCGAAAAACTCAGTGTTACACGGGAAAAAAGTACACAGATGTAGCTACAAGGGCTGCGAGAAGGTCTACGGCAAGAGTTCACATCTAAAAGCCCACCTCAGGACCCATACAGGTGAGCCGTTGCTTTGTTTACCAGTTGACAGTTTGCTATTTTACCGCCCACATATGGCCGAGAGACCGCGGCTTTTCGCCGCGCCAAACCACGTGGTCCCGCCATGACCACGTCGCCTTTGTTCCACCATCGGCGTGTGCCCTTGCCGCCCCCGCCCCTCCATCAAAATAAGAACAAATCTCCCCAAAGTCCCTCATTAAATTCAACGAGATTGAACGTCACCAATTGTTACTGCGTAGTTTATATATTTTCCCGAGATTTTACTGGAAATTACATCGCTGTGGATATATTTTAAATTTAGGCTACGCCGACCTGATGAATTTAGAAAAATAAAATGTGGGAGTGTTCCCGGCGCGGTGGCTGCTGCAACACGTGCGTTTCTCTACGCGTCTGTCACTGCTGTCAAGTGGGCGCTGTCACAACCACGTGTAGTTACCCCCCCCAATGGCTTCCCGGAGATGGGGGGTTGTGAGAAGTATATTGCGCAATGGAATTGACTTAATCAAAATTAAGGAGTGGTTGCAGGTATACTGGTGTCATTGAGTTGACAGCTGCGTAGTTTGGGATTGACAGTGAATTATAAAGATGTTAAATCAACGCACCACGCTTGCTGTCTTTGTCTGCCAAGGGCAAGACGGGTGTGTGGGAGCACGTGGGACCACATGGTAACAATCTCATGATCTCCCATCCCCCCCACCCCACCCCTCATTACAGACAGCGACACATCCTCCCCAACCTATCCCACTTACTGACTTGGCCAAAGCGATTAAGCTAATGCTTGAGGTGTGTCTCACTCACACCTGTTGCGGTAGATGTGTATCATCATTGGTATCCTGACACGCCCCCTTGACTTTGTCTTTGTCTAGCTACTTACTAGCCGTGATGTGACACTTGCGAGTTACTTTTGTAATTCAATGTAAATCTTCCACGTCACATGATAGAGTAGACCGATGGAGATGGTGACTTCGGGAAATCTAATGCCCTAGACTACTCCTGGCCTAGACCTAGTAGTAGTAGTATGTCATTCCCTTTTGAATAATTGTTCATTTTATTTATCTCTACTGTCGACTGACCGTGATACTAATACGTATCAGGCGTAGCCCGTATGCATATTTCTAATTTAACTGATGAGATTAATGTAATAAAGAAGCGTTTATATTCAATATTGGACATCATTGACACAAGGATTTTGGGAGTCGATTTAAAAATGAGTCGGTTCAACGGTTGTGAATGCTAATTAAGTTATTAATTTCAAAGTTAATTAAAAGATATATTTTAAACGATATATATATATATATGCATTTTTTTTAAAGTGGCTTTACATTTAATTTTAAGTTGGTTTGATTACCGAATGAGCAGCAGCAGTTGAATTTTTAATTCGTTTGAACGACAACACATTGTTCCAATATAAGTGGGCGTGGTTCGCTGAGTTGGGGCGTGAGACTTACTTTTAGAAATGACGTAGCTAGTCAATGACGTGGAACTGTTGCATGCTCGGGCAAACTTTTTACAATCCAGCTTTGGCTTTCTGAAATAATCTACGTGGTATACTGGACGGCTTGTGTACTAATTGATCGGGCTATTAATAGGCTTATCACGTAGGAGTAAAGTCGCGAAAACTGACAAAGGAATGGGGGGGATTCATATTATAACCGATATGAGCTTTGGGGTCTGAGGGACTTTGGGGTGAGTATTGCCACAACCCCATATTATAGATGAGAAGTAGCTGTTTAAATAATAGTGAGTTACATATTACTGATTTTATATTATTATGGGTTAATAACTGATTTTAAATGTCTTTATTAATACCTGATTACACGTATTTGTTAATAACTGCAGGTCAAATATTGCAGGTTAGTTAATGGACATGACCAGTCATTTTGATCAATAAAAGCTCAAATTTGCATGGCCAGCCATAAATTATGGAAAAATACAAAGCATTTATTTTAGAACTGGGGTCGGTTTAATTTAAATCAAATAAATTGTATTGTACTATTTGGCATGTGAGGCATTGCAATGTCTAACAGCTTGTCTCATTAGCGCAATTAGTGATTACCATAAATATAGGTACAGCAAAGTATAAATAGTAAAGTTCCATAGTCCGATGAAAAATCACATTTTCTAACTGAAAGCAGTTTAATCTCGATATTTTTATCTACATATCTGACTTAGATTCTAGTGTGGTTAGCCAGCATTCGTTTTGTTGAATGGAATGGGGGGGGGGGTGTTAAGTCAATTTAATAGGATCTGATACTGCTGCAGCTTATTGTGTTACAATTTCACCGTCTATGCCAACAATATTTTCTTTGCATGTCTCAACTTCAAAACATCTCACCGTATATGCCAACAATATTTTCTTTGCATATCTCAACTTCAAAACATCTCCAACATCAGCCATTTCAATTAAAACCCTTCAAACTAAATAAAATAAGGTGACAGTGATGAACCTAATACTGAAAACCCCATTAGACTGTGCAACTCTAAAAGCAGTAATAGGGGCGGTGCTTGCTAACTGGTGGTAATCCATGCGCCTCACTATGTGGCCCGGCTTGGGCTAAACAATCCCAGTCCAGCATTAGACATCAGTTACTAACGCTGATCAACACCAGGTCCTGCTTGCACACGTATGGGGGAGTTACAACACACGTGTGTGACACTGGATACATTTCGTTTTCTTTTTGTGTCCTCTTTTCACTTCCACCATCTCCAACGCCAGCTATTTCAAACTAAATAAAGCACAGTAACTTATAGCAACTAGCCTAATACTGTAAGCCGTCCATTGGAGTGTGCAACTCTGAAAAGCGGTAATAGGGACGGTGCTTGCAACTGGTGGTGATCCATGCACCTCACCACGTGGTGGCCCCGCTCGGGCTAAACAATCCCAGTCCAGCATTAGACATCAGTCACTAGAGCGAACCAACAAGCAACATCGGGTCCTCTTTGCACACGTATTGGCGAGTTCCGGTACCCGTGGGCCGGCTTTGTCATGGGCGGGGTTGGAGGCGTTTTGTTTCTTTTTTGTTCTTTATTCTTTCTCTCTCCTCCCCATCCCTTCTTTCTATCTTTCTTTTTTCTCAATGCGGATGTAAGGGTTGACCTTTGGAATACTGTTAGTGGCCGGAAGTGCTGGTAGCATGATGGTGCTGCTGCTGCTTTGTCAGGGCTGATTTGATCCATCCTTTCCCGCCCTCTCCACTCCCCAACGGGGCGCGGTGGCCGAATCGATAAAGGGTGGGCTTCGCATGCGGGAGGTCAGGAGTTCGGTTCCCGGTCGAGTCAAAACAATGACTTATCAAAAGTGATACTTGTCGCTTCCTAGCCCAATGCTCAGCATTCTGCGTTGATTTTGTTTGTTTGTTGTTTTACGTCCTAGCAACATCTAAGGTCATATCAGGACGGGTACCGACTTGTGACAGTATGCACTCATGGCGATTTTATAGTGCTGCCACACTGGGAGATCAGGCCGCTAGCACCATGACCTGATATCCCACTCAGTCACATTATCCTGGCATTGAGCGAACCAGTCCTTGACCTCTCCTAATGATGCTGAGCGCCTGGCTAGGAGGCGAAGAGTATCAATTTTCAAGTCATTGGTTTGACTCGACAAGGGTTTGATCCGACGGTCTACCAACACATGAGATGGATGCTCTAACTCATTCGGCCATCCCGTCTGGTTTCTGCATTGATAGGATAGTGCAAGGACTTGTTCGATCAGTGTCCGCATAATGTGATTGAGTGGGATATCGGGTCATGGTACCAGTGGCCTGATTTCCCAGTGGGGCAGCACTATAAAGTCGCCATGAGTGCGCACAGTCACAAGTCGGTATCCGTCCTGATATGACCATAGATGTTGCCCCCTCGACTTCGCCCTCCTCCTTTCCCTCCTTTTCTCCAACCACGTGGAGACCCACACCCCGTTCCCCAGCAACAGTGAAGTGGAAGGGTGGCGGGGGTAGGCTGGGTGGGAGGGTGGCTGTCCCGTCCCGCCCTCCGTTGGTGACTGCGGTCGCTGTGGCCCCTGCAGCTGTATTGTAATGACGGGGTGGGTGGGGGGAGGCTGCTGGCAGATGGCCTGCCCAAACTTGACGAGCTAACTCAACAAGTGTACCAGACAGTCAGTCAGCAGCCATGGTGCCCGGTACACACACGTGGGCCGCTGTGGTAGGCGGCGGCCTGAACAAAGGCAGTTAGGTGTTGGTGGAGGGTGTGTGTGTGGGGGGGGGGGGGAGGTGAGGTGAGGTGTGTAACCCCCACCATCCCCATCCCTCTATGTTAGGGTCACTCACTGGCAGGTACCACCACCAAAGGCGAGATGGCATGGCCGAATGAGTTGAGCGTCCGTCTCCCGTTTTGGTAGATCGTGGTGTTCGAACCCTGGTCGAGTCAAACCAATCACATTCAAATTTATGCTTGTCCCTTCTAATCTATCTATGACCAGAGGTGGTGGCCGAAGGAGTTGAGCGTCCGCATTCCGCTTTGGTAGCTTGTGGTGTTCGAACCCATGTCGAGTCAAACCAATGACTTATAAAATTAATACTTGTCGGTTCCTTGTTTAGCACTTGGCATTAATAGGATATGGCAAGGGACTGGTTGGCTTAGTGTCGGGATAATGTGACTGAGTGGGATATCAGGTCATAGTGCCAATGTCCTGGTCTCCCAGTGGGGCAGCACTATGAAGTCGCCATGGGTGTACACTGTTACAACTGATATGACCTTAGATGTTGCTAGGACATAAAACTCCAACCACCAAAGGCGAAGAAAGACTGGGGTGGTGGAGTGAGATGCCCCAACTCGAGACGATCGTTGAAGCTTACCCTTTTTTTTTGTCTTTCTCCTTTGTTTCCCTGCGCTAGATTTAGTGGGTTCCCTACTTTTGACCACGCCTCACTCACTCACTCCCCCCCCCCCCCCCCCCCCCCCCCCGGCAAGGGTCGTCAAATGGCACTGCAGGTGCTACAATTATTGACACCAGTGGTTTGGGGGTGAGCCTTTCGTCTATTTAAGTGGGAGAGTGTGTGTGGAGGGGGTGGGGGTCCCTCCTCCCTTGCCTTGTTCCTATTACTTTCGGTTTGCAACTACCATGTTTACACATTTATACTAATGCAGTCCTTGCCATGTGCTCTTGTAGCACACTCGTCAGACCCTTGTGTTAGTGGTGTCATTGTGTCGCCTCAGTCAATGTTACAGGACAGCACTCTGCCCCCACTACACCACTACTCTCTTCCCTTCTCTTCCCTTCTCTTCCCTTCTCTTCCCTTCTCTTCCCTTCTCTTCCCTTCTCTTCCCTTCTCTTCTCTTCCCTTCTCTTCCCTTCTCTTCCCTTCTCTTCCCTTCTCTTCCCTTCTCTTCTCTCCACTCCTCTCTTCTCTCCACTCCTCTCTTCTCTTCTTCTCCTCTTCTTCTCTTCTCCTCTTCTTCTCTTCTTCTCCTCTCTCCTACTTTCCCCACCCCAGTCCCCGCGTGATTGCTGGGTGGTGTGAGTGGGTGGGCGTGATTTCTGAGCACACTTCAAAACTTGTGAGGCCCCTTCCTGTCAGTAATCCATCGATTGTGTAAACATTGTTTTTTTGTAAGCTACTCGCACGCGCTGATTTAAGTAATGCAAACTTCTAAAATAAATCACAAATGTACTAAAATAATGGAGACAGATTTAGAGTAATTATACACATTAACCACCACAACAGATACTTCGTGTAATCTTGGCTGGTTATTTAATAAGAATTGGCGTAACTATACATATATTTTAATTTATCCTTAAAAACCAGTACCATGGTGCTAAGCACAAATATATTCCGATGAATAAATATATTTTACGAGTCTGGCTTGCCTAGGTTTATCATTATTATCATCGTCGTCATCATCTCTTTTTTTGTATTTACAAATCCCATTGGAATTTCAATACATCAATTATGCAGAACTCCACTCATTCCTCCAATTAAATAATGTTGTTCACGCTTGGAAGTGTTTGAAGCTATATATATTTATGTGTGCGCAATTCGACGTTGGCTTGCTGTAACTTAAGTGTAAGTCTTTATATGTCCAACTATTATTTTATTTAAGCACTCAAACCACGTCTATTGTTACAGCGACGCTGCATTTATTCTAATTGCTTTTATTCTAACGGCCTGTCATAAATGTCACTCGGCTAGGTGCGAGTGTCCCGCGTAAGGAAGTGTGTGTGTGTGTGAGGGGGGGGGGGGGGTTCTGGGTCATTTTCCGTGGCATGTGCTTTTTAGGTCAGCACACTGCAGCGCTTCTGGATCGACCGTTAGGCTGGGTGTGACCTATACTATAGCAGGCTCTGTATCAGGTGTGTTGGGCGGGTACTCCAATTTGTGCGGGGGGGGGGGCTTCAATCTTTAGTGTGGGCGTTGTCTCTGGTGTGGGCGTTGAAAATGTACAAAGTAATTCAAAGAGAAAAATATCATCATCATCATCAATCCCATAACTACGAGGGTTGTTGGGGCACCAGATATGGCGTTGCAACCAGTTTTCTCCATTTTGCCCTGTTCTCCACTGCCCTCTGGGACATGCCAAACTCCAGGCTGGTTGGTCCATTCCCTGATGTTAGTTTTCCCGCCTCTTCCTTTGGCCGCCTTGTTTATGGTGATATGATTGGCCGATGGTTTTCGTTTTTGTTTGAATTATAATCTGCTGTGGCTAGTTGAGTGTTGCGGTGCGATGGCCTTTTAACTTCTGAGCAGAATCGATCAAATCGGAGACAAGAGTTACTGATGATGTTATTGGTCTAATATAGAGGTTCGATTTTGTTGTCTCAGTCAATTTGATACCCATTCAATAGTCCCTCCTCTTGCCCTTCCTCCTGCACCCCTTCCCCTCCTATGGATCCTGCCACCAGCGTATCGGACTATCCCATTCCCTCCTTACCTCTTGCCTAAAATGTTCACTTGTCCAAAGGAAAAGCTCAAGCCATATTCTGCTTGTCCGTGCCTATTCTCCCTTGGCTCGGACCTTATTTCGAACGCTGATTACACTACCATGTCTCCCTGATGCAATCACCCCTGTCCATGCCTATCTGTCTATGTGGTTCCCCGTCCGAGAAGTCAGTGCAGACTACACACTTACTTACTTACTTACTTACTTACTTACTTACACACTTACTTACTTACTTACACACTTACTTACTTCAAGGATGAAAGATCTCTGCGATTTCGCAGATTTCCAGGATTTTTCAAACCCGCATCACGATTAACATATAGGCTCTACTGTTTTACGCTGCATCACCATCAGCGTATACTAATATGTAGTGCAGACGGCGCAGCACTATCAGCGTATACTACTAATACATGCTTCAAACGGCGCAGCCCTATCAGTGTATACCAATGTAATGAAACCTAACTTCCGGGAATTTTCCGCGATTCCCTGACAATGAGAATATCAGCATTTCCGCTTTCTTTCCCACGGAGACCACTTTTATCCCTGTTACTTACTTAGACACACACACGCACACACAGACACACACACACACACATAGACACACACACAGACACACACACACAGACACACACACAGACACACACACAGACAGACAGACAGACAGGCACACACAGACAGACAGACAGGCACACACAGACAGGCACACAGACAGGCACACACAGACAGACACACACACATACATATACACACACATATACACATACACACTGTGGTTGATATTTTATATATATTGTATACGTGATCATGTACATGTGCTCATACAATCTTGTGTGGAGGTGCGTAGTGTGTGTGAGGGGTGGGGTGGGGTGCGCCCTTCCCACTGAGTATCTAGCCTTGATTGGCGACCAGTGTAACCGCCCCAGTTAGAAGCCCCTTGCCTTGTGCGTAGCTGTGACTTCATTGTGGTTCTCTTTCTGCCCACCAGGTGAACGCCCGTTTCCCTGCACGTGGACCAGCTGTGGGAAGCGCTTCGCACGGTCCGACGAGCTGGCCCGACACTTCAGAACACACACAGGTCAGTAGTCGAGCTGTTTTCAATTTTAAGTTCATTTT
This sequence comes from Branchipolynoe longqiensis, assembly GCA_030323885.1. NCBI lineage: Eukaryota > Metazoa > Annelida > Polychaeta > Phyllodocida > Polynoidae > Branchipolynoe > Branchipolynoe longqiensis. Next base: position 7,330,587 of record CM059188.1, read on the forward strand.
ATATATACTTTTAAACAAATATTATTACAAGCGCATATCTGATTCTATGTTTAAATTTTTTATTTTAAAATTAATTTCCTTATTAATTATTTTTTAAATTTTCTTTATTGATTAATTTAAACAAATTAAATCAATGGCTGATTTGTTTTTTAAAGTTCAACATCCGTGCGGGTCTTGGAAAGTCTTGAACTTCATTTGTTCCTTTTCAAGGCCTTGAAAAGCCTTGACTTTACTAACCTATTTTGGGTAATTAGTCTTGAAAAGATTTGAATTCCATTAAACTGTCCCCACTCATCTAAATTAGTCCGAAATCGGCATAAGTTACTCTGACATACCTACACACAATAAACCACCAATACTCGGCTGAATTCCATAAACAGCCTTGACTTCCATATCTTCACATGTGTACGGACCCTGAAACTTGCATAGTTCGCTAAAAACATCAAATTTTCAAAAGCAAAACATTTATCTAAATTTGAACCGACATATCCAATTTGGATGGTGCATTTATTAAGTATGTGTCGCTACATCGATGGGCATACTATGTCAGTTTAATAAAACCTGTTACTGTTGAATCCTGTGGAGTCCGAGCTTTGGTAAGTTCGGCATGTTGGTGTCCCTTTACGTCCTAGCAACATCTAAGGTCATGTCAGGACGGGTGCTGACTTGTGATAGTGCGCACTCGTGATGGTTTTATAGCGTGCTGGCAACCCTGACCTAAAATCTCACTGTAACATATTCTTGGCCCTGAGCCAACTAGAACTTTTGGTCGCAAAGTGGTTGCAGGTCATAGTGTCACGCAGGCTTGAAGGGTGTTTTGCAAATTAAAAATATGTTTATTAGATATGATATGTGGTTTTGGAAAAGCATAGATGGGAAGAAGGTGATGGTTTGTTCAGCTTATATCATATGCATTTTAACAAAATAACCACACCACCACATACACTTAACACCCCATGGTTTACGATACAGGAAAGTTATATAAATATCAGTCAAGGGTGTAGTAATGCTGATCGTCAGACACCAGGGTCAGTAAGTGAGTAACTTTTGTATCCACTTGCCCGAGTGGAAAAACTACTTGCCCTAGACCAAGTCAAAAACTGGCGATGTATTTGAAAAACGGACTTTGAAGGAGATAAATTGTGAACTCACTCAGAGGGTGGTGACAAGTATAAATTTAGTAAATCTCAGTCAGAAATTGATCACATAAGCAAGCACCTGCATGATGCTTGATAGTCAAGAGCTCTGCGTGGGCTTCATGGACGGAAGGTCAGGAGTTTGGTTCCTGGTCGAGTCAAACCAATGACTTTAAGATTGATACTTGTCAATTCCTAGCCTGGTGCTCGGCATTAATAGGATATGGCAAGGACTGGTTAGCTCAGTGTCAGGATAATGTGACTGAGTGGGCTATTCGGGTCATTGTGTCAGTGGCCTGATTTCCCAGTGGGGCAGAGATGTAAAGTTGCCATGAGTGTGCACTGTCACAAGTCGGTACCCCTCCTGATGTGACCTTAGATGTTTGCCAGGACGTAAAACAACAACAAACAAACAAGCTCCTGATTGTTCCTTGACCGGTGTCTTATGATGGGCTCTGGTAAAGATTTCCGCTTAAATTGAGCGTAATTGTTCCCTGTCCGGTGACTTGTTATGAGCTCCGGTAAAAGTTTGCACTTAAATTTATCTTGGTGTCTTGTCATGAGCTCTGGTTAAAATAAAATGGTTTCTGAAATCACTTCATCGATATCTGGCTTTCAGGGACTTGGGTTGAGTATTGAATGTCAAGTTCCATGACAATATCAGAAGGACATACATGGCTTGTATTATCGTGTAACGGTGTTAAAGCATCTATTAAATGACTTTCAAAACGTATAATCTTTAATCAGGGAAGATGAAATTTTACTCTAATCTTAACATAGAATTTGATATGATTGGATACTATATTTTTTTCACACAAAAAAGGACAAGAAACTGAATATCAAGTTTAAACAAAATTAGTTTGATTGTTTATTAAATGCCATGTGTTATTGATAAGACACAATCTGGTGGGTGGTATCCATTGCACTGATAAGACTGATAACAGGAATGACTGTTTTCTGATTAAAAATACCCTTTTGTTATTTTTCCTCTAGTTTATTCTGTTAAGATGCATTGAAATTTCTACTACCGATCAGTTTATCTAGAGTTTGGAAGCTGAAGTCGTTTACTATACGCCTTGTCATTGTGGTGCATTTAGGTCACTTAGGACTTTGGAACCAATATTGACCTTGAAGTAACCCTGATCACTGTTCAACCTCTCACGATGCTCATCCCCTTGAACCACAAGCATTATATCTGGCAATAACTGCTCAATATTGTGAAATCAATTCACGCCGTGGCTCTTCTGATTGTACAATATCTGCCATGCATGCCCTATCTTGTTACAACTTCGATAATTTAGATATTTGGTTGTAGTGTATTTGTAGCGCGTGTACTTACATCTTCGATAATTTACACATTTGTTACATCTAAACTAAGCGGCATCCTTTGTTCCTTCTGTAGGCGAGAAGCGCTTCTGCTGTCCGGTCTGTGACAAGCGCTTCATGCGCTCCGACCACCTCAACAAACACGCTCGTCGCCATCCAGAGTTCGACTCAGCCATGATGAAGCGCGCTGCGGCCAACAGCAACAGCAACAACACCAGCAACAACAAGCCCGCCTCCTTGAGCGATGGACTCTCACACGCCTCCAGCCCCTCTCCCACCTCCAGCCTCAGCCCGACACCCATGGACATGCCCAGTGCCCGCTTTGCACACCAGGTGTCACCCTGAACAAGAGAGTTTGGGGTGGGCGATGATGTGGTTGTGAACGTGCTCGAAGTGGATCGATGAATGAATGCGCGAGCAGATGGATAGACGGATGGATGGACGAGTACAGACGTGTGCTGCTCTTGTGGTGCCCATGTGTGATTTGTTGTTCCCAGAAAAAGGTGCTGCTACTTCTTACAGTGATGGTTGTTGTGTTTATTCAGGAAGCAGATAGATCTGTGGAAGGCTTCCCCAGCCCCACTGGCAAGACGCGCCCAGCTTAACGAGAGGGAGACACAAGGGGAGGTGGAACCGGGTGGGGAGGGTGCAACATAGGGGTTTGCTAAGACGGGGTGACTATTGTATGTTGTCTGTTGAAAAATAGCATTATCGCGTGGATTTGGTTGATATTGATTTGTTTATTATTTTTGGTCCCCCCCCCCCTTCTCATCTGCCCAGAGATGGCTATTGATGATTGATTGATTAATTAATTAATCCGCTGCCATTTATGGATAGGTTGACGGATGGACTGAAGCGGAGTTATTAGAGAGTGTAAAGTCTCCCCTGATGTGTTTGTCGTATGCGACTTGTGGTGATCTGGAAGTAGTGGGCAACGGTTGTCCACTTTGCGATAAAAAGAAAGAAGCGTTGAATGGTTTTTGTAGCGCGTAACACTAAAAAGAGCCTGCAATATGGCTGTTGTGACTGAATACTATTATGTAGCGTAATCCCAACTCTGCACGCGCTGTCTCAGGGCGGCACAGTGCTGTGGTTCTCCGCTAGTGCCTGCGCATGCCCCCATTGTTCCCATATGCATGGCTGTTAACTGTCTGTCATGAGGGGAGAATTGTGCGCCTAATTATTTTCTTTATACAATGTAAGCAAAAACTATGGATATTGCAATTTATTTTAATGCAAAAAAATATATATATAAAAACCTGTCATTTTCTAGATTACCTCTGTTTTAGACGCCCTAAGTGCCCTAACCGACGGTCATATGTGACTGACCGACAGTCGTAAGTGCCCTAGCAAACTAATGCATTTTGAGATCAATCGGACTGCCTTCAGCCAATTCCGACTGCTCAACGTTCTCACACAGGAATCAGAATATTTTGGTCGCACAATTTAAGTTTCGTTAACAGCCATGTGTTGGTTATGGCAGTGTGAGGTTTGCGCTGGATAACTTAATAGACACACGCACATATATATACATATACATACACACACATATATACTATATAACTCATGCATCATCTGTGTTAGTCATTTTGATAGGTTTAATATATTTAAAAAAAGAGGCCAATATCCAAATTAACCCAGTTTTCATATTAAGTTGGTTTAATTTGTATTATAAATGGCCAAGCAACATCTCTGTATACTACCGTCTATTTATTGAACGCTCGTGTATGCGAATTAGTCGAAACTTATTTATTGTTTTCCACTGTGTATCCTAACGTACTAACTAACCGTAGCTACTACCAGTCGGCTTGTGTGATGTGCTTACGTATGCGTACCATTATATATTATATTATACGCTTATTGCACAACATTGTGTTTGGTTATGACATCATTTGGCTTTCTTCGGGTTCTATACTAACTAGCCTTTGGGGAAATAGCGACTGATCACAAAACACCGTGTTGGGCGGTAAGGTATTTATTTGGAAATAAATGTAGGCAGTTTTTATTCGGTAGTATCATAATGTTACCATGGAGATACGGTACACATGAGAAGTTGTGCGCAATCAATTTCAAGGGCCACCGGGGGTAATTCTTTGAACCCATAATTTCAGCTTTTGTTAAGTCTTGAGCCTGTGATGTTTTCTAGACACCTCTGCCTTCACTAATATAATAATATGGGGATGGAGAGGGTGTGTGTAATGGCAAGGTTTGTTTGTATTGCTCTTTGAAAATTGGTGCATCCCTCTATTATGTTATAGAATTGTCCTAAAGTGAGCAACTTCTTGTTAAGTGTTCAAAAGTAGGGTATCCTACTTTGCAGTGAGGTTCACAGAGTAAGTTACATTGTCTGGTCCCTGTAAGAACACCATTTTCACATGTACAATTCATCTTTTATTTAATTATATATATATGAGCCTGTCTCAAAAGGTGATAACTTTTTCTCTTTTTTTTTGTCCATTGTAACGATTGACACAAAACAGCACAGAAACGGTTACACTGAAAACACAAGGCCATTTGCTTCAAATCAATATGTATTCTATTGGGATTATGAAACGCCATGTAAAAAACAAATCAGTTTATCCTGAGCAAATGCATAAGCAGATAGTATGTTGATTGTTACAATGGACAAAGTTTTGTTCCATATTGCTTAGCACCTTTTGAGACAGTCTCATATATGCAGTATATTATAGTTTATGCAATGTCCTAATATAATATATATACAATACATCATAATATGTATTAGGAAAATATATTATGTTGTATATATTATAATATATGATTTGCATCAACCTTTCGGGCGAGGATCCACATAGACAGGTAGACATGGATAGAGTGATTGCATCAGGGAGCCTAGATTGGCTAATGGTTAGAACGCTAGCCGGGGAATGTCAAGAAGTGTAGGTTCGAAACCTGCTCTAGGCACAATGTTCCCTTTGTTTGCATCACATCTATATAATTAAATAAAAGATTAGTTTACGTGTGAAATTATATATATGTAATCCATATATATATTAATAGAGGCATTAAGAGAAAAAAAAATTTACTAACCATGTGGCAGAAATTTGAGTGTGGTAGGACATCATGCAAACATATCCGGGTTCCATATTCTGTGTATGTAGAACTGGGGCAGCACTATAAAGTCACCATGAGTGCACACTGTCAAAAGTCAGTACCCGTCCTGATATGACCTTAGATGTTGCTAGGACGTCAAACAACGGGGGGGGGGGGTGTCCAGTAGTGGTACGATGGATTGATTATCAGTGTCATCCAAGAACTGCTTAGGTATTGAATTAATAGAACATTTTGTACTGTCTAGGAGATATGTGTGTGGGGTCGTACATACAAACAAAGGGTAAGTGGGTGCTGTGGGGGTTCGGGGGTGGGGGAGCGGTGGTAGGCACGTTTTCTACCGTGGTGCATTATGGTTCTGTATACCACGGTCATCCTGAATGTAAATAGGTAACCCCCACAGCACGACTACAGACAAACCAATCAGGACACTGTGCTATGCTCGTGCGTATATATACACTACAAGTTTTGGTGTGCGTGTGGTTGTGTGTGGTGTTTTTTTTTTTAAGTTTAAAAAAAACTAACTAAGCTATAATTTAACACTGACAGGTGTGCGTGATTTGTGCGTAGGATAGGCAACGCATTGCTAATTGGTGGCCACTAATGTGAGTTGAGAGACGGTGCTTTCAAAAAGTTGCGAAATAGGAGTTTGAATTGTAAAAGTAGGCGTCGCAGATGCGGCGGTTCCTTTGGCCCGGCGCCACCCACAACACGATGGAGTATAGTCTATGTTGTCGGGGAAAGTACAGGTCGCAGGTGAGCATGTGGGCGGCATGCTTCGGCTCATTCTGAAAGCACTGAGATATTGATTGGTTGAACGGTTGATTGGTTGGAGAGCTTTGAGATTGGGGATGAGTGGAGTGGTGGAGAGGTGAGGTGAAGGAACCTGAACAAAGTGTGATATAGGAAAGAGTCAGGGAAGCTGTTGTTTCTTAGCAGTCAGTCACATACATGTATAAATATAAGCTGTGCTGTGTTCATTGAGGGGTGGAGGGGGGGGGGGGTGGAGAAGAGAGAAGTTTCTCTTATATTTGTGTTAAATGTCATCAAAGGAGATAAATTAATTGCATTTAAAGAAAAAGTTTCAATTTGTTCCCCTGTATTTTGTATGGCCAAATTATATACATATTTAATCTGTTTCTTTGAAGGTTCTGTCACTTTTGAGTTATTTGAAATATTGGCTGCTAAACACTTTCTTAAGTTTTTTTTTGTGTGACTTTCTCTAAATGTTTCCATGGAATTATTTGTTTTATCATGACTTTTGAGTTATTTAGCTTTTTTCTCTTTTTTTGTTGTTGTTGTTGCTTTAACAGAATGTCTATATCTTTTGTAAATTGTTTCTATTGCGATTTAGTTATATTTTGTAGTTATTTCGATGACTTTGCTTGCCTGTTCAGTGAGTGTTGGTTTTAATATCTATGAATATAGAATGCGGAACTGAAAGGTATTTTAATCTTTCTTTCTTTCTTTCTTTCTTTCTTTCTTTCTTTCTTTCTTTCTTTCTTTCTTTCTTTCTTTAACATTGCATAGTTCGATGGTTCTGATTTTCTACTATTATTTAGGATAAATATATTAGGCTGATCGTTATAATCTATCTACATTACTTTAGTTTGAAGTATATTAATGGTTAGCTTTGGAGATAATTTCAAGTAAAATTGTACGCCATTAATTTTGGCATGAACCTCAAAATCCAGCCAACATAGACATGTTCTCTTAAATTGACTTATTCCATTCTATACAGCAAAAAAAAATACTCTAAATCGAACGTATAGAATCAAATCTAGATAATTGAATTATGATTGATATATTTTAACAAATTTGATGCTTAAATCGGACTATTCAGCTTTAAGCAAAAGCGTTTTTCTCTGTCCTTTTGACACGCCTATGGTGTACATTTTTCTCTACTTTTTTTTTTAGGAATTGACATCTTTATTCAAACTAATCAACCTTAAAGACAGCACATCCACATATGGGAAAATAAAAAATATGCGGAAATACCTAAACTGTGAACAAGCGCCAAATAAAATAGATTGCCCAAATACAGATTGCACAAACAGTAATTGTGAAATTTAGGTGTTTTTTTTTTGTTTAGTTTTTTTTAATGGAGGGGATAAAAAGGGGGCGGGGTAAGAGACTATTTTTCAAACTAGAAGTCGGTAGAATACAAGGGTTTTAAAAAAAAAGAAGAAATCCGCTCAGCTCGTTTAAGCCCCAGTCACTACATGTCGTGACCACTTTGCATCCAAAAGTCGACTGGTCAGCAAGCGCTGAAAATGGTTGGCGACTACTTTGGCAGCAATATTGTTTTTTGGTGCAGCACCTGCGACCAAAGTGATCGCCCAACTGCAACCGATCGCTGACCATTGTTTCCAATGCCCTATTTTTTGTTGCTTTGGTCGCAAGGAGGTCCCCAGCTTTTTTTGTTAAAAATTGGTCTAAAGCCGTAGTTTGACTGAGGCCTGAAGAGTCTGGCTCGGTGAAGCTGTCTCAGGAAGAGGTTTTGTTGATGTGTACGGGAATGGTGAATGTTAAGTTACCTGATGTTGCGAGCAGAGGCTGTGTGGTTCCTAGTTGGTGTTGAATGAGAGTTGTTGGATCTGTTTGAGTTAAATGTACAGCCCGACATCAGTGATGTCGCTATGTGAGATGGATGTTGCTTACCGATACTGGTTTCGCTTTATCGACTGATGTTGCATATCAACCGGTGTCGCTTGTCGACTCTGTTGGTGTCGTTTATCGACTCTGTCGGTGTCGCTTATCGACTGACTGTGCCGCTTATCGACTCTGACTGCCGCTTATCGACTCTGACGGTGTCGCCTACCGACATACTGAACGATTGTGGGTGTTGTTGATGACAAATGTGGTTATGATGGACGTGAACAGTTGAATGGCGTTGAAGGATGATGACTTGAACCATTGAAGGCAGGCAGCGTATGATTACATTAACCAAACTTTTATAACTGCTTCTTTGTATGCCAATTAAAATGTCCAGATGCACGGGTAGAAAATTGCTTAGGAGGCAAGACGATCTGCGTCGATTTGGCTATTATCTTATAGAATTTTTTTTTATCAGGTCTACTCTTATGATCTTTGCCAGGGTTTAAATTTAGAATTTGTTGATACTTTTTTTGGTAACAAATGCGATCATTGTGAAAATGCCTATTACTACTATAAGGGAAGATACACCGTTTAATTTGAAAATGGTAATACCTTTTTTCTTTTTTTTAAAATTTGGTAGTCATGTTCTACAAAGACACTATTTTTAGATGATTTAAAAACTTGGGTCATTGTACTTATCATGACATACAAGAAGAAAACAAATTATTATGGCAGCACTTGAATGATAGTCACATAACTACCTTTATATCTGTGTACAGCATATTTTTATGATATGAAAGAAAAGCGAGAGAAGGAAAGCACCAAAAAAAAAAGTGTATCACGGAACTAGGTAGCACTTGACACAAGTATTGACAGTTTTCTACAAGGAACCCCCGTTTTCTGCAGTCATCGGTCGATGGGATGGTTTTAGCTGAAATTCATAGTTCCTGGGCGACAGGAGGCCAGGCGTTCGTTTACATAGCTATGTTTAAGTGATACTATATCGACATGCCATTGGAATTTGTGAACATTGATTTGAATAAACGAATTTGTTAATCTAAAATGCTGTCTCTTGTGTTATATATATTTTATTTATTTAATTTCCATCTGCAAAATCCACTTCTCGAGCACCCTATCCTGGTTTTATCTGATATATTGCTAGGATGGGTTGATGGGTGGATTGAAGCGGAGTTATTAGTGTAAAAACAACTACCCCCCCCCCCCCCCCCCCCCCCCCCCAATACAATTTTTTGTTAAACATGTTATTTATTACTTTGCTTTAAAAAAAGAAATCTGGCTACTGCAGTTTTGTGTTTAGAAAAAAAGTTATACGTCTAAGTAACCTGAAAGGTCACCCATGATTTTTAAAAAAATAAAGAAAGTTAAATTTTCAAATTGTACAGAAGACAACAAATAATTGGAAGCATTACTGTTTGGCAGTTAAAGCTGCATAGTCTGATGAAGCATCAAATTTTCAAAACAAAAACATTCAGCTAGACTTTATTCTACATATCTAACTTAGATGTTGGTGGACTTCTTAAACATTTGTTGCCACATAGAAGGGCATACTGAGTCAATTTAACAGAACCTGTTACTGCATAAGCCTATGGAGAGTTTTGGAATGCTTGCCTAAATCGATTTAGGATGTTTGCACTTCAAATATCTCAAGAGTTAGCCATTCAAAATGAAAGTTACTTCAAAGTAAGGTAGGTTATAACCAATTAAGTATATTTATTTCAGATAAATGTCAGAAATTAAAATCTATCGGACTATGCAACTTTAATGAATTGTCTATCCTTCCAACTATTTTGAGAAGTAAACATATCGTGGCTTTATTGTACAACACTTTAAAATTAAGTCTCCTGCTAGCGTGGGTGCCCTCATATTAAACTATTTATTCTTCCAGAATAGCGTCGTGTTATGACCTTAGATGTTACCATGACCTAGCATCCGAACAAGAAAACGCCCAACAATTTGTCGTAATACACTCATACCACATCCACGAAGACCTCTGAAATGCTTCCTCTTCTCTCAACCTCACGCACACAAATAAAGCAAACTAAGGACTCAAGTAAACACAGCAATACTGTGGGTTTCTGTTTGAAATTATGACCCATATGTGAATTGTCAGCCATGTTATTGTAACTAAGCCTAGAGGGTAGCCTTGAAATTTTCATCACGAATACTTGGCACTGGAAGGTTCCACCATTTGTGTATCGTATGCACTAATGGTCCACGAAATTCTAGGTACTATGACTTTAATTGAATACATCTTGGTGTGGATCTATAGACACTTGTAGTTGTACCATTAATTACCTAGAATCAACGCTTAGTAAATTGCACCCACCAGTCTAGATAAAAGATTCACCCCATACTTAGGCTACAGTAGGAGTGAAAAATAACAATGTATAAAAGCTAGCGAAAAAATTTGACTTGGTGGGTAAATGAACTGAGCTGATAAATTCTTAATTTAAGAACCAAAATATATTCTGTATATATACGTCTTCATATTTACCCGCTACTTTTGTAAAGTGAAATCGACGGCGTTCTATTTCCGCCATCTTGTCTTTTTGCATTCTCTCATTTTACCAACTCTGTGACGATATAAGTAGCCATTTGATACTGGAACCAGTGATTGTACTTCCTGTTCCATACTAAAGTTATTTTGGCCAGTATTTAGACTACATTGTCGTTCCCCCCTAGTACAATGTCGTTCAAGTATGGGGTGAATCTTTTATCTACCACCAGTTTAGGGTGACTTATGTGTAACTAAGTACACTTCTACCTTAGTACCTTATCTATGTGGCTAGTCAATAGACACTACTCGAATATTCTTATTGCGAAATTACAATACGTTGCACACACGCAAACATATAGTCAGAATATTAGGCCTGACATCATCAACAACACTGATTGATTCACCGAAATACCTTAAAATCGGGAGTGAGAACACCAAGACCATGTGGTCGCACTGTGCTATTACGCTCAGTTCTCAGTATTGTGTTGTAGTTGAGGAGGTGGACGAGGATGCAGGGTAGTTGAAAACAGTGGGCGTGGCACTGGCAACGCCCACTTCTAGAATAAAAACAAGCAAACTGCGAAGTTATTTACTCGTGCTTCCACCTCGCGGGAGAACACAGCAACATGATCTGAGTGGTACTGGGACTAGCCACGAGGTGGCAACACGAGACGGTCACAATTTATTTCAACCCCGTTTCAACGCCCACTCTCCATACCATAATGGCCGTAATCGATTAACACGACCCGGTGTGGCGGTTTCAGCGTGTTCCCGTGCTCAGACGTGTACCTCGCTTCTGCGCATGCGTCAGAATCTAATAAGCATGGCCGTAATCGATTAACACTACCCGGGCGACTCGGGTCATCCGAGTCGTCAGAATTTCAAATAGAACACGGCGAGTGGAGTCGACAAATACACGTGCCGTGTGCAAAAAAAGAATAACTTAGATTAATTAAATGGAAATATAGGTAAACTAGGCCATCATAAAATCCTATTTTGCTGTAGTTTTATCGGTTATTAAAAAAAAAAAAAAAATGTGTCCACCCGAGCGCGGAGAAGCGTATTCGATTATTCGACCCGAGTTTGTAGGATGTGCGCATGCGCCAATAAGTGGCTCGGGTGACCCGAGTTGATGCGAAATCCGCGCATGCGCAGAAGCAACGGGACACGGCTGAGCACGTGAACAAGCTGAAACCGCCACACCGGGCGACTCGGGTCACCCGAGTCATCAGAATTTCAAATAGAACACCGCGAGTGGAGTCGACAAATACACATGCTGTGTGCAAAACAACCTGACCCCAGTAACCCACCTCTTGGCTGGGGTTTGCAAGGAGCGATGACATCACATTTGCCCTGGTACCATCCTGCAGGATAACAGCCACCGGTACCAGTCATACATTTTTGTTGTTGGTAATAACATAGATTAATGAAATCGAAATATCACTAAACTATGCCATCATGAAAATAGTTAAATCATATTTTGCTGTAATTATATCGGCTATTAAAAAACAAATAAAAGGGCCACCATTATTGTCACCCGAGCATGGAGAAGCATATTCGATTATTCGACCCGTGTCTGCAGGATGTACGCATGCGCCAAAAAGTGGCTCGGGTGACCAGAGTCGAATAATCGATTACGCCCAAAGAGGGGAGAACATTGCCACTTGAAAATATTGTTTTGCTTTTTTCTTCAGGGATGTGAGATCTGCCCGATTTCGCGGATTTCCGCCATTTTTGATATTCACCGAGTAACGTTCACTCAATGTCAATATATATGAGAGCAATTGGTTAAGGGGCTGTCACATTAGGGTTTTTTGCGGGAGCGTATGGCGGCGTAAGCGCGTTACGTCATATACGTCGGCATACGCCGTATACGCTACTCATACGCTATGCATACGCTACTCATACGCCGCCAGATGCCGGCGTATGTGAAGCGTATGAGGCATACGCCGCCATACGCTTTCATAAATCCGTCCGTCCAAATTTTTTTGTGCATGCTCAAAAAAAACCCGACCTATGAGGGCGTATGGCCCATACTGTCAAAACATGTCACAGCACGCTCCATACGCTCCCATACGCTCCTCGTACGCTCCTCGTAGGTTCCACATACGCTCAAAACCACCCGAAAGGTCACCAAATGTCATCATAGGCCGGCACGCGCAGGACCTACGTAGGTTTTCAATACGCTCCCGCCATACGCCGTAATGTGACAGGGCCTTTAGTTTCGAATTTCGTTCTTATATGATCTTAGATGTTGCTAGAACATAAAATCCAAACAAAAGCCGTGTTTACACGGGCAATTGTGAAGCGAATTAGACAAAGCGATTTATATGAACCGAAGTAGCGGCGCGTTTACATGCACCGAGTTTGAAGGCGGAAATTGATATCTGCGCATGAGCAAGTCCAGACTAACCAGCGCCAGTTTGGGTTCGTCGACGTCGCCACGAGAGAGTGTGGGTTCGACCTAGATATGTATGGACTGAATGGTATTGGTTTGGAACGGTCAAAACTTCTGCTGGGCAGTGAAACCCTAAAAATAAATGATGAAAAACATATCTGTGCACAGCTAGCGGTTTCATAGACCAAATTATATAATATGTGCTTTTGATCAACCGGAAAATAAACAAACTGAGGTCTTGACTGTGCATGCGTGTGACCTGCTTAAGCTAGTTCGCTTCATATAAACCACCTCTCAAGGTGGTTTACATAAAGTGAATCATATGAAGCGAATCAGCCCTAATCCGATTCAGTACCGCGTTTACACGGCGAATGTGAGGCAAACTAGGCAAGGCGATTTATATTAAGCGACTTAACTCGCCCGTGTAAACACGGGTAAAGAGTTTGGCAGGGGAGATAATGGGCCTCAGTCACAATCGGACCATTGAAAGCTGATATCTGATAATTTACTGTGATTCCCCGACAGTGCTAATCCTAAAACCCCAGTCAGACCTTACCGGATAGGGGTACTGGATAAAAAACGGACACCGTCCGGTGAAATACGTCAATGTCCGTTTTATATATCGTAGGCATCCGGCGTGTTCGTTCTCTGTCCGGTGGTGTCCGGTGTGCACGGTGTCAAGTGTTGAACATGCACAAAACTTCTACCGGACACCACCGGATTGAAGTGTACTGTTGGTGTCCGGTTTAAGCCCGTTTAGTCTGTGTTGTTCAGTTCATGTCCGGTACCCATCCGTTAGGTGTCTGGTTTGTTTCCTGAAGAGTCCATTGACGGTGCTGCAGGAATTTGGTCCGTCGGTTTTTTATATGTTTTCGGCGTGTCTGTGATCAGTCCGGTTGGTGTCTGGTTGGTGTCCGGTTGGTGTCCGGTCCATTCGTTTGATATTCGGTTTTCCCCCATCGGTTGACCGTTGCTTGTCCATTGTTATCCGGTGTCGTCCGGTTATCGTCCGGTTATCGTCTGGTTATCGTCCAGTGGCTATTCGTTAATGTACCTTCCTTGTCTGTTTAGCGTTCGTTTCGTCCGGTACATTTCAGTTCATTTTGGTACATTTTGATACCGAACACCACCGGACTAGACAATTCTTTGTCCAGTGGTGTCCGGTACTCAGTCCGTAAGGGGCGACTGGGGCTTAAGAGAGAAAATCCTCCTTGTCACGTAAATACGCCATTGGTTCCGCTAGGTGGCGCCAAGGTCTCCTCCTGATTTCAGTTTTTTGTTGTTGCTGGAGACCCACTTTCATCCTGTTTATTTTTCTCATTGTAAACACTGTTAAATTACAAATTTTGTTGGCGTTTAACTGAAATATTGGCAGGTTTGAAAATGGCTTTGGTAATGATATGCAACATAGTTAAACTCTCAGTCAATCCACAACTCACAGAAATGTTATGTAATTGGAATGTGGTCAAAACCCAAGCACTTATCTAGATTTGATCCTACATACCCAACTATTTTTACTATAATATCCTTATGAAATAATTGTGTTGCTGGATAGAAAGAAGGGAACACAAATCAATTTTATATAGTAGGGGGGGGGGCTACCTGTTAGTGTTGAAACCTATAGTGTCAAAAATTTGACATGCACGCACGCCTAAAGTTAAATTGGCATGTTTTCACATCAAATATATCAAAAGTTAGCATTTATAATTAAAGTTACTTCGTACAAAATTCTGCAGTATAAGCATTATACAAATATTATTAGGATGGAAACGTCTCTGCCTTGTGCGGCTGTGTGTGGAATCGAAACCGCAACTCTCCATGCCTGTGTGCTGGACGGTGAGTGCGGGCAGTTACAGCGACCTAGTGTAAAATATTCTGATAAACGCATTGGTGGGGAATGTGAAATGGTCTATAAAGGAGTACAAATGGTCTATTAATGTAAATGATGTATAGGGCCAGGTGCATGAATGTATTTATGTAGTTGCTGGTGACTCTTTACTTGCAGTCAATAGTCATTGTGTATTAAATAGATAGTGTGAGAGGGGCACTACTGTTAGTGTGGAAGGAGCTCAAGAGCTACATTCACTATCCCCCCCCCCACCCCCACCCCCACCCCCCAACTGTTAGTCACAGATCACCACACACGCACACAACAGGGCAGGTGCAGGCCAAGCAGCCACAAGGCATGGTAGTGGTCGATAGATCACAGTAGCCATGGTTCCACAAGAATGCTTAATGTTCATTGGTGGACCTAGAAATGCTTGTTGTTGATTGGAGAGCATGGTCAGGTGGTATGCCATATCAGGTCCATGTACCACTATATAATAATAAACCTGAGGGTGCAAGCTCTCACTCTATTTTCACTCTTTATACTCTTCCTTTCTCTCCTTGCCTGTATTGATTTCCTATTAGCCTGCCTACACAACTACAGCTGCCAGACGACGACTTTACACTAGGGTTCGCTGATGATGCAATAAGGTAGGGAGTTGGCGCGCTGCCTCCAGCGACCAATGGTTTCCCCCTCCAGGGGTGCATTTGAACCTCAACTCTAGCTTTAAATATTTATATATTGATCTAAAAAGATACAGAAACTCAAAACCACCGGACTTAGCAACTTTAGCAGCAAAGAAGCAGATGTAGTCCCAGTTATCATGTAACTGACACAGAACTAGCCTGTCAGGGCCGTAGCTAGTGGGGATGGGTCGGAGGTTGAAATAATTATTGTCAACCGCCTAACAAAACCCTCCCAGCCCCCACCAAAACCCACAAAAAGATCCACCAAAAACCACCAGTGTGTAGGCCTAATTAACCTTCCTGAATTGGCTTGAAGCGGCATTTCAGAGCCTCTAGATCTAAATATTTCCTGAAGTATTGATTGATTGATTGATTGGTGGTTCTCTTACGCCGTGTCGCATACAGTCAATTATGTGTCAATATAATGGGGGAAGAGGAGGAGGGGGGGGGGGGGTCATAGATGTACCTAGTGCCTCGATCACACCCTCGACACTCTGTAATGCTATGTACAGCTCAGGTGCAAAAACAAACAAATCCATTTCAGTTGTTTTCTGTACAATATTATTTATTGTTGCGCTTTCCACTTAAAGTCTACCAATTTCACAATGAGTAGGGAATTATATAGGAGATGATGCAGTTTCTGCGAACAAACAGATTTGACTATCGGAATGATGGCAGCTTCAATTCAAACATGGTTGTCATGGTTTCATTTCGGCTCGAATGGCGTTGGTCTGAACCCTTCATATATACAATCCCCTCTCTCTATATGCACATATATATATATATATATATATATATATATATATATATATATATATATATATATGAGCTTGCTCAAAAGGTGATAACTCTTCTTTTTTTTTGTCCATCGTAATGATTGACACAAAACAGCACAGAAACGGTTACACTGAAAAAGCAAGGACATTTGCTTTAAATCAATATGTATTCTATTGGGATTATGAAACACCATATTAAAAACAAATTAGTTTATCCTGAGCAAATACATAAGCAGATATTATGTTGATCGTTACAATGGACAAAGTTTTGTCCCATATTGCTTATCACCTTTTGAGACAGTCTCATATACATATATATACGCATATATATAAAATTATATATATACATATATATATACGTATATTTACATAGATGTAAATAGAGTGTCCTGAAATGCTAATTCATAAAGTTATAACAATTCTGAGGCTTAGCTTGGGATTTCAGGTAGTACACTGCTGGAATAAAGCGTTATTGGAATGAAATGTGATGGAATAAAATACTATAAAATATTATATGTTTTAATAATAGAACACATTTGTAATCACAGGTAGTACACAGCTGCGTACATGCCGATATGGAAGCCATGTCCATGTAATTACAGCTTTCAGCACAAAGAGTCAGGTCTGTGTACATACCACTCATATGTCAAGAACTTCTACCAGTAGGCTTACTTCCGGTTCCGGGAAATAAAATATATAACAAGAAAATGTGGGTATATATATATATATATATATATATATATATATATATATATATATATATATGAAGAGTTCAGGCGCAAAGCCACTTAAACGCCAATCCAAAAATGGATATAAACATTGGAATCAATCTTTCAAAGTTAATTTCTGTAATATGCCTGCTTTTTCGTCATTGCTGCACAACCATGTGATCATATGAAAAGTGGAATTATTGAGAATTAAAATTATTTTCAGGTACAAATCATATATTTAAACTCCATTTTTTGAAGGGCGTTTATGTGGTTTTGTGCCTGAACTCTTCATTTACATATATATATGTACATATACACATACACATACATATATATAAATACGTATATAATATACATATATACATCAACAGCTTAATAACACCGGCTGCTTAATAACACAAGCTGTATCCCACCTGATGAGTTAGTCGATGGATATCAATATTTGTAGCACTCTTTTCATCAGGACCAATTACTTAAAGTTGCATAGTCCGATGGCTTTGACAAAGTTTGAGTTTCTGTCATATTTCTGAGATAAATATAATTATCCAATTGGTTGTGTTAATCTACTTTACTCTGGTTTGAAATAAGTTTAATTTTAAATAGCTAACTTATGAGATATTTGAAGTGTAAACGTGTCAAATTAGTTTTGGCAAGCATGCCAAAACTCTGACACCATAGGCTTCTGCAGTAACAGGCTCTATGCAGGAGTCTATACAGGAGTCTATTACATTGACTCTGTATTCCCTTCTCTGTGCTGACAAATGCTTAATAAAGGAACCAGTATCTAAGTTAGATATGTAGAATTAAATCAAGATAATTGTTTTGGTTTTGAAAATTTGATGCTACATGAGACTATGCAGCTTTAAGGTGTCACTTCCGAGCTGGTCAACTCACTGCTAGTTCCGGTGTGGCGTTTTCAGCGCCCGGTCAGTGTCAGCGGCCTGTCGTGGCTTCTGCGCATGCGCGGATTTTAAGACATATGCAAAACACCCATGCCCTCGCCGGCTACAAGCTCAGCCACGGTACCCGGCAGTGTTAGGGACCGATTAGGCCGAAATCTATTGAATGCGATCATATTTAACAGAATTACATACTCAAATAATGAAATTTAATTAAATTAACCTTAAATTCCAAGCGATATTAACGTAGCAGCTAGATCAGCGTCGAATCGCCGAGTGTAAACAAAACAAATAGCAGTGATCGCCGCAACGTGCGAAAATCCGCGCATGCGCAGAAGCCACGACAGGCCGCTGACAATGACCGGGCGCTGAAAACGCCACACCGGCGTCGCAGTCATGAGGTCCCCGGCCTAGCAACAATAGGGTACTGACTGCACACTACTACACATGGCCGTTAAATGTGTCAATTGCATAGTTTAATGTATAGTTTCATTTGATTCAATAACCTGCTACAAGTGCCAACTAGTTTGGTAGTTCATGTTTTAATTAGCGCAGTAATTTCCCTTAAAGTTCCATAGTCCGAGAAAATCATCAAATGTTCAAAAGCAAACACTTATCTAGATTTGAATGTTAATATCCAATGTAGATATACTGGTGTAGCCTACACTAACAGAATACCTTCAGTGACTGAGATAATTACTGTCATTCATTGGACTAGCTGTCAAGCATACAAGAAGCGAATACAAACTGAAGCCTCTGGGGTCAGCGTTTTGACAAGCATGTCAACATTAATTTAGTATGTTTGCACTTTAAACATCTCATAAGTTCGTATTTGAAAGCAAAGTCACTTCAAGGGAAAAGTAAGGTAGATTCTAATGATCAAGTGTTCTCTGTGGCGGAGTGGTTAGAGTGTTTGACTTTTTTCTAGGTCAGACTCCTAATCTGAAGGTCAGTGGTTCGATTCCCCATGCCTCCATCTCTGCCAATTTGGATTTCCACTGCTGTGTATAACTTACAGCGTCATCAAAGGCCAGTTGCTCTCATACCATGTCTATGTGGTGTGGGAGGTTAAAAATCACTTGGGTCAGTAAAAGTGTAGGCTTGGGCTTTCTATTGACAAACTGTCTAATGGTGAAAACAAGTCTATTCAGACTTATCCATAATAGGCAGTATAAATCTTCAAGAAAAAAAAAGAAAAAATAGCTAATATATCAAACTCAGAAAATAACGGAAACTGAAAACTATCGGACTATGCAACTTTAAGACCATGTGGAGTTTGCGCATTGCAATACCTGCCTAATGGAGCATTTGCGGTCCCTCATTGGGTGACCGCTGGTTACAAAGGTCTGCAACATTGGGATAGGCACTCATGACGGGAGTCCTATTTAGGTTCTTTTTGTTGTTCATGTCTTCTGCGTGTACAGGTTCTTGGGGGCGGAAAGGGGAGCGGCGTTTGGATTCTTGGTCGGCAGGATGCTGACTGTGATGATGGGCGGAAGTGCCGGTAAGAGGAGTATGTCTTTGAGCCAGGGTCCGCAGCCCAACGCTGTCAACACCATAAGCATATTCAGCGCTTTACGGAGGCACCCAACCAGCCATGGTGAGACCCAACCAGCCACGGTTGAACTCGTTTGAGCTCGTTTAAACTTGTTTCTGGTACAAAGGCTAGGGGACCAGGTTGGAAACTGAGCGATAATAGATGAAAACTCCTATGCCTCTGCATGAGCAAATAAATGCCAGGGGACCAGGCTAGACCTCCACAGAGCTAGCAGTGTAGTAAAATATTATTTTACTAGTTTATTGTTCAGATATTATCACATATTTATGTATCCTTTGCACAGATTAAATTGTTTGAAGTATATTTGAAATTGATCTACATTGATTTCTGTTTAAATCACACAATATCACTACTTAATGAATGGGAAACTCATCCTGCAAGGGTATGCTCGATATTACCCAGTGGGAACTCGTTTTTCATCCTTTCGTCGCTGTGGACCCTTCTTGTCAACACTGGCCATCAAAACGAGAACCGGTGTTATCAGCGCGATAGGCCGCGGACAGACATATTAGTTGACCCTTGGTAGGGTCATTTTGTGTGTGGAGCTCTTTTGATATAAACATTAAAAAAAATATATATATATTATTTAATTTTGTTTCTACCTCTCCATTTGTCCCCATGGAGGAGCCCAACATGACCTGATTGGGCAGCATCGGGAGGAAACCGGAAGTAGCGCGTCAGCATTGCGCAATCTGTTCAAGTCACTATCTTGTCAACGATGGCATGCAAGTGGGGTGCAAACGCTTGCTTCGCAACCGTGGTCTCCTTGTGTGTGATGCTGCATGGAGAGGTTTATGCTGAGATGTGGTTGCTAAGGGAACATTTAGTTAGTCGGATGCTGGACGCTCACATTCACACTGCCGGGTCTGGCATCTTCTCTCCAGAATCTTTTTTCGGCTGTCAAAAAGACAAATGAAACAAGAATTTGAATCAGATGGCTGATTTGGTGTTACTGGTGCATATACATTATTAAAGATCTGGCCACCTGAATTCAGCATTATGTTCCTGACAAGACTCTTAGCTATGTCTTAGCAAAAATTAATATTTTAGAAACCTGAACTGTATTGAACTTGTAGAACTAGTGAGACTGAGAATATTGGCGGCCTGCTCAATGGACCCGCCATTCACCCTTCATGCTATCCAGAGGGCCGCTGCTACCATGGCCTTCGCCTCGGGAAGCTCCGAGCTGGAGGTCCAGCGCTTCGGCGGGTGGGCCTCAGATGCCCACAAGCGCTACATCAGCACAAAGACTCTCGCAAAGTCAACGCTGCGCTAGTCCAGGCATTGGCGAATAACACCTACCACAAACTCACAACATTGGCTTGGCCGAAATTTTAAACCATATTATATTACTCATAAATTAATTTAATTAGCTTAATTAACAATTTATTAATTCATTGATCATACATTTATTATTCATAATTGACATTTATTACTCATAATTAACCAACTACTGCTACCCGCTAGTTACGCTCTCTTCACCTCACCTCACCTTACTCACATGTCACATTTCACTCATACCACTCCCATCTCCCAGACTCTGATCACCACATGACATTGTTCCTTGCAGCTCTCAAATCGCCGACTGACCATAAACCACAAATGTAAAGCCCCTGGGGGCTGCTCAGAATAAAGCCATCTTATCCCAACTTATGCCTCCTCGTCCTGTGTGCCATTGCTGCAATGAGGGGCATATTTAAAACTGGGACGTATAATGTAAACCTCTCCCATTTTGCCTACCCTATACTGGTGCTCTTTAACCTAATTTAATAGAGGAAAGCCTTGCAGAAGACCTTAAATACCTACGATTAATGGACAACCTCAGCTTTCCACCAAAGTATCAACAAAGACCCTATAATACTAAGACGGCTCACTCAGCCTGTACTGTGTAATCAAAATGATCAAACTCATCACTTGGTGCGCTGGCTGTTCTCTTGGTTAAACAGGTGCTGTATTATAGGTCTACATGTATATATGAATGTGAAAGATGTGTGATGATGGCAATAGTGATGATGATGCTGATGATGATGTGTATTTGTTCATAGCAATTTCATATTGATGTGTATTCATACTTACCTATCTCATGTATAATATAATTGTATGTGTTTACATGTGAAACACCAACCAGCAGCTGGGCTGATCAAACCCACCACAAGGTGGCACTGCGAAATTTACATTACCATGGGAGAGATAGGGAGTGAGCCATCTTAGTATTATAGGGTCTTTGGTATCGATGGGACTTCCCTGGAAGCAGAGCGCAATGTATTGTCTACTGTTGGTGTGAGAATTGTTATAGATGGGGACCAAACTGCAACACACTACTGACAAAGTTACAAACCAACACACATACGCCCACCCATCATACCGGAAGTAGACGCATGGCACTGCCAGTGCGCACAGGTGCAGTGCGCAGCATTCCTTCCTTCACTTCCTCTTCCTCTTTGCTCTTCTTAGCCAGCGACATCAGACCGAACATCTTGGGCGCTGGCATTATTCTGTTCTTGCTCTTCCACAAATCCTTCGGGATGTCCAGGTCAGTGACCAGCGTTGACCTGGCCGCCTCTGCCTCCTCTTCCTCTTCCTTCTCCTCCTCCTTCCCCTTTCCCCCACCAGGTGTCGCGTCCCCGTGGCTGGCTTCAAAGCCTATCTGGCCGTAGAAGCAGTTGCTGTTGTGGATGCACTTGCCGGTGCCACACATGACGTCATCCATGCTCGTCTCCATCTCGATGGTGTTCGGCGTGAACCTCGGGTCGATGTCCAGCTTCCCATTTTTCTTCTTCTTCTTGGCTGGGCCGATAGCTCTCTTCTGGGCACGGGCTAAGCGAATCTGCAGGAGAGCGACATAATATACAGTATAACCTCACTAACCAACCACCTCCTCAGATCGACCACTCCCCTATATCGATTGCTTTATTTGGATCCCAACAATACCATTGTAACCATATTCTAACTATCTAAGCCAACCACCTCCCTAAATGGACCACTTAAATTCGGTCCCACTCCCAAGGTCGTTCGATTTAGAGAGGTTTTACTGAATATAATTTGTAATATATTTTTTCTTCTAACATCCATCTATTAAAGTGCATAGTCCGATGGTTTTGAGTTTCTGTGATTTTCTGAGATAAATATATTAGGTTGATCATTATAATCTACCTTACTTTAGTTTGAAGTAATTTTGCGTTAACATGTCAAACTCTGGAGATATTTGAAGTGTAAAGATGCAAAAATAATGTTGGTGTACTTGTCAAAACTCTGACCCCATAGGCTTTAGTAGTAACAGGTTAAATGTAATTGACTTAGTGTGCTCTTCGATGTAGCAACACATGCTTAATAAGTACACTAATATCTAAGTTGGATATGGAAGTTCAAATCTAGATAAGTATCATGCTTTTGAAAATGTAAAGCCTCTATCAGACTATGCAACTTGACGCAAGGAAAATTTCAATCACAGACAATCTATCTTCCTCATTTCACCGCTCCTTTGCCCAACCCTAGAAATTCTAAGTGACAAGCTAACGTAGCGACAGGTATAAATATTTACGTCCTTGGTTTGATCATCAGCCGAGGTTCAAACCCAGGGTTCAAATCACATGACCCGCCGCATGTGAAGAGCGTGCTCAACTGATTTGACCACTACATTATCCAGCAACAAAGATTGCAACATGCTTCCTGCAATTGAGCCACTGGGATGAGACATTGATTCATCCCTCCTCCTAATTGAGCCACTGGGATGTGGTATTGGCCCATCCTTCCTCCAATTGAGCCAATGGGATGTGGTGTTGGCTCAACCCTCCTCCAATTGAGCGAATGGAGTGAGGTTTTGTTAGAAGAAATCAGACAGGATGGCAGAATGAGTTGAGTGACCACTTCCCATGTGGTCGATCAAACATTCCCAAATTCATTACTAACTGAAACAGCAAGTCATCCCCATTGTATTAATGTCTCCTTACATGTATGAGGATGTCATCAGACAGGCTACCAAAGCAGATCCTCTACTCTCAACTGTCTTCTGGTTACAGAAAGAGAGGGTGCCCTCATCTCCAGTTCAAGGATACCATCAAGAGAAACCTGAAGCTGAGAGACATTAAGACCGACTCATGGACATCACTCTCACCACAGAGAGCTAAATGGAGAGCGACAGTCAAGTAATGAAAGCAGTCTTTGTCACATCTCGACCGACAGCATGATGATGATGACATGTATGACCAGCAAACCAATGACATAGTGTAAAACTAACTGACTATCCTCTAGTGTAGATGTCCAATATAAGATCCCCATAAGATTTGTAATGTCTGATTGCTACCTGCTATTGTCTATATTGTTCATAATCAGCTCATCTCATCCATAAATAGTTCATATGCACCATAACTGCTAAGGCTGGAAGACGAGTGTGTCAGTGCTGAAAGAAAGATGTCATACAACTGGATAAACAACTTTTCTAGGGAAAAAATCATATAATATACACCACGTGTGCAATGTATACAAACACCTCCCACCAGGTGTCATGTTGAAAATGGCAATGAGCGAATCAAGCCATTCTTCTTCCAGCGGTTTATCAAACTTTAAAAATTAACGAAATGCACATATTATCATTAGATTTAAAGTTGCACAGTCCGATGGCTTTTCAATTTCTGCCATATTTTGGGATAAATACATCAGGCTAATCGATATAATCTTCTTTATGATGGTTTGAAGTAACTGTGATTATAAATAGCAAACCTTTGGAGATATTTGAAATGAAGATTTAAGTTAATTTTGGTATTCACATCACAATTCTGACACGATAAATTTCAGTAATAACATGTTCAATAACATTGATGTACTATGTGGTATTCCCTTTTAATTCTATGCGACAACAAATGCATAATAAATGTGTCTAAGTTAGATACATAGCAGCAAATCTAGGTCAGTGTTTTTGGTTTAGAAAATGTGATGCTCTCATCGGACTATGCAGTTTTAAGAATTAATTATCCTATAAGACTCATTATAGGTAATAATATAGTTTCTACGAATATAATAGCCTACCTCTTCATTCATGAAGCACATCGAGTAAAATATTGTAATGCCCTACAAAAAAAGAAGAACATGATTAATAATAAATGCAATATGAAACAGTTATGCATTTCATGGTAGCCTCAGGTGTACCTTCAACTCTTTTGAAAAATACAACTCATGCATGTTTCCCCCCCCCCCCCCAACTGAAAAAGAACATACAGTAAAACCTCTTTAAATCGACCGACCATGGGACCGACTTTAAGTGGTCAATTTAGGGAGGTGGTCGGTTCACGGAGTTAGAATATCCTTATAATGGTATTGTTGGGACCCAAATAAGGCGATAGATATAGCGGAGTGGTCGATCTGTGGAGGTGGTCGGTTAGACAGGTTTTACTGTATTCTGCTTCCTTTATCAATCTATAATTATCCACGTGTTTCTTCGAAACTGTGATGCCTTTAAATAATGCTGCTTCGATTTGGGGTCTGTCGCAAGTATTTCCATAGCGAATAATGGTATACATCAATACATGTGAGAAAATAAGAACTGAAAGTGACTGATTGATTGGTGGTTGTTTAAGCTAATGTTGAGAGCAAAGGCAAGAAGTGTTCAGTTTGTGTTCGGTCACAGTATTAAAGTTGCGTAGTTCGATGGTTTTGAGTTCTGTCATTTTTCTGAGATTAATATATTAATTTGATTGTTACAATCTACCTTACTTCAGTTTGAAATAATGTTTATTTTAAATGGCTAACCTTTGAGATATTTGAAGTGTAAACATGTCAAATTAGTTTTGGCAAGCATGCCAACACTCTGACACCATAGGCTTCTGCGGTAAAAGGCTCTATTAAAATGATTCAGTGTTCCCTTCTGTGTGGTGACAAATGCTTAATAAGTGCATCAGTATCTAAGTTAGATATGTAGAATCAAATCTAAATAATTGTTTTGGTTTTGAAAATGTCATGCTTCATTGGACTATGCAGCTTTAATCAACCATCGCTTTGACACAGAATCTAAAAGCATAAATCCATAATTTGTCAAAAGACATTTCTGAAGTTAAAAGTGTGAGAGAGTATTGGTGTGTGTGGGTTTGAGATGTCTGTGTGTGGGAGTGGAGGTGTGTATGTTTGAGGTGTGGGTGTTGTGGTGGAGGTGTGTTTGTGTGGGTTTGAAGTGTGTGGGTGTGAAATATGTGTGGTTCCATTGTATGTGGGAGAAGATGTGTGGGTGTGAGGAGTGTGTGAGGTGTGTGTGAGGTGTGTGTGAGGTGTGTGTGAGGTGTGTGTGAGGTGTGTGTGAGGTGTGTGGGGTGTGTGCGGTGTGTGAGGTGTGTGTGAGGTGTGTGTGATGTGCGTGAGTGTGAAGTGTATGTGCGTGTGAGAGGTGTGTAGAGGTGTGTGAGGTGTGAGGTGTGTGAGGTCTGTGAAGTCCATGAGTGTGAAGTGTATGTGCGTTTGAGGTGTGTGAGAGGTGTGTATATGTGTGTGGTGTGTGAGAGGTGTGCATATGTGTGTCAGGTGTGCATATGTGTGTGAGAGATGTGTGTGAGGTTTGTGATGTGTGTGAGGTTTGTGTGAGGTGTGTGAGGTGCATGAGTGTGAAGTGTATGTGCGTGTGAGGTGTGTGAGAGGTGTGTGTGAGGTGTGTGATGTGTGTGAGAGGTGTGTGTGAGGTGTGTGTGAAGTGCATGAGTGTGAAGTGTATATATGTGTGAGGTGTGTGAGAGGTGTGTATATGTGTGTGAGGTGTGTGAGGTGCATGAGTGTGAAGTGTATGTGCGTGTGAGGTGTGTGAGGTTTGTGAGGTGTGTGAGGTGTGTGTGAAGTGCATGAGTGCGAAGTGTATATTTGTGTGAGGTGTGTGAGAGGTGTGTATATGTGTGTGAGGTGTGTGAAATGCATGAGTGTGAAGTGTATATATGTGTTTGAGGTGTGTGAGAGGTGTGTTTGAGGTGTGTGAGGTGTGTGAGAGGTGTGTGAAGTGCATGAGTGTATGTGCGTGTGAGGTGTGTGAGAGGTGTGTGTGAGGTGTGGGTGCGGTGTGTGTATGTGTGTATATATGTATGTACATGTAAGGTGCTCACCAACAACACATTGACGATGGCGAAGATGACCTGCAGCAGGACGGTCTTGTAGATAATGATGTAAGCGGCCAGCACCCAGGTGGCGCTCATCAGCGGGTTGATTATCGTCACGGAGCGCAGGCCCGACCTGCAGCGGAACCGGAAGTGGAATGGCAACATTCTGTTTCACTTCCGGTCTGGTCTTTAGCATTGTCTAGCAAAGCGGGACAGTGGGACATGGCGAAATGAAAGCTGCATTGTCCGATGGTTTTAAGTGTCGGTCATTTTCTGAGATAAATGTGTAAGGTTGATCGTTATAATTAGACAACGACACAGCATATTAGTTTAAAGTTGGGTTTAATTTCTCAAGCACCAGCAGGCAAGTTTTTGATCAGCACAAAGTTCAATTCAAATAACAACAGGTTCAACCACAGTGAGGTCAAGAAGCTTTTAACCCTAGCCCTAAACAATGTCACATAGGGGTGGGCGGGTGGCAATCTTTAGGCTAGTCAGTGTCCTCCTCGTGCCCGCGTCGATGTGAGCTCTCAGCGCCGGTCCTGGCCTGATATAGGCACAGAAGGCGAGTTCAGGAATTCGACCACAGATGGCAGATCGATATCATTAGTTACGTAATCAAGTTTCGTATTTTGAAAGTGACTATAGGCGGCGCTAGTGTACAAGGCATAGCATAGTGCGGCCGGTTCTCGATAGGTGGCAGCATAAGGCCTTCTTAGTACTACGAGGCTATGGCTGTGTCTGAATGTCAAATTACTCGTGTTGCCGAACATCACGACAATGTACCTTACTTTAGTTTGAAGGCATTTTTATTTTAAATGGCTAACTCTTGAGATATTTGAAGTGCAAACATTGAAATTAATTTTGGCAAGCATACCAAAACTCTGACACCATAGGCTTCTGCAGTAACACTGTAACAGGTTCTATTTAACTGGCTCAGTGTTCCCTTCTATATGGTGACAAATATTTGATAAGCGCACCAATGTCTAAGTTAGATATGTAGAATCAAATCTAGATCACCGCTTTGGTTTGTAATATTTGATCTTTTCATCGGACTATGCAGCTTTAACCAATCTTACTGAATGAAGCAGTACAACCATTTGCATGTCTGTTAAGTGTTATGCAATTTCATTTTGTTTTTATCCAGCTCCTATGATATGAGCAAGGCAGGGCACTCACTCATACTCACTCATACTCATCTGCTTCTGATTTTGTTAGGCTTATAAGCCTGTCTCAGGTCGATGTATGTCAAAATTTGATTTACTAGGATTAAACACATCGAGTACCGGATGTATGCAATATTGCAGCCCCCTCCAATGCTTATCCAGTCTGCCTTTGAAGGCGTTGACGGAAGGCACTTCTATGACGTGTTCAGGCAGTGCATTCCAGGCATTTACTATCCTGTTACTGAAGAATAGCTGTCTGACTGGTTTTATTGCTGTTTCCTTCTTCAGCTTGTATCGATGACCTCTAGTTTTACAGTTGGCCAGCTTCAGGTATCTAGCATCAACCGCATATCTTCCAGTGACGTGTTTGAATGCTTCTATTATGTCTCCTCTGGCCCTTCGGTAGTATAAGCTGGGTAGGTTGAGAATTCTGAGACGTTCTTCGTATGGTAGTTCTCTTATGGTTGGTGATAACTTTGTAGCACATCTCTGTACACTCTCGATCATTGACATGTCCTTCTTGAAGTGACAGTTTGGACGAGAAGTTCTCTGACTGGCACCTACAAAAAGGCCCTAAAAATATGGGTGACAAGTGGGATGCAGCAGCGTAGTGCTGGAGTTTAGATGCCACAACGCCACGGTGACCAGGTTAGCTGCAGTCGGGGCGGGTGTCCAGGATGCTCAGAGGAAGGTTCCATACCCAACAGTACCGCAGGAAAGGAAGCCAAAAACACAACATACCCAGCTGTAGCAGGTATGCTGAGATACAAAACCTTGCTAATACTTATTGTGTTAATAGCAGCACATCCATTGAAATATAAACATAGTTGTATTAAACCAGTGGTCCACAAATGGTTCATCAAAGGCTGTGGTATGTGCTGTCCTGTCAGTGGGAAAGTGCATATAAAAGACCCCTTGCTGCTTATTGGAAAGGGTAGCCTATGTGGTGGCAGTGGGTTTCCTCCAAAGACATATCTCAGAATGACCATATGTTTGAGTTCCAGTAGTCGATAATAAAAATGAATGTGCTCTAGAGGCGTCATTAAATAAAACAAACTTTTAGTTGTATTAGTCCCGCCCAAAATATAATTATGTTTATAGCGAAATAGCGAATGGTAGACAGGAAGTATGAACACTTATTTGTCTCTCATTTTTGCTTGAGTGCAAGTAAATAAGCAACACAAGGAATAATTAGTAGCATGTGGTGAATATGGGGTCAAATTTCCCTGGATCATCAGCCCATGCCTTTTCTAATCTGTTCTTGAATGAATTTATTGACTCGGCATCAATAACATTTTGTGGGAGACTGTTCCATATATTTATGATCCTGTTTGAGAAACCGTGTTGCCTTAACTTTGAAATGGCTCTGTGTTTTACTAGTTTGAGAGTATGACCCCGACTGCCTTCTCTTTTAATCAAGGTGAAGGTTGTATTAGTTCCACCCACAAATAATACAGGCAGCCTACTCCATCGCCAATAATATTCGCATACTAAATTATACAACACAATGCACTAATTAAATAACATAAACATGGTTAATTCAGACTTTATTGCATGGCAATAGTTCCTCAAGATCTCAATATCACTTGAACAATAACAAGAAAGTAGGTACCTAGGCCACCATTTCCTAGTTGACTTTACCAGATGGAATGACCGAATGAGTAAGGATCCGCCTCCCATTTTGAGTCTTGGATTGCAACCATGGCCGAGTCAAACCATCTGTTTGTTTGTTTAGCGACTCCCCCCCCCCCACACAACACAAATGTAAACATTGGCTATTGTTGGTTAGTCAAACCAATGACTTATTAAAAATTGATACTTGTTGCTTGCTACCTAGCCTGTAGATAAAAGATTCACCCGGTACTTGTAGTACACAGGTCAATGACAACATAGCATAAATACGGGCGAAAATAGCTTTTGTATGGAACAGGAAGTAGAATGTCTGGCTCCAGTGTCAAATGGTTACTTATATCGGCACATAGTTGGTGAAATGGGAGAGAATGCAAAAAGACAAGTTGGCGGCCATAGAACGCCGTCGATTTCACTTTTAAATCTTATTAAACCAGATGTTTTATTATATTTTTCAACTCAAAGGTAGCGGGCTAATATGAAGACATATACAAAGAATAAATGTAGCTTCTTAGATTGTGAAATTGGGCTCTCATAAAGACTCATTTCATTAACCCGATTTTTCGACCGTTTTTTTTATAAGGCTGGTCTTCACCCGTGTACTGCGAGTACTGGGTGAATCCTTTATCTACCTAGCCTGGTGCTTGACACTACTAGGATTGGGCAAGGGGTTGTGGAATGAGGAAGACTAAATTGTCCACGATTGAAATTTCCCCTGCTTAATCAACTAATGTACCGCTTCACCCAATGCTTGAATTCACAATTAGTTTTGTGTTAGTGATTGAGGCTTTACATTCTAACAACATCTGAGATCATATCAGAATTAGCATTGTCCTGTGACAGTGTACGCTCAAACGACGGCTTTATAACGCTGGTCCAATGAGATGCCATGCTAGCAGCATCATGACATGATATACCACTCAGTCATATTATCCTGACACGCAGCCTATCAGTCCTTGCCCTATCCTGGTAATGGTCAGCCCCAGGCTATTAAGCGACAAATAGATGTTGCTCAATCCTCAGATTGACTCAGCCGGGAATCGAGCTCGTGGACTCCCACATGGGAAGCAGACACCCTAACCACTTCCCGGATGTGGGCACCAAGAAACCGGACGCGGTGGCCCAATCGGTAGAGCGCAGACTTCCCGTGCAGAAGGTCGGGAGGTCAAATCCTGGTCGAGTCAAACCAATGACTTATAAAATTGATACTTATCGCTACCTAGCCTGGCGCTCGTAATTAATAGGATAGGTCAAGGACTGGTCTGTGCAATGTCAGGATAATGTGATTGAGTGGGATATCGTGTCATGATTCCGCTGGCCTGGTCTCCCAGTGGGGCAGCACTATAAAGTAATGATGAGTGTGCACTGTCACAAGTCAGTACCCGTCTTGATATGACCTTAGATGTTGCTAGGATGTAAAACAATAAAAACAACCCTAACCACTAGGCTACCTGGGCCCGTGGATCTATCTCTACGCGCATGGTTTCAGATTGAGTTGTGGTGGTATCATTGATTTACTTACTGGCCGTAACAATTGCCAGCAAATTAGGCCCGTTGACTCGGCTAATGAGACACTCGCCGACACAGTTAAGCCGGTGTAGTAAGTTCAAAACACTACCCCACAAAAACACTACGGTAGTGTTTTCAACCTAGGTTCAAAACACTACGGTAGTGTTTTCAACCTGGTTGACAGTAAGTTCAAAACACTACTGTGGCCACGCTCAAAACACTATCCTTAAATTCAAAACACTACCTTTAAGTTCAAAACACTACTCTATTTTCTTAGGGTGGAGCAGTATGTAGTAATGTGGGTCAGTAGGGTTGCTGGATGTTGTTTCATGTCCTAGCATCATCTAAGGTCATATCAGGACGGGTATTGACTTGTGTCAGTGCACACTCATGGGACTTTATAGTGTTGCCCAACTCAGAGACCAGGCCACCGACCCAATATCGCACTCAGTCATATTAGCCTGACACTGAGCAAACCTTGCCCTATCCTATTAATGCTGAGCGCCAGGCTAGGAAGCGACAATTATCAATTTTAAAGTCATTGGTTTGACTCAACCGGGAACCGGACTCCCGACCTTCCGCACACGAGTCCCATTCTACCGAATAGGCCACCTGGTGGGGCAGTAGGGTGGGGAAGTTTGTTTGTCTTTGTTTGTTGTTGTTTTGCATCCTAGCAACATCTAAGGTCATATCAGGACACATACTAACTTGTGACAGTGAGCACTCATGGTGACTTTATAGTGCTGCCCCACTGAGAGACCATGCTGTCAGAACCATGACCTGATATCCCACTCAGTCACATTATGTTGAAAGTTTTGAACATGTCCAAAACTTGGACGCGCCATGACATAACTCGACGTAACTCGACGTAACCTGACGTAAATCGACGTCAGTCTAACATAAGCATGACGTAACCCACCGTACCTCAACGTAATGATGAAACGTCACCTACGTCGCCTTACGTTACCTCCTTACGTCGTAGTGTGACAGTTCTATTACGTTGTCCAATATTGTCCAACGTTGTCGAAGGTTTTGAACATGTCCAAAACTTGGACGCGCGCTGACGTAACTCGATGTAACCTGACGTAACTCAACGTAAATCGACGTCAGTCTAACGTAAGCATGACATAACCCGCCGTACCTCAACATAATGACGAAACGTCACCTACGTCGGCTTACGTTACCTCCTTACGTCGTAGTGTGACAGGCCTATTACGTTGTCCAACATTATCCAACGTTGTCGAAGGTTTTGACATGTCCAAAACTTGGATCAGCGCTGACGTAACTCGACGTAACCTGATGTAACTCGACATAAATCGATGTCAGTCTGACGTAAGCATGACGTAACCCGCCGTACCTCAACGTAATGACGAAACGTCACCTACGTCTGCTTACGTTACCTCCTTACGTAGTAGTGTGACAGGCCTATTACATTGTCCAACATTGTCGTACATCAAAGGTTTTGGACATGTCACCTACGTCGGCTTACGTTGGCTCATTACGTCGTAGTGTGACAGGCCTATAAGATGTATGGCGTCAGCGTGTGCTCAACGTTAGAAAATGTGCCAGCACGTCGGCATTCGTCAAACTTTTCAGCGGCGGGGGATAAAACACAACTTACGTAACGTATGCAGAACGTATGTCTGACTAATTTCTAGCATATGAACATGCACACAAATTGTTGAGCGCCTTAACGCACGCCGACGTAAGATGATCTATGACGCCGTATCCCGAGGGTACCTGACGTATGCCCAATGTATACGTAACGTATGATGCCGTATGCCGACGTGTTGGTCGAAAATCACATATGTCGTAAAAAAGCTGTTACGTTGGGTTATGTTGGGCTTACGCTCAGGCTTATTTTGATGTTCGTGGTGCACACGCCGCAGCTCTATCAGCGTATACTGCTAATACGTGCGTCAAACTACCCCGAGTTACATCAGGTTACGTCGAGTTACGTCAGCGCGCGTCCAAGTTTTGGACATGTCAAAACCTTCGACAACGTTGGATAATGTTGGACAACGTAATAGGCCTGTCACTACCCCTACTTTAGACCCATTACCACCACTACATAACTACATCTTCAACCAGCAATGCACACAATATAAACCACTATACATGCACAACATGGCACTATTTAAAGACTAACCATTATTAAAACCAAATCTAACTGATATACAAACACAGCATATGATTTAACCACTAGTGTACATTACTGCACACTCAATCTTGATGCATATACCTTGCACTATGTTCAGTACATATGCTGTACACTATGCAGCATAGGCTGCTCCCCCACTTTCTTTTATGTCAGAATGGGTTGTGCTGCACACAATGCAACACATTCCACTTCCACTATGTATAGATGAAATGCGACCATTCCAACAGCTGGAAGACCAGTGCCCCGGCGCTGACAAAATATGTATTCAGATGAATAAAAATATTTACCAAAAAAACACACGCCGCAGCAGGGTCAGCTTGTCATGATAGTGTTTTGAACTTGGGTAGTGTTTTGAATGTACATAGGGGTAGTGTTTTGAACTTAACAGTAGTGTTTTGAACCTAAGTTGAAAACACTACTGTAGTGTTTTGAACGTAGGCTCAAAACACTACCGTAGTGTTTTGAACGTAGGCTCAAAACACTACCGTAGTGTTTTGAACGTAGGCTCAAAACACTACCGTAGTGTTTTGAACGCGTAGTGTTTTGAACGTTCTACACCGGCATTCCATTCACGTATAGCATGACGTGAGCACTGATGAGCCTCCATATTGATTCTTTGTTGGGAGTTTACATCCTGGCAACACCGGGCGCGGTGGCCGAATCGGTAGAGCGTCGGCCTCGCGTGCGGATGATCAGTTGTTTAGTTCCCGGTCGAGTCAAGCAATGACTTATGAAATTGATACTTGTCACTTCCTAGCCTGGTGCTTTGCATTAATAGGATAGGGCAAGGACTGTTTAGCTCAGTGTCAGGATAATGTGACTGAGTGGGATATTAGGTCTTGGTGCTGATGGCCTGGTCTCCCAGTGGGGCAGCACTATAAAATCACCATGAGTGCACACTGTCACAAGTCGGTACCCATCCTGATATGACCTTAGATGCTGCTAGGATGTAAAACTCCAACAACCAACCAACAACCATCCAGCATCCCGGCAACATCAAAGGTCATATTAGGATGGGTACTGACTTTTAACAGTGTGCACTCATGGCGACTTTATAGTGCTGCCCCACCGGGAGACGAGGCTGCCAGCACCATGACCCAATTTCCCACTCAGTCACATTATCCTGATACTGAGCTAACCAGTCCTTGCCCTATCCTGGAAATACTGACCGCCAGGCTAGGTAGCGACAAGTATCCATTTTATAAGTCAACGGTTTGACTCGGCCTGGATCAGAACTCCCGACCTTCTGCACGGGAAGCCTGTGCTTTACTGAATCGTCCACTGCGTACGGTCAAGTTGAGTATACAAACACAGTGTTCTCTCTGTTGCAATTCGATTTCATGCACACATCGACCTCTGTAACAACACATGATTATGGATTCGCGGAAAGAATACACTATTGTTTCGATAGACCAGGCACACACAGGATATAGCATTACATGCCAATGGAATCTCAGCTTTAGGGTCTAGCTTGTATAAATAAGTACTCTATTTTGGCTGTCCCAGTGATTGGCTTCACATGGCATGAGGCAACGCTTCCCTTTTGTAATAAGACCCTAATTGATTAGGGCAATCATGGAATATGAACGCTAAGGCATTAAATAAGCCATGGTAATTCAGAATTATTGGGAGCACAACAGGATATAATTATATGAAATATGAATGGTTATTCCATTTAAGGAAAATTAAAGCATTGGAGAATAAAATGTCATATTTGTTTCATGACTCATACTCACACACCAGTCATGCATCAGTCGTACACCAGTCATATATCAGGTATGCACCAGTCCCATCACACCACTCATACACCACTCATATACCACTTGTACACCACTCATACACCACTCATACACCACTCACATACCACTCATACACCTCTCATGCACCACTCACACACCACACACCACTCATGCACCACTCACATACCACTCATACACCACTCATACACCAGTCATACAACACTCATTCACCACTCATACACTACACACCACTCATGCACCACTCATAAACCACTCACACACCAGTCATACCCCACTGATACCCCACTTATACACCACTCACACACCATTCACACACCAGTCATTCGCCAGTCCCAACACACCAGTCATACACCACCGATACACCACTGATACACCACTGATACACCACTTACACACCAGTCCCAACACACCAGTCATACACCAGTCATGTACCAGTCATACATCACTTACACACCAGTCATGCACCAGTCATACACCAGTCCCAACACAGGAATCATACACCACTCATGTACCACTCATACACCGCTCATACACCACTCCTACACCACTCCTACAACACTCATACACCACTCATATACCAATCCACACCACTCGCACACCAGTCATACACCAGCCTCAACACACCACCGATACACCACTGATGCACACCACTTACACACCAGTCATGCACCAGTCATACAGCAGTCCCAACAAACCAGTCATACACCACTCACACACCAGTCATGCACCAGTCATACATCTCTTACACATCAGTCATGCACCAGTCACACACCAGTCCCAACACAGGAATCATACACCACTCATGTACCAGTCATACACCCGTCATACACCACTCATACATAATTTCCAACGCACCGGTGATACACCATTCATACACCACTCATACACAACTCATACACCACTCATACACCACTAATATACCAGTCACACACCAGTCATGTAATAGTCATATATCAGTCATACACCATTCATACACCAGGCATACAACATCTATACACCAGTCATACACCAGTCACACACCACTGAAACACCACTTATACACCGCTTATACACTGCTCATACACCACTCACACACCACTCATACACTGATCATACACCACTCATATACCACTCATACACCGCTCATACACCACTCCTACACCACTCCTACAACACTCATACACCACTCATATACCAATCCACACCACTCGCACACCAGTCATACACCAGCCTCAACACACCACCGATACACCACTGATGCACACCACTTACACACCAGTCATGCACCAGTCATACAGCAGTCCCAACAAACCAGTCATACACCACTCACACACCAGTCATGCACCAGTCATACATCTCTTACACATCAGTCATGCACCAGTCACACACCAGTCCCAACACAGGAATCATACACCACTCATGTACCAGTCATACACCAGTCATACACCACTCATACATAATTTCCAACGCACCGGTGATACACCATTCATACACCACTCATACACAACTCATACACCACTCATACACCACTAATATACCAGTCACACACCAGTCATGTAATAGTCATATATCAGTCATACACCATTCATACACCAGGCATACAACATCTATACACCAGTCATACACCAGTCACACACCACTGAAACACCACTTATACACCGCTTATACACTGCTCATACACCACTCACACACCACTCATACACTGATCATACACCACTCATATACCACTCATACACCGCTCCTACACCACTCCTACACCACTCCTACAACACTCATACACCACTCATATACCAGTCCACACCTCTCGCACACCAGTCATACACCAGCCTCAACACACCACCGATACACCACTGATACACACCACTTACACACCAGTCATGCACCAGTCATACAGCAGTCCCAACAAACCAGTCATACACCACTTACACACCAGTCATGCACCAGTCATACACCACTTACACACCAGTCATGTACCAGTCATACACCGGTCCCAACACACCAGTCATGCACCAGTCATACATCACTTACACACCACTCATACACCACTCAAAAACTACTCATACACCACTCATACACCCTCATACACCACTCATACACCACTAAGACACCACTCATATAGCGCTCATGCACCACTCATACATTGCTCATAGACCGCTCATACACCACTCATACACCGCTCATACACCGCTCATACATCACGTACACACCACTCATACACACTCAAACACCACTTATACACTGCTCATACACCGCTCATACACCACTCACACACCACTTTTAAACCGCTCATACACCACTCATGCACCACTAAAAGACCACTCCCAACACACCAGTCATCCGTCAGCTCCACCCACCCATTCCATCATGAACCACAGGGACCGTCCTGATATGACCCTTGGTGTTGCCAGGATGTAAAACTCCAACAAGCGCCCGGCTGAACCAGCCGGATGTGGAGGGAGGGGACTAACCACGTGACGGCGACCAGTGTCCGGTGACTGGGGTCGTCCTTCACCAGCAGATACAGGTGCACCACGTAGATCAGGAACATCCACGACACCTGCCGGGGAACAGACATGCGCTGTGACATCTCATCGTGGACAGTCAGCTTCTTTCACACACACACCCGATGCGGTGTCCGAATCGGTGAGAGCGCACAGGCTTTCCGTGTGGAAGGTCAGGAATCCGGCAGAGTCAAACTAACGCTAACGACTTACAGAATTGATACTTGTCGCTATCTAGCCTAGTGCTTGGCATTACTAGGATAGGGTAATTAGTGGGTTAGCTCAGTATTAGGATAATGTGACTGAGTGGGAAATCGGGTCATGGTGTCAGTGGGGTGATCTCCTAGTGGGGCAGCACTATAAAGTCGCCATGAGTGCGCACCGTCACAAGTCGCCATCTATCTTGATATGACCTTAAATGTTGCCAGGAGATAAAACTCCAACACACCGCTCCCGCAGACACGACACAGAAGGTGGAATAGTTGTTTGCTTGGTGTTACACCCTGGCAACATCTAAGGTAATATCAGGGTGGGTACCGACTAAAGACAACGCGTGCTGATGGCAGCATTATAGTGCTGCCCCAATGGGAGACCAAGCTGCCTGTGCCATGATGTGATTTCACACTCAGTCAGATTATCCTGATGCTGAGCTAACCAGTCCTTGCCCTATCATAGTTATGCCGAGTGCCAGGCTAGGTGGTGACAAGTATAGATTTTGTAAGTCATTGGATTGGTTCGACCAGGTTTGGAATTCTCGACCTTCCACAGGGGAAGCCTGTGCTCTTACCGATTTAGCCACTGCGTCCGGTGATGTGGAATAGTTGCGAACTAAACATCTGGGCCCGTATGCAGGGGTCAGTGTTAGTGAGGCAAAACGTTTAGCGGCGAAAAATGGTATGCACGAGTCAGTGATAGGCCTAACACCAAAAGCTTAACCGGTGTTACGTTACCCCTGAAAAATAGGAGGTATAGCGAGTTCATTAGGCCCAAATCTATTCAATGCTGTCATATTTAACAGAATGAGATATGCAGTAAGTGAAATTTCATGAAATTAACCCTAAATTCGAAGCAATATTAATGCTGCCGCCGCAACACCGGCGATATTAATATTTTCGAACCGACGAATGCAAGCAACCGCCGCCGCCGCCAGTATGGAAAGCGACGTCGATGGGGTGGCGGCGGCGGCGCCGCCGATTTGTTTACTTTACGTTCATCGATTCTAAAATATTAATATTAATATCACCGCCGTTACGGCGGCAGCGTTAATATTGCTTCGAATTTAGGGTTAATTTCATGAAATTTCACTTATTGCGTATCTAATTCTGATAAATATGATAGCATTAAATATATTTAAGCCTAATATATGGCTACAGACGCAGAGGGATTTCCCAAATCTATAAATAAATTCAAGTTTAGCTACAATGAAAGTGTTACGCGCTCCTGCATACCACTTGACACAGTTCCCGACGTCGGCAATAGCTAACCGGTAATAGGCTGTAACACCAAAAGCCGCTACCACTGACTCCTGCATACAGGCCCTGGATGGGCCCCTTAAAGGATCTATGTTTTTTTAAAAGTTGCACAGTACAATGGTTTTGAGTTTCTGTCATTTTTCAGAGATAAATATATTAAATTGATTGTCATAATCTACCTTACTTTAGTTTCAAATAACTTTCATTTTAAATGGCTAACTTCTGAGATATTTGAAGTGTAAACATGGCAAATTAATTTTGCCAAGCTTGCAAAAACTCTGCGATCATAGGCTTCTGCAATAATAGGTTCGAATAAATTGATTCAGTAATCCTTTCTATGTGGCAACAATTGTTTAATAAGCGCATCTGTATCTAAGTTTGATATGTAGAATCATATCTAGATAATCCTTTTTTTAAAATCAGTGTTTTGATCTGGATACATTACACGTTAGTTATTCTTATAGTTCTGTATCCTGCTAGACACCATTGAAACTAGGAACAACATGCATAATAACAGGGGTCATTGGTACAGTGTTCCCATAAGCAGTTGTCACACATCACCGGATTGAGCAATGGACAGAATTGTTTTAGTCCGGTGGTGTTCAGGCGTGATAAGTATCAAAATGTATTCAAATGTGTCAAAATGTTGCGATATCAGGTCAAAGGCCACTGGACGAATGGACATGAAAAGGACCTGATACGGACATAAAACAGAAATGAAACGGACATGAACGGATAGCCAACGGACGAAACAAACTCAAACTGGACAAGAACCATAGATGTCAATCAAAAATTATACGGACAAAACCGGACTATCAACGGATTTTGTTTGGTTTCTTTCCGTTTCCTCCAATGCAGTGAGTGATGTGTGAAAGCCGCTTTATGAACATGCATGACAGCGCAAACAAATCGGTCAGTTACGCGTACAGTTAGGTTGACCTAAGAGCTGAGTTAATTTTCATGAGCCAGCACGTGAACCACTTCAGCTACCCACCAGTACCTGTCTCCAGTGACCCTTATGATTAGCGAACCCTAGATAAAAGATTCACCCCTATCCAGAATAGGGATGACTGACTAAATGATGACTAAATGGGAGCAAACACTGTTTTTTAAGTAGGAATTAGCTGTGGAGGTAATGGCTCCAATGTCTGGTGTTTATCTACATTGGCTTCCAGCTCAGAAATTGAGTGAGAATGCAACAAAAACTAAATAACAAGATGGTAGAATGCTCTCAATTTGACTTATAAAATGTAATAATCTACATAATTTAATAAATTCTTCACTAAAAAAAGTAGCAGGCTATGATAAACAAGCATTGGAATGATATATTTAGCATATTTGATTGCAGATTCATGGGGCTATATCCATAACCCAGCTTTCTGAAACTTTTTCTATAGGGTTGTCTAGCAGCCCTGCCAGAGAGACAGTGCTTTGGGAGTAACTAGACGAACCCCGAGCACCGTGCAAACAATTTTTCAATGAATCATAAATAAACTGTTTTTGTCGCCTTTGACTGTCTTTTCGGTGACAGACCACCTGGATAACATTGGTCTCGATACAGAGTTATCCTTTGTAGACAGATACCACTGTATCCATATCGTACATGTTGTGGTGTTCTCTGTGGCTGAGTGGTTAGAGTGTCTGACTTTTTTCTAGGTCAGACTCCTAATCTGAAGGTCGGTGGTTCAATTCCCCATGCCCCCACCTCTGCAAATTTGGATTTCCACTGCTCTGTATAACTTACAGCATCATCAAAGGCCTGTTGCTCTCATACCATGTCTATGTGGTATGGGAGGTTAAAAATCCATTGGGTCGGTAAAAGTGTAGGCTCGGGCTTTCTATCGATAAACTGTCTAATGGTGAAAACAAGTCTATTCAGACTTATCCATAATAGGCAGTATAAATCTTCAAGAAAAAAACATGTTTCCCTTTTTGGAGAGCACTAGTTAAAATCGAGGTTTATGCGAATACTGCTCAGCTTCAAGGTAAGAGTTCAACTTGTCATAATCTTTCTCTGCAAATACTTACTAAGAAAACACCACCGATCGGGACCAGGAAGGACAGCTGTATCCAGTAGGCGGAGGAAATCCAGCAACTGTAAGACAATAGGAAGGAATGTAGGTCAGTGAAACAAGCTGACGTCATAGGTCATAAACAGATTGTCAAATATTCTGATATACGGCATAGGGGGGAATGCAAATGTTCTATTACTGATCGGTCTACGTGACCAGGCGCATGTATGTATATATATATATATATGTACGGGCTGGTGGTGCCTGAGTGGGATCTAAATAGACATAGTGGTGCTGGCAGGTCTGGGTGTGGGTGCACTCAGGGCCTACCCCCATTAAAGGGCCATTAACATGACCAACAAAGCTTTACTTATTCACAATTATCATGATTCAATATGACTAATCATGTTTTAAAAGTTAATATTTTAAAGCTCACTATTTATGGCCCAATGAAGGCTCAGGGCCTGTCTTCAAGCTGTGACTATTGTGGTCATTAATCCCTCCAATGACGTAGGCTAGGGGGTACTTATACAGTTGAATTGACTCATGGATCACTAACATAGGGAATAGTTACAGAGAACTATGTGACCAGATGTTACTAATTATGACCAGATGTAACCCTGAATGCGTCGTTGCCTGTGTGGAGCTGTGGGGATGACCACTTGTAAAATATTCCAATATTCAGCATAGGGGGAATGCAAATGTTCTATTACTGATCGGTGTATGTGACCAGGCACATATATGTATATATATATGTATGAGTTGGTGGTGCCTGAGTGGGATGTAAATAGACATAGTGGTGCTGGCAGGTCTGGGTGTGAGTGCACTCAGGGCCTACCCTCTCTACTGGGATAGGGATCACCATACTCAATGGTCAAGGTTGGTGGTGGCCATGGGGCCATACAGCTTAGTGGTGGTGGGCAGACCACTAGTATCCATGGGGACCAGGAATGCTGGAGCCCTATTGGTCAAGAATGCTTGTTTCCAATTGAGGGAAAGGGGTGGGGTGATACTCTAAAATGAACCCATGTAACCATATAAATAATAAACCAGAGGGCTTGACTCTCTCTTCTTCTTTACACTTTATACTCTTTCTTTCTCTTTGTCTGTATTGATTTCACCATAGCCTGCCTACACAGCCACAGATTCGAGCCTTAGCTTTTACATAACTGGTTGACCATGACGAGTGGATTAGTTGAGTAGTGGATTCAACTTTACACACTGATCCACTGATGGGCTGGACTTTTGTGTGGATTCAGATGAATTAGACAGAGAGTGTGTGGTAGACTCAGCGCAAATCCACATCACGCGCAGGCGCAAACTCACCATCACCACCGCACATTCCAAGCACAAATTGGACTTATCGACCATAGACGCGTTCACAACGAATGATGAGTTGCTGTCATCGTCGTCACCGATGGAAAACCACGAGAGAGAGAGGGGGAAAGAGAGAGAGAGAGAGAGGGAGAGAGAGGGTGAGAGAGAGGGGGAGAGGGAGAAAGGGAGACAGAGGGATACATAGAAGCAGAGCGAGGGAGAGAGAGGGAGAGAGAGGGAGAGGGAGAGGGAGAGAGAGGGAGAGAGAGTCGTCAGTACTTACTACTCGTTGCCCATGTAGTCTCTGTAGCGCCATATGACGGTCAGCAGCACGATACATCCGGGCACTCCCCAGCCAATCACGGTGTACATCCCGGAAGTCATCACCCGCCTACAAAAAAGTAAAGCTTTGTTTATTTAACAACGCCTCTAGAGCACATTGATTTTCATATCATTGGCTATTGGACGTCAAACATATGGTAATTCTGACATATTTCTTTGGCAGAAACCCACTGCCGCCAAATAGGCTACTCTTTCCGATAAGCAGCAAAGGTTTCACCCACCTAGAATCACAGACACTCATAGCTGTATTCACATGGGCAAAATCTAAAGCGATCTACAGAAGGCGAATCATATGAAGCGATTTAGATGCGCGTTCACACAGGCAGTACTTGGGCCGGAAATCGATATCTGCGCATGAGCAAGTCCAGACTAACCAGCGCCATTTTGGGTTCGACGATGCTGGCACCAGAGAGTGTGGGTTCGACCTAGATATGTAATGACTGAATCGTATTGGTTTGGAACGGTCAAAACTTCTGCTGGGCAGTGAAACCCTAAAAATAAATCATGAAAAAAATATATGTGCACCTCTAACAGGTTCATAGACCAAATTCGCTTTTGATCGACCAGAAAGTCAACAAACCAAGGTCTTGACTGCGCATGCGTGTGACGTCCTAAATCGCTTCATATGCGTTCACACGGGCAAGATAAAACGTTTCAACATAGATCGCTTCCTGTAGACCACCTAGCGAAGCGTTTTACATTAAACGATTTATATGAATCGATTCAGCCCTAAAACGCCTCACCGTCGCGTTCACACGGCAAATGTGAGTCGCAGTACGCAAGGCGTTTCGCGTGAGGCGTTTTAACTCGCCCGTGTGAATACAGCTTAGATGACAGAGTCACGCCTACCCACAGGCGAATGACAACTGCAGTAAACCTCTGTAAGTCGACCGACTATGGGACCGACTTTAAATGGTCAATTTAGAGAAGAGGTCTGTTTAGGGAGTTTTATGGGCGATCGTTTGGGACACAAATAAAGCGATCGATATAGGGGAGCGGTCGATCTGTGGAGGTGGTCGGTTAGAGAGGTTTTAACAATAACAGACACTTACAGATAAAATATTTACCTCTGCTCACAGTAGGGGTGAATGGAAACTTTCTAAATCCGAGCAAAAACTGAGTTGGTGTAAATGATAAAGCTGTATAGTCCGATGAAGCCTGAAACTTTCAAGACAATCACTTAAATTAGATTGTTGTTGTTGTGATTGTTTGTTTATTCTGCTCATAACCGTTAAGTGCACACACTTTTTTTGCCGCTGTGCAGTAGTGGTGATAATCCATATGGATTGATTTCCTTTAAGCTATAATTTCTGTAGACTTGCTTATGGTGTTTTTACCTTCGATAGTGATGTATTATAATAATAATAAAACATTTATATAGCGCCAGATCCAGCAAGCCGTTCTGAGGCGCTTTACATAACAAACAAATATAGGTGGAACAGCAGCTGGCATAGTAATTCCAGCAGAAACAGCAGCTGGTGCCGGCTGTGTTACTTTGGCGGCAATTGCTGCTTGCAATAGACCTTATGCAGCAGATGTCTTTGGCATATTAACATTAACAATAACCGCTGATGGCTCAGTTCTCAGTACCACAGTTCCCTTCCTTGTGGTATCTAGTAGAGGTTTAGGGAATTGTTCTCTAGTCCCACTGCATGGTATTCTATCACCAGAGAGGATTCCTCTATGGATAAAAAATAAACGTATTCGACTGGGACCTTTCCTTGCGTACAATTTAGGCTCATTTAGAAGCTTATTAAGCCCATATAGATGGGGATACTGATTCAATTTAATAGAACCTGTTACTACATAACCCTATGGTGTCAGAGTTTTGGCATGCTCGCTAAAATTAATTGTGCATGCTTGCTTGCACTTCAAATATCTTAAATTTTGTTTGTTTGTTGTTGTTTTACGTCCTAGCAACATCTAAGGTCATATCAGGACGGGTACCGACTTGTGACAGTGCGCACTCATGGCGACTTTATAGTGCTGTC
Source organism: Branchipolynoe longqiensis (assembly GCA_030323885.1). Taxonomy (NCBI): domain Eukaryota; kingdom Metazoa; phylum Annelida; class Polychaeta; order Phyllodocida; family Polynoidae; genus Branchipolynoe; species Branchipolynoe longqiensis. The sequence continues at coordinate 7,374,995 of CM059188.1, forward strand.
ACACTGGGAAACCAGGCCGCCGGCACCATGACCTGGTATCCCACTCAGTCACATTATCCTGACACTGAGCACACCAGTCCTTGCCCTATCCTAATAATGCCGAGCGCCTGGCTAGGAAGCGACAAGTATCAATTTTAAAGTCATTGGTTTGACTCAACCGGGACTCGACCCCACGACCCCATGATCTACCAGCACGGGAGATGGACGCTCTAACTCATTCGGCCATCCCGTCTGGTTAAATATCTTAAAAGTTAGCCATGTAAAATAAAAGTTATTTCTGAGTAAAGTAAGGTACGTCATAACAATCAATTCAATATATTTATCACAGAAAAATTACAGAAGCTCAAAACCATCGGACTATGCAGCTTTAAACAAGACGTTGGGCTCCTGGTTCCAGTTGTAATCTATGGGCTAATCCCTTTTAAAAGGTGGTCACCAGATCTTTATAAATGGAAGTGAGCTATAATGAAATGCAAGTTAAATATATATAAAATACCATAAAGTACCAGAGGGTGTAGTATAGGAAATGTGTGGTGTAGCTGAGTCCTATAGTTGCCTGTCTATAATAGTGAAGTGGCTACAGTGGGTATAGCACAGAATAGAGGAAGGACATAAAAGTACCTCTTGTCACATGAAAGGCCCAGTGGTGACTGCCAGCTCTCCCAGGCTTTTAATCTCTCCAACACTCCTACAGGCATGTCATTGAAGGTACATGATATTGAAGGTACATAATATTATTGAAGGTACATGATATTTTTGAAGGCGCATGATGTCATTGATCCATGCCATATTGTTATTTTACTCTTTATGGCAGCCATCTTGAGATTCCAGGACAGTAGAGATGGGTGCAGCTCAGGTGCACCCCTCATTCCCACATCCCAGCTACCACCAGGTCATGGCAACTTAACCTGACACCTCTATCATATCCGATGCACTCCATACAAATTCAATCCGGATCCAATACACATTAAATACCAAACATGACTGTCTCCCACCCTATCAGTCTGGGTTCAGCAATGGGTTACACATTCTTCTATCTACTAAATAAAACAAATGGGTACTTTAAATGGAATCTATTTTATAATGTAACTATGTGTAGAAAGTCAAAATATTTTACACAGTGTCCCGTGTTTATCTATATTATCCCATCTTGTTTTGTTCTTAAATTGGTAAATAGATCTTGCATGTTATTTACATTAAAACATCATTGGTGCAAGGCCATCAAATTTACATTCAAGCAGAACGTGTCCGAGTGTCAGTGGGTACTGACATCCAATGCACTTAGCGAGTGGGTCTCCCTTGAGTAAAAATGCATGAGTCAGCCAAGAGTGGGCGATGCAACATCGAGTGAGCACTACTTGGTGCCACCAACACCTAGCTGTAGGGGTTCTTCAATACATCGGGCTTATGGCCATAGCCATAGCAATAGCTATGGCTTATGACCATAGCCTTCATTTTGTTGTTGTAAATATAGTTTATTCATTGAATAAAGTCTTTTGTCAGCGCCATGGCACTGGTCTTCCAGCCATGTGACAATACAGTTATTTACAATATATGCAGCTAGCCCAAATCAGCTGAAATAACAATATCAAACATTCAAAGACTTACATATGGTATAGTTTGACAATTCACATACAAAAATAGCAGTTATATGTTGTATTCCTACACACTTGATACATACATGTGTATTGATTAGCTTTACATTACGGAGTGGTTAGGTGCATAGTTTCCTTCATAGGTTTGTATGCCTACTATGTTGTGAATTGCAAAACTATCATGTTGTTGGAGTTAACATTTTGAGATGGAGTGAGTGTTAGTAGAATGGTTTGTTTATTCTGTTAGATAGAGTGTGGTTAGCTTATAGGGTTATGCTTAAAAGGTTAATACCTCAGGTGTGTTTTTTGACTACATGAAGTAGTTTGAGTAAGTAGGTTGTTAGTAATGATGGGATAAACAATGCTTGGAGGATTGTATGTTTCAGTCATTTAGTAGTCTAGTACAGACTTTATTAGTGTCTATGTTTGTACAAAGACATTATTAGCTGAAACTTACACCAAATCATTGCATAAAACAATTCTCTTCAATGAACTATTCTATATTAACTGTCCCATGGTTTGAGCCTGCCTTGGTCTAAATAAAGCTTCCATAAATCATCTGTAATTGGAGGATATATATATGGGGTGGGCCCAGGGGAAATAAACACTTTTATGAAAACCTGTTTTTATTCATAAGATATATGCCATTATTTTCAAAGCAGATTTCTATTTTATTTTTTGGGTCCATTAGTTGTTTAAGCAGGGTAAATTTCAGTCATAGACGACTGGTCTTCCTCATTCCACTGCTGGTCGATAGAAAGCCAGAGCCTACACTTTTACCGACCCAAGGGATTTTTAACCTCCCAGACCACATAGACATGGGATGAGAGCAACCGGCCTGGTTTTTTTTTCAAGTGTTTTTATTCCTCTGAATAACATGTTGTCAGTAGTAATGCACTGGTCTTCCAGCCCTAATGTAAGCCAGTTTATTGTAAACATACCTTGCAGAGAGTTAAAATAATAGAATTCAATTGAATTGAATCACAATTGCCACTACACAGTAAACAAATCTACAACAATATAGATAGACAATTAAAAGGAAATAAGCAAAACATCGGTACATGAATGACATGTTAATATAATTCTGTAGACTATGGACACTTTTGGCACACCCTGTAGATCTATAGATGCTCTAAGTTAAACCATTATCAATACCACTCTATGAATTAGTTATTAGCTGGTTGAAAGGACTTGTATCGGTGCCAATGCTTGTAGTCGATGCTTGTAGTCGGTTCCACTAACCCATACATATAGTTGTGTTCAATATCCACATTGTGCATATTTTATAACACCCACTGGCTTTCTAGTATTTTTTTTGTTGGTACATTAGTTGTTTAACAGGGGAAATTTCAGTCACAGATGACTGGTCTTCCTCATTCCACTGCTGGTCGATAGAAATCCCAAGCCTACACTTTTACCGACCCAACAGATTTTTAACCTCCTACACCACATAGACATGGTATGAGAGCAACCGGCTGTAAATTGTACACATCGGTGGAAATCCAAATTGGCAGAGCTGGGGGCATGGGGAATCGAACCACTGACCCTCAGATTAGGAGTCTGACCTAGAAAAAAGTCAGACACTCTAACCACTCCGCCACAGAGAACGCCACAGATGTTGCCAGTATCCAGGCATACCACTTCCATCTGTTCATCAATCTCTCCAAGATTCTCAATAAAGACCGGACGTGAAGGATTCTCGTGCGGGAGATCGGGAGTTCGATTCCCGGTCGAGTCAAACCAATGACGTACAAAATTGATACTTGTCGCTTCCTAGCCAGGCGCTTGGCATTATTAGGATATGGCAAGGACTGGTTGGCTCACTGTCAGGATAAAGTGACTGAGTGGGATATTGTGTCATGGTGCTGGCGACCTGATTTCCCAGTGCGGCAGCACTATAAAATCACCATGAGTGTACACTGTAACAAGTCGGTGCCTGTCCTTAGATGTTGCCAGGATGTAAAGCTCCAACAACCAACCAATAAAGAACCCGAACAAAGCAAGTCATTGTTATTCTGTTCATTACACAGTGAACATGATAATTCACTACACCACATTAGAAAAGAATTAATTACTTCCCAAAATAGACCTAATTGGATGGACTGATTGATTGGTTGTTTTGTGGCATGTCGGCAGCAAACGCCATATTCACGGTGAGAAGTGTTCAAGCTTTATTCCCTTGTATTATTAATTATTATTAATTATTATTATTATCATTATCATTTAGACCGGGCGCACTGGCCGAATCGGTAGAGCACAGGCCTCGTGGGCGGAAGATCGGGAGTTCGCGAGTTCGGTTCCCGGTCGAGTCAAACCAATGACGTAAAAATTTATACTTGTCACTTCCTAGCCTGGTGCTCAGCATTATTAGGATAGGGCAAGGGCTGATTAGCCCAGTGTCAGGATAATGTGACTGAGTGGCATATCGGGTCTTGGTGCCAGCGCCCTGATTTCCCAGTGGGGCAGCACTATAAAATCACCATGAGTGCATACTGTCACAAGTCGGTACCCATCCTGATATGACCTTAGATGTTGCTAGGATGTAAAACAACAACAAGAAAATTATCATTTAACCATCGCTTTTCAACAGAATGTAAAACGTGTAAATCAATTTTGTGTTAAAAGACACTTATGAAGGTAAAAGCTTACAACCATGAAATTACTGGCAAAGGAAAACTAAATCTGAGGTAAAATTTATTGGTGTTATTAAAATAATGAAATATTAACAAAGAAAAGAGAAGAAACAAGTTGTATGAGGTGGTGCAGTCTTACTGTCCTCAGCCCAACTCGTAACAGGAAGCCAATGATTTAATGCACTTGCCTAGAGAACGAGGATAATCACATAACCCTGGTCTAGTGAGCTGATTATAGCTTACAGATCTGGAGGAAAGACCCTGGTAGGTGAACAAAATCCACAATAACTGAGTCCTATGAACTAACCAGTGGTAATACTTGGACAAGAAGTCGTGGGTTCGATCTTCAGCCGAGTAAAGCCAAAGTATTACAAAATTGAGACATGTTACTTCCTTATCTGGAATTTAATGGTACAAGGATAGTCCAAAAATAGTGAAGCTGGTTTTATTTAATGATGCCTCTAGAGCAGATTGATTTTTATCATCGGATATTGGACGTAAAACATTATGGTCATTCTGACATATTTCTTTGGAGGAAACCCGCTGCTGCCACATAGGCTACTCTTTCCGATAAGCAGCAAGGGGTCTTATGTATGCACTTTCCCACAGACAGGACAGCACATACCACATTGGCCGACATCCTTTGATGAACCAGTTGTGGACCAATGGTTGGAATGGAAAATAGCCCAAACTGCAAATTGGTCCACTGAGCAGGATCGATCTGATGACTGACACTTTCACAGGTGGACACTCTACTGCTTGAGCTACGCCGTCCTGCTCCCCAAATACTATGGCAGATGAAGATACTATGGAATGAGGATTGATTGGTTGGTGGTTTCTTTATGCCGTATTCACTGCGGAACTGGTATCTACGCTGACACCAACTGCGGCAGATCACAAAGGATCACAAATGTCAATGTGTCACACTGCGAAAAAATTCCTTGTACCCGTACTAGAGAAAGGCATAACCTGGACTTAACCCAGTTTTGTGTTTTGTTGTTATTCTGCAGCTGTTTGTTGTTTTACATCCTAGCAACATCTAAGGTCATATCAGGATGGCTACAAACTTGTGACAGTGCACACTCATTGCGATTTTATAGTGCTGCCCTACTTGGAGAAGATCCTGGCAGAACCATAACCCAATATCCCACACAGTCACATTATCCTGACACCGAGCTAACCAGTCCTTGTCCTATCCTAGTAATGCTGAGTGCCAGGCTAGGTAGTGACAATGGCCAATTTTATTAGTCATTTCTTTGAATCGACTGGGTTTTGAACTCCCAATGTTCCGCATGGGAAGCATGCACTCTACTGATTTGGCTACCATGTCCCGTCTATTCTGCAGCTGACTATTGATTATTATACATAAGTCCTATATAATTTATTATATGCATATCAATTAAGAATGTCTCCTAATCTTTCTGGTCGGTGTTCTTCTGACACCGATCCTCACATACCAAACTAACTCGATATATTGAGAGTCAGTCATTCTCTGCATCCAGCCAACTCTGATCCTTGCCCAACTGACCCCAATGATCACTGACATCTCATTTTCAAATTTGTGTCGGTAGGGCATATATCCCCTTGCCAGAAGAATAAATCTTGACCCAAGTCCCAATCTTCCTTCTTCATTCCGCTTCCCTATATATATTTATATATTTATTTGCATCTTGACAAAGCACAAATATAGGTTTACCAGTAAATAAAGTTTGAAAATCGACCAGCAAGTGACGCATTTCCTCACAAACTGCTGGAAACCCCGCTGGTGGTGCTCGTGTAGCCAATACGGAGCAATGACATGCTGGCCAGCGATTGGACATAAATACCTTGCGAGTGTACGCGATAAATAAATAAATAAACCTTTACTTAGATAATAATAATAACGACAATCGACAACTCCACCAATTTATATCCGCATAATGCATTATACATCCTATTCAGTGAGTAGCGATTACAGTGTGAAGCAGGTGGTGGCGCCACCATCGGAGCTGAGGTTGGGGAGACTGGAGCAGTAGATAACTAGACCAGACTCCATCAGTTCATGGACTGAGTAAGTGCGGGGGGGGGGGAAGAAGGGATATTCCGGGTTATTATACTTGTACAATTCTTATACAGCATATGTTATATATAACGAGCACTTGCTATCCGGACCGCACTCTGTCCACACCTCTCTCTATCTCCTCTCCGCCGGCCTTGTTCCTCCTTGATATGTCTAAAAAGAGTTCCAGGAGGGGGGGCCCGCCGGCATTTCACTTTCTACTCTTACTCTGTCCGTGTATATGGCTCGCTGGTTGGTCGCCATAGAGCAGATAGACACGGTCCTTTGACTCAACTCTCCTCATTTCTCTTTCCTATACTCTACCCTTTTTTTTCTTTCTCCCAGGCATACTCCTCCCCCTGACCAGGGCAGTTGTGTGCTTGGGTGGGGCCCTGTACCTTTATGTTTTCTCTCGCTTTGTTCTCGTTGCTGGACCCACCACTGCACCCATCTTTACCCGTCCTTTCTCGAAACCCTTGCTGCTGTCGACTGGATACAAGTGACAACTACTGCTCAACTATCGCCGGACCGAAGACATTCAGTGCCGCCTCAACGCTTTGCCGTTACAACGTTGTAAAGATGTCCCTAGCTTCCACAACACTCCCTACTGAAGTTAAGTCTTCAACCAAAGATTGGGCCGATTTATCGGAGCCTCTCTATTAATGTTGCAGTTCTGCAACTGGTAACCGTCGTAAGGTTACAAACCACCCCCAAAGCAAGTATATAACGAGTATACCCGCTTAGCAGGGTAGATGCTGCCCACCTTGATGGAGTGCTCTCTCCAGGGAGAGAGCTTAGGGAGAGTTCTCCTCATCCAGCGTCTCAGAGGAGGAGCACCAAGAAGGCTCTGGGTCTCATGATGCGAAAAAGCACTTACCCTAATAAGTTGAGCTTTGTGGGCCAACGAATAGACCATCTCAATCGAGCATGTGCAGTGAGCCGCTACCCACAACATTAGTTCTTGCCACTGCCGTCAGATGGCCGGGTTGGTGGTGGAAATCATCTATAAGACCCATTTCACCAAACATGTAGTGTAGTGTGTGTCTTGCTACCCACAACATCAGTTCATCCATTGCCGTCAAATGGCAGGTTGGTGGTGGAAATCATCTATAAGACCCTTTTCACAGAGCATGTAGTGTTGTGCCTAGCTTGCTACCTACAACATTAGTTCTTGCCACTGCTATCAGATGGCAGATTGGTAGTGGAAGTCTTCTATTAGACCATTTTCACAGAGCATGTAATGTTGTGTCTAGCTTGCTACCCACAACATTAGTTCTTGCCACTGCCATCAGATGGCAGGTTGGTAGTGGAAATCATCTATAAGACCCTTTTCACAGAGCATGTAGTGTTGTGTCTAGCTTGCTACCTACAACATTAGTTCTTGCCACTGCCATCAGATGGCAGGTTGGTAGTGGAAATCATCTATAAGACCCTTTTCACAGAGCATGTAGTGTTGTGCCTAGCTTGCTATCCACAACATTAGTTCTTGCCACTGCCATCAGATGGCGTGCTAGTGGTGGGAATCCTCTATAAGACCCTTTTCACCGAGTATGTAGTGAAGTGTGTCGCTTGCTACTCACAACAATAGTTCTTGCCACTACCATCATCGATTCAATCAATCAATCAACCAATCAATCAACCAATCATGAATTAACAGATCAATCCATCAAGTAATGCACCATCCTATTATTACCTCGACTATTGTTAGGACAACAAATTCGGATCAATCAATCAATCAATCAATGTTGATCGCATCTCTTGCTAATATCAATCATCACTAATCTGATGCCCCAACCTGCTATATCATCAGATATTTCTAGGATATAAAGTGTGGCTCAACCAATCAGTCAACTAATATCTTACTATATCATCAGCTGTTTAGGACATAGTCTGAATTAATCAATACATCAATCAACCAATGTGCAATCATTCTTGTCATCAACCATTTCTATGACACAAACTCCGAATCAATCAATAAATCAATGCTCCGTCTTTCTATATCATCAGCTGCTAGGGCATAAATTCTGAATCAATCAATCAATCAACCAATCAGCAATCCACCAAATCAATCCTTCTATGTCATCAGCTGCTGGAACATAAAGTCCTAAATAAATACATATACCAATGTACCATCTTGATATAAGCAGCAATCAGTATTATGACATCAATCCATACATCCATCAATTGCATCAATCAATACATCAATCAACCAATTAACCACCCACTAATCCATCCTTCTATATCACCAGCTGCCAGGACATAAACTCCATCTCAATCAGTAAATCAATGATCCATCTTGCTATAGACATCAGCTGCTACTAAACTCTGAATACATTAATCAATGAGGAGTCAATCAAGCAGCCCGTGCGTTTACCTGTATATGTTGGTCATGCGCATCTCGGTGCCCAGCAGGAGGATGTAGGCGAAGAGCCAGGTGAAGCAGGCGAGGCAGCAGCAGTGCAGGGTCATGGCCACCAGGTAGCACACCGCCTGCAAGGTCACCAAGAGGTCATCACAGCGACAGCAAAACACCACACCATCTTTGTTTACACGGCCATTTGGAGACAGAAAACCACGGCCGGCTGAAGGTACTAGATGTTTCTAGCATGTAAAACCCCAACAAACACCTAACTTTTTCTATTGAATCAATACGGTTCTTATGTTGAAATCCCATAAAGATCCACAGTTTGATATGCTTTGAGCTTCTGCCATTTTCTGTAGATAAATATACTAGGTTGATCATTATAATCTACTTAATTGAAAGGTATTTGTCACAATTTATCGATTTAAACTAATATTTTTTTTGTCTTGAAGATTTATAGTGCCCATAATGGATAAGTCTGAATCAACTTATTTTCACCATCAGACAGTTGGTCGATAGAAAGCCCGAGCCTACACTTTTACCAACCCAAGGGATTTTTAACCTTCTACACACCACATAGACATGGTATGAGACCAACTGGCCTTTGATTACGCTGTAAGTTATACACAGCGATGGAAATCCAAATTGGCAGAGGTGATGATACGGGGAATAATATGGCAGAATCTAACAAATACACCACTGTTATGTAATGATAACAGAATGTGGCGCCACCTACCGGGACGTCGGTGTAGCGGGTGCCGGCGAGGAACATGGACTCTGACATGCCGAGGGCGACAAGCAGGTTAATGCGCACGAACGATCTGTCAGTGTCCAGCAGTCTGCGGAGAAAGGATGCATCAGAACCAAAGACCTGCTCACACCAAGCGACATTCACGACAGGGGCCGAGCTTGGAATGTTCAGGCGGTATGCAGGATTTTTTATCGATGGCATAAAATGTTACTGCAATCAAACACGATGGAATCAAGCGTTATAAAATATAATATATCTTATTTTGACAAAAATGTAGTCATCAGAACCAAAGCCCTGCACACACTAAGCGACATTCACGAGAGGGGCCGAGTTTGGGATTTTCTAGTGGTACGCGGAATATTTTATCGGTGGCATAAAATGCTATTAGAATTAAATGCGATGAAATCAAGCGTTGTAAAATATTATATATATAATTTTTTGTTTAATGTAGTCATCACAACCAAAGTCCTGCGCACACCAAGCGAGATGCACGACCGAGGACCAGACGGGATGGATGAATGCGTTGAGCGTCCGTCTCCCGTTTGGATAGATCATGGGATTCGAACACTTGTCGAGTCAAATCACAATGACTTAAAAATTGATACTTGTCGCTTCCTAGCCACATGCTCAACATTAATATGATAGGGCAAGCACTGGTTGGCTCGATGTCAGGATAATGTGACTGAGTGGGATATAAGGTCATCATGCTGGCAGGCTGGTTTACCAGTGGGGCAGCACTATTAAGTTGCCATGAGTGCGCACTGTCACAAGTCAGTATGCATCTTGATATGATCTTAGATGTTGACAGGACGTAAAACTCCAAGAACCAACCAACATGACAGAGGCCGAGCGTGGGATTTTCAGATGGTATGCGAAATTATTCGATGACGCTATTGGAATCAAACGCGATTGAATCAAATGCTATAAAACATATATTTTTATTAAAAAAATATATATTTGGGGAGTTCAGGTGCAAAACCCCAGAAACACCAATCCAAACCCCAGATCACTAACCCAAAATATAACATTAAGAAAACATTAACATAACGATAAAGGAACGACAAATTCCTGACCTAGAAACATAAAAAATATCTGTGCAGGACAAGGCTAGGAAACCCCCACTATGCTGCACTGCAAAGGGGCATGTGATATGTAACGGCCCACCAGCGGGATGCCTAGTGGAAAGTAACCATGCCAAAAGTAGCCAGATAACACACCACACAGCTACGTACAAGCCTATGATATGTGGATAGGAGTAGGCTAGTCTAGTAGTAAGAGTAGAAAAAATTAAACACATACATGCCAAGAAAATCCAAAAAAACTAACATAGACAGACTACTAACCAGACCAACCAACTATCTATCTGCTGCTGAAATGCAGGCAATCAAATACCTTATCAGCAGCTACTGTGTGATAAGATAACGCCAACACTACAGCTGGCCAGCATTGAAAACAAGCCTGAATACCCAGGCTTATATGCTATGGACAGTATAAATACAGCCTCAACAAAAAAAACCATAAATAAATAAATAAAATTGAGATAAACATCGGAGTCAAACTGTGAAAAGGTTCATATTTTTAATTTCATGTTTTTTTTTTTCATTGCTCCATAACCATTTCACGACAAGAAAAATGGAATAACTGAGAATTAAAATTGCCATCAGGTAAAATCTTTTATTTTAATTCATTTTCTTTTGGTTGAACTCTTCATTTGTATGGTACACATACACGTGCAGCCATCTATTCAATGTGATACCCTTACTCCCTGAATAGTTTATAAATGAACAGGCTTAGTCATTTTCAGTACTCTGTATATAACTAGACTGATCCTCATCTTAAAGCTGCGCAATCCGGTGAAAATTGTCAAAACCAAGGCAATGATCAAGATTTGATTTGATTTTACATATTTACTTTAGATACGGGTGCACTTATTAAACATTTGTCACCAAATAGTATGGAATACCAACCCAATTTATAGAACCTGTTACTGAAGAAGCGTATGGTGTCAAAGCTTTGACGTGCTTGCCAACATTAATTTAGTACGTTTGTGCTTCAAATATCTGAAAAGTTAGCCATTTAAAATCAAAGCTACTTCAAAGTAAAGTAACGTAGATTATAACGATCAACCTAATATATTTATCTGAGAAAATGACGGAAATTCAAAATCATCGGACTATGTAACTTTAATATTGTGATGAAGTTATGAATCCCGGTTTTGTAGGGCTGGTCACGGCACCAATGTGACAATGTTGGTTCGCCCTTCTAAAACCGCACAACTGAAAGAAAGCTACAAACACCGCAGGTGTCGGTGACGACTTCGATTCCCCTAAGAGGTCGGGTGCTGGTGAAAGACTAACCCCCAAGGCAGCTTAGCTAGCGTAGCTTTGGGGTTGTTTGTAACCTTATGACAGTTACCGGCTGCAGAACTGCAGCAATATAGAAAGGCATCGATAAATCGGCCCAATCTTTGGTTGAAGATTAATCTTCAGGTCGGACGGTTGTAGAAGCAGGGATCTCTTTACAACAATTAATTGAACAGTCGTTGGGGTGGCCCCGAATCACTCTGGTCTGGCAGTAGCAGAGCACCCGTATCCAGTAACAGCAGCAAGGGTTCAGGAGGAAGGGACGGTTAAAGGCGGGTTCAGCAGGTTCCAGTAACAAGAACAAAGCGAGAGAAATGATAAGGTACAGGGCCCCACCCAAGCAAACAACTCCCTTGATCAGGGGGAAAAGTAAGCCCGGGAGAAAAAAAAAGGGTAGAGCATAGGAAAGAGAAATGAGGAGCGTTGAGTCAAAGGGCCATATCTCTTTGCTCTATGGTCACCAGCCGGTGAGCCAAAGACACGGACGGAGTAAGAGTAAAAAGTGAAATGCTGGCGGGCTCCCCCCCCCCAAACTCAATCAAGGAGGAGCAAGGCCAGCACAGAGGAGATTGAGAGAGGTGTGGACGAAGTGTGGTCTGGATAGCAAGCTGCCCCCCCAAGGTATGTATCGTGGGCTCTTAGATACCCTGTCCTAGAATTGGGGCGTCTCTGCCTGTACCACTAGTGTTGGAACTGAGGTCCACTATTATTAGATCTCCAACCTTCCATACAAAAACTCCCCAACCGCGACCAGTGGAGTGCAGCGCAGCATTCAAGCATATCTGACTTCACTACAATATTGCATTAGTTGGTTGTTGGAGTTTTACAGCCTGGCACCATTTAAGGTCATACATCCTAGCACCCTGGTCATATCATAATGGGTATGGGTATGGTCATATCATTTTATATCCTGGCACCATTTAAGGTCATATCAGGATGGGTACCGACTTGTGACAGTGCACACTCATGGCGACTTTATAGCGCTGGCCCACTGGGAGACCAGGCCACCAGCACCATGACCTGATATCCTACTCAGTCACATTATCCTGAGACTGAGCCAACCAGTCCTTGCCCTATCCTAATAATGCCGAGCATCTGGCTAGGAAGCGACAAGTATTACTTTTTAAGTCATTGGTTTGACTAGACCAGGGTTCGAACCCATGGGTTCAAATCCCCCGATATACCAAAACGGGAGACGGATGCTCAACTCATTCGGCCATCCCGTCTGGTCCAGCTTCCAAATCTAACAAATGAAATACAAAACGTTTATTCCTTGCGTGTGAGTTTCAATCATCTGATAATAAATACCCCACCAGCCAGCCCCATCATAAGCTACCAGTCTGGCATGTCGACTGCAGGTCTATTTATGTACATATTTCTCGCCAGGGGGCGCCAGTGCTGGGGGCGTTTTGATTCAATATCGATTTCGCCAGGAATCACGCTATTTGCCTTAATGTGGAAAACCGTCCTTTATGATTGTTCGATTCATCATTCAACATGCCTGCCCAGCCGTCGATGAGCGCGTGAACCAACTCATCAGTTGGAACGCTATTGGCTGGGTGGTTGTTGGGGTCTTACGTCCCCCCACAACCTCCAACCCCCAACCCAGTGAGTGGGGAGGGGGGAGGGGGGACAGGAGCTTCACACCTTATTACATGCGATAATGGGATTATCACTATCCATATATCCATATACAGTACAACCCCGTTAAACCAAGCTCGGTTAAACCAAACCATCGGTTAATCCAAACTTTTGTTGGTGGCTCGGCAAAATACTACCATTTATCATATACAAAAGTTGGTTAAACCAAAGTCGGTTAATCCAAAGTATCGGTTAATCCAAACAAAATTGTCGGCCCCAGGCCACTCCCGGTACAGTTAAACCAAACTTTCATGGTGTTTTAAGGTCATCTGAGACTTTTTTATATGATAAATGGTAGTATTTTGCCAGGTCGCCGAAAAAAGTTTGGATTAACTGATCGTTTGATTTAACCGAGGTTGGTTTAATGGGGTTAAACTGTATATACATAAAAAAGAATAATCATCGTGTCCACATACATTGTACATTCATAATGCATCCCCGTTTTTGCCAAAGCCAAGTCAAAGTCAAAGCTCGGTTAAATCAATGATCGGTTAATCCAAACAAATTTCTAGGGTCCCTTCAAGTTTGGTTTAATGGGGTTATACTGTAGCTATATTTATATAATTATATATGCATGGGGATGTTTCCCAAAAGAAGGAGAACATGACACCTAGAGTGGACCTCGATCCCACACTTCTGCCATTCCAAGGCCAGCGCCCTAACCATTAGTCTATCTACCTTTGTTCCCTGATGCGATCAACCAACCGACCCACACTTACCTGTGTATGTGGCATTTCACCTGGAGTGGCGAGTGAACCTTACTACACTCGATTTCCCGGAATTGTAAGTGTCATACAAACAATTCCAAACATCTAGACGGTTTTATAGTGTCGCCACGCTGGGAGGCAGTTCCAAGGTGCCAACATCACCACAACCACATCACGTCACACCTTAAACCAGAATCATGTCATACCACAATCATATCACACCATATTCAAGCTCCCTGATAGTACCAGCCCCCTTCCCCTCCCCCCCTCCCGCCTCCCTCTTCCACCCCTCCCTCTCCGGTGTTGCAGTTTCTGCCGTCCGCCAGTTTCTGCGGTACGCATCGCTTCTGTGCATGCGTCGAAATCGAACAACATCATCAATAACCTTATAAATTTAATATAATATTTTTGGTAAAGATGTTTTCTATATGTGTACCAAGCGATTTGTTTCTAGGTGGTGTGGTTTTAGAGATATTTCACTTTTTCTGTATGAAGATTGCTCACGGCCATTGACAATGCATTTGCGCGTATGCGTACCGCGGAAACTGGCAGACGGCGGAAACTGCATCCGCCCTCCGCCCTCTGCCGCCCACTCGCATCCTGCCCCCCCCCCCCCCCCCCCCTGTACACCCCTCCTCCACTCCCCTTCCCCGTTCCCATCTCCCTCCGACTTCCACCCCTCTCCCCAACCCCCTACTTTCCCCTGTCCCCTTCCCCTCCACTACTCCCTTCCGCATTCCCCCTCGCCCCCTTCCCCGTCTCCCGTCCCATTCCCCTCTACACCCATCACCCTCCCGTCCCCCCCCCTGGATACCTACCCATATCCCCCCCCACACCCCCCCACCACCCCACCCCACCCCAAGGTACAAGGTACCTACCCGTATCCAATCATGGTGAGGACGGTGACGAGGGCGGCCATTGCGGTGAAGGCGCAGCTGCCCCAGGCGATCATCGTGATGGAGAGACCCGCCACCTGCACGCCGACCTGCAACCAGCGAAACCAGCACAGTGAGAACAGGGTCACCTCACAACAACAACCATCGAAATAACCACAGTCAGAACCAGGTCACATGAAAGCAACAACCAGCGAAACAAGCACAGTGAGAACAGGGTCATCTCACGACAACAACCATCGAAATAACCACAGTGAGAACCAGGTCACATGAAAACAACAACCAGCGAAAAAAACACAGTGAAAACAGGGTTATCTCACAACAACAACCATCAAAATAACCACAGTGAGAACCAGGTCACATGAAAACAACAACCAGCGAAACAAGCACAGTGAGAACAGGGTCATCTCACGACAACAACCATCGAAATAACCACAGTGAGAACCAGGTCACATGAAAACAACCACCAGCAAAACAAGCACAGTGAAAACAGGGTCATGTGACAACAATCAGCGAAATAAAGACAGTGAGGACCAGGTCATGTGACAACAACAATCAGCGAAATAAAGACAGTGAGAACAGGGTCATCTCACGACAACAACCATCGAAATAACCACAGTGAGAACCAGGTCACATGAAAACAACAACCAGCAAAACAAGCACAGTGAAAACAGGGTCATGTGACAACAATCAGCGAAATAAAGACAGTGAGGACCAGGTCATGTGACAACAACAACCAGCGAAATAAACACAGTGAGAACCGGGTGATGTAATGACAACCAGCGAAATAAACACAGTGAGAACCGGGTCATGTTGAAACAACCAACGAAATAAACACAGTGAGAACTGTGGCACATGACAACAACCAGCAAAATAAGCACAGTGAGAATCAGGTCACATGACAACAACAACCAGCGAAACAAGTACAGTGAGAACCAGGTCACATGACAACAACAACCAGCGAAACAAGCAGAGTGAGAACAAGGTCATGTGACAACAACAACCAGTGAAATAAGCACAGTGAGAACCAGATCATGTGACAACAACCATCGAAATAAGAACAGTGAGAACAGGGTAAAGTGACAAAAACAACCAGTGAAATAAACACAGTGCAAACCAGGTCATGTGACAACAACAACCAGCGAAACAAGCAGAGTGAGAACAAGGTCATGTGACAACAACAACCAGCGAAATAAGCAGAGTGAGAACTAGGTCATGTGACAACAACCAGCGAAATAAGATCAGTGAGAACAGGGTCACGTGACAACAACAACCAACAAAATAAGCAGAGTGAGAACCAGGTCATGTGACAACAACAACCAGCGAAATAAGCACAGTGAGAACCAGGTCATGTGACAAGAAGTAGTGAAATAAGAACAGTGAGAACAGGGTCATGTGACAACAACCAGAGAAACAAGCCCAATGAGAAAAAGGTCATGTGACAACAACTACCAGCAAACTAAGCACAATCAGAACCACATCACATGACACCAACAACCAGTGAAACAAGCACAGTCAGAACGGGGTCATGTCATGACAACAACCAGCGAAACAAAGACAGTGAGAACCGGGTCACGTGATGACAGCAACCAGCGAAGTAAACACACATAGGGCAGTGTGAACGGGTTCATGTGACAACAACAACAGCAACAGATACCACCTCTACCTCAACCTACGAACACAGGTCGTTATACATGTATAATAGTTGGAGTGGGAGGTGGCACCACTGTCGGAGCTGAGGTTGAGTAGGTTGTAGCACTAGATGACTAGCCCAGACTCCAGCACCCGATGACTGAGGGGGGAAGCTGAGGAGCTGGGGGGATTTCATTCTATTATACTCATATAATTCTTATACAGTATATATGGGGTCATTGTCTGAAACTGGGAACTAAAGTGTGACATGGAAACCTAAATTGAAGACCTTCCAAATGATAGCAGAAATTATACCAAGTAATAGCAGAATTCATGTTCATGTGAAGCTTTACATGTATGCATATGTTAGAGTTGACAAACAAAAAGGGAATTAACTTTTTGATGTTGATCTTATACAAAGTGAGCAACATTATTTTAACATACACAATAAATACACCACGGGTGGATCCTCACACACCTACACCTCCCCAAAACAAATAAAACAAACCACCACGGGTAAACCCCAACCCCTACACCTCTCCAAAATAATTAAACAAAACACCACGCAAAGCTTCACTCTCCCAATGCTACCATAAAACAAGGGCTCTTATTCTGCTCAATATATCATCATCATCATCATGCTGTCGATGATGATGCGACAAAGACTGCTTTCATTACTTGACTGCCGCTCTTTATATCTCGTAGCTGATTTTCCGCTGTCGACGGAACATGAGCTCGAGCAGCGCTGTCCTTGGTAACCCGGGCGACGACCAAGCCAGTATGGTGTTTTGTGCGGTTGTACATTTCATGAAAGCTGCCTGCAAAAGTGTTGAAGTGCTGCTGGCTTTTGCAAGTTACCAGCAGCACTCTCTCGGGGAGCAAATAGAGGTTTCACACCGGCAAGAACATGTCAACACAGGCGCAAAACTATTTGTCCCTGCAGTGGCTGGTTGGGAGATGTTGGGAGTTCCATACATCAACCGCCCTTAATGCTGCCACAATAACATGGTTTTCTGTTTAGGGTTTGCTCCCTTAGCCTTCGGTTCTGTCAAGAACCTGTACCACAAGGCAGTGGTTTACAACTCTGCAGGGCAGGGGCATTAAACTCCATGAGTAATTGCTATACCTGCACTACCTGCCTACCATGTCAATATATACACAAATACAAATATACTAAATGAAAAACTCACGGTCTTGTAGACCACGGCGAAGGCTGTCAGGTGTTTACAGCGACACACCACCTCCGTTTTTGAGTGGCTGCCCATCCAACAGGACTCGCTCGACCAGCCTCTGAAAACATGATGCATTATTTAATTTTGTTTGGTTCAAGTATTTATTCATCGAATAATATCTTTTGTCAGCGCCAGAGCACTGGTCTTCCGGCCGTACAGTACAATTCCTTAATACATAAATGAAACTACTATCAGTCGTAATAGTGACTGCATGCAAATCCTGTTTGCTACTAAAAGTATTATACATTTTATAAATGAAGTATCAGCTGTAGTAGTAACTGCGTACTAAAAGTATTATACATTTTATAAGTGAAGTATCAGCTGTGTACAAGTCCAGTCCAATAGGTATCATGCATAAATGAAACTACTATCAGTTGTAATAGTGACTGCATGCAAATCCTGTTTGTTACTAGTAGTATTATACATTTTATAAATGAAGTATCAGCTGTAATAGTAACTGTGTACAAATTCAGTCCAACAAAGTATCATGCAAATTCAGTCAACAATATGCATTACGAGGGTATAGAAATAAATATATCAAAATATATATACCTATTTTCAAATACATGCACAGTATATATGCAAATCAGTGGATCCGATCACAATTAATATGCTGGTATCCAGCAAATACCTACACTGATTTGCCCAT
The DNA here is from genome assembly GCA_030323885.1 of Branchipolynoe longqiensis. Classification (NCBI taxonomy): domain Eukaryota; kingdom Metazoa; phylum Annelida; class Polychaeta; order Phyllodocida; family Polynoidae; genus Branchipolynoe; species Branchipolynoe longqiensis. Next base: position 7,393,491 of record CM059188.1, read on the forward strand.
AAATGTAAGTCATTATATACTGAAGGATATGGTATGATGGTGACAAGAACATTAGATGTCAATGTGTATGATGTTAATTTTGCAACACTGTCATTTAATTAGTAATTGTTAGTTCTTTGTATTGTATGATTTGATCAATGGAATGGGGGTCTGGGATTGTATTGGGGATAAAAAGGTACTAGGTACGTACTGGACGTTGTAGCAGGGGTGGGCAGGGTCCTTGCTCACTGGGCCATGTGTATACCCTGTACACACATACATTTGTATGTATGTGTGTACAGGGGTCAGGGCAAGGGTGGCCTTTAGGATACCTGCAACTGTGTAGGGGTCTGACAGGCCTGTCGTATTATAATCAGTCAATTATTTAACCCTTACATTACAGAGACAAGACAAGGCATGGTTTGGATGAGAAGTTCTCTGGCTGGCACCTACGAAAAGGCCCTACCCATTTATTTAAAGTCAAAATTTGAATGACGAGTGGTGAGCAGCAGCGCGAAAGTTGTGTGTGCGTGCTGCTGCGCTCCCCAGGGCCGAATGTCTGCAGCCAGGCAATGGACTGGGGGAGATTATGTAACATAGCTACTCCACCAAACATGTGTTTGTTTCCTTAAAGAGCAGTCTGTAGGTTATTTGTATATTAGCTCCAAGGCTCATGACTTTGTTTTATGGATTATTTTGTTTATTAGGGGCAGTAAGAAGACAACCATTAATCGTTACACTGTTCCTGCAATTTCTATTGTCAGCAGACTAGTATATGTTTGTGGAATAATGTATAGAAATTGTGATTAAAAATGTCTTACACGCCTTAGTCCTAAAGAAATACTCGCATAATAAGTTATACAACACAATACTTCATAGCTTTGCATAAACGGTCCACATATTGGCTCATCATGAGCACCCCTAGTCCCCGACCCTCGGACTCGCCAACCAAACATCCACAGAGCCATAGGGTTGGTTGGCTGGCTGTTGTTGTTTTTGTTGTTGTTGAAGATTTATACTGCCTATCATGGATAAGCCTGAATAGGCTTGTTTTCACCATTAGACAGTTTGTCGATAGAAAGCCCAAGCCTACACTTTTACTGACCCAAGGGATTTTTAACCTCCCACACCACATAGACATGGTATGAGAGCAACCGGCCTTTGATGACGCTATAAGTTATACACAGCGGTGGAAATCCAAACTGGCAGAGGTGGGGGCACAGGGAATCGAACCACCGACCTTCAGATTAGGAGTCTGACATAGAAAAAAGTCAGACACTCTAACCACTCCGCCACAGAGAGTTTTACGTCCTAGCAACATCTACGGTCATATCAGGACGGGAAAAGCCGTAGGGAGGTGACCTAGGTCAAGAAAGCATTTCAACTAGGTTCACCAATCATACAATGTGTGTCGAGGTCAGTGCAGAGTAATATACTTTTATCCCCTGTAATTGTAAGTATTTTAAATGCTTTATGTCCAGAAGTGATTTTATAAACCCACCAGATCAAAGCTTCAGTCACTCTTCAGGAACAAACGGACACTAGCCCAGAAGAGGTTCATTGAATTGTATTTCTGTAAATACAAATAATTGAAAAAAAGAGCAAAATCTAAAAAATCTCTAAAAATAATGTTAAAAAAAGACTGTCCTCACCTGAATGCGCCATCTGGTGAGGTGGCCATGAACGAACACTCGGCCACCTCGTCGTTCGCCTTGTTGGGTATCGTTCCGCCGTGACCCAGGATGTAGGTCACAGGGTCAAAGGTCCTCACCGGAAGTGCACGGCCGGCGGCGTCCAGCAGGGAACACACCACGGCCGGGGTCACCACGCGACCGGAAGCAGCACCGCCGTCGGACAGAACCCGTGGCGCAGCCTGGAGGCTGAACGCGACGACGCCCATCATCTCCGCCCTGGCGGCCTCGGTGGGAACTGTGATATAGACCGGAAGCGCACCCCTGCGCGACTCGAACACGAAGCCGCTGAACTCGGCGCTGCGCTGCTTCACTATGACCATCTCGATGGCTGAACCGGAAGTGGACCCGGAACCGGAAACGTACATGTTCGTCGACGTCATCAGCCGTAGCGCGACGCCGCCGACGCGCTCCGTGGCCAGGACGAGGCCGGCGGCCCTGGAGAGGACGTCGGCGGTGAGGGTGTGGTTGTCAGGACCCAGCTCGGCGGCCAGCGTCTCTAGCCCCTGGAGGAGCATCTCTACTTGACCTAGTTTGCCGCGCACGAACGCCGTGAGGTCACCACCACCGCCTCCGCCGACCCCGCCTCCCCCCATCACTTCCGTCCGCAGTTGGGTGATGTTGGTGACCTCACTTAGGTGCGCCATCTGCTGGAGGAACAGGTCGGTGTCCGCCACGATGGAATCAGTGTCGGTGGTCGCCACCAGGAGGCGCCTGACAGAAAAGGAGGCGGAAGCGGAGGAAGAGGCGGAGCTGCTATCTAGCAGCTTATTCCGGCTGAGCATGTGCATATCTGTGTTGCCGCCTGAACCTGGAGATACAATTATAAGCCCAAGATTGCATTTGACATACACATCGAATTATGTAATGAATAGTCTGATTAGGTAGGTGCAATGATTTCAAATGGCTCCAGACAGGATCGCCGAATGAGTTGAGCATCCGCCTCCTGTCTTGGTAGGTCATGGGATTCGAACCCATGGGTTCAATCCCTGGTCGCGTCAAACCAATGTCTTACAAATTTATACTTGTCACTACCTAGCCTGGTGCTTAGCATTATTAGGATGGGGCAAGGAGCAGTGGAATGAGGAAGACCAGTAGTCCGTGATTGAAATTTCACCTGCTTAATCGACTAATGTGCCAACAAATATAAATAAATTAATCAATGGCTGATGTCCAGTTGCAAGCATTCCACCAGCCACCCACTAGGACTCTTATGGTGTCTACACATACTGGCTTTGACCTCAGATGTTTCTCGTGCGATAAACCCCAAACATTTTTTACTTCCCTACCATAGTGTAGTTCCAGATGTGCCACTGGTGGCGCCACTTTATAACTTATAAGCTAGGCGGTCTGCATTAGTTTGTTATGTGAGTAGTTTGTGGAAATGGGGCGTTGGAGCAGGATTTAACCAGTAACTAACGATCCGGTCAAGTGATTTTACCATGCATTCTGTGTCTTTACACTGGATGTGGTGGCTGAACCAGTCAGAACGCAGGTTCAAAGTTCCATTCAGTCACATTTTGCTGATATATGTGATGCATAAGCATTATACAAGTATAATTAATTGGAAGCTTTCCACCTCAGCTTATATTATTCTCCACTATCGTGCAAAAATATACGGTCTTTCGGTCGTGGTAGACAAGCTTGGAATCATATCAATATCTCGGGCGACGGAGTTGGGGACCATTGTTATGTAATAGTGATGCAATGTGTGCCCACTTGTGGTGTGACATATAAATAACTATTTGGAAATGTTATTGCATGCAGTGACTGGGATTGCGATATGATGTCCAGAGATGAAGATGCGGTTACTAATTACAGAAATGTTCGCTCCATGCACCAGGAAGAGTGCAATTGGAGTGGGAACATATATTAATGTTTATACTGTAACTGTATGTCAATGACTTGTTACCACGGTACCGCTGAGTAAGCACACCCAGCCATTCTACACACATTATGGACACCACCTGCACTGGGGTTGAGTGATAGGTGCCCCTCTTGGGCGCCGCCCCTCCCAGGCTGCAGGGGTGCCTGATTGGCTGGCTGTGTGAGCCCAGTCACCCCTGGACTCCTTGCACTTGCTGGACAGACCGGACACTCACTCTCGAGATACCAAAGGAAGCAGTTCACCACTGAGCTGTGTGTAACACCCATGGGACGTAGAGTGAATAAGCAGAAGCTATGTGGGTCTGTGCAGCAGGTTGTAAGTGAGTCAGGGTGGCAGGTCAGTAGTAGGTGAACAAAAGATGTAGCAATAAAGCTCAACCTTATCACTGTCAATCTTGCATGACTTGTCTTCCTTTCTTTCTTATGAGTTCTTTCTGGTATTGTATAGGTGGACACTGGCAGACAGTTGCCAGGATCTGCCTGAAAGTAGTGAGCAAGATGAGTAACTGAGACGGCCATACCAGTTATCTACTGCAGGGTTCTTCATATTACTGGTCATCGACTGCCATCCTCTGACAACCTCAAGCCGCTTTTGGCGCCACCTGTATGTACACCCGTTAATTTCTGTCCGTGCCCACTCACTCTTAATTATATATATATATATATAATTATATATTAATTATTATTATATATGGATAGAGACAATCCCATTTACCCTCCTTGGTGGCCGACTCGGTAGAGCGTAGGCCTTCCATGCAGAAGGTCGGGAGTTCGATTCCCAGCCGAGTCCAACCGATGACGTACAGACATTGATACTTGTCACTAGATAGCCTGGCGCTCGGCATTACTAGGATAGGACAAGGACTGGTTAGCTCAGTATCAGAATAACGTGACTGAGTGGGATATCGGGTCATGGTGCCGGCGACCTGATCTCCCAGTGGGGCAGCACTGTATATTCACCATGAGGGTGCACTGTCATAAGCCAATACATGCCATGATTTGACCTTACATGTTGCTCGCACGTAAAACCCCAACAGACCAATCAATCAAGCTCTATCTTTACGAAATACAGTATAACTCCGTTAAACCAACCTCGGTTAAATCAACTGATCGGTTAATCCAAACTTTTTTCCACAGCCGAGTAAAATGCTACCATTTATTATATTAAAAAGTTGGTTATACCAAAATGGTTAATCCAAATTATCGGTTAATCCAAACAGAATTGTCGGTCCCAGGCCACTTCCAGTACGGTTAAACCCAACTTTCATGTGGTTATAAGGTCATCTGAGACCCCACCGCCTCTTACGCCACAAGTAATGTGTGGGGGGGGGGGGGAGTAGGGTGGCTAGCCGCACAATGGAAGTGAGTGGGTGGGGGCAGTAGTGTGTGTGTGGGGGGGGGGGGGATACGGGAGAGGGGGGGAGTAGGGTGGAGAGCCGGACGGGGAAAGTGAGAGTGTGTGTGGGCAGTAGTGTGTGTGTGTGGGGGGGGGGAGTCAAAGTCAAAGTCGAAGCCAAAGCTTGGTTAAACCAATTTTTCTTATTTTTTTTGGTGGTAAATATGTTTATTCTGCTGAATAAGTCTTTTGTCAATGCCAAAGCACTGGTCTTCCAGCCATTTTTCAATTCAGGGTTATTTACACAAAAGGTATATAGAAAAAGGTGTACAATACCTGTTGAATACACAATGTGACATCCAAATGATCGGTTAATCCAAACAAATTTCTAGGGTCCCTTCAAGTTTGGTTTAACGGGGTTATAGTGTATTCTTCTTCTAGAAATTAGCCGCAATGTAATCAGACCTACAAAGAATAATGTTGGGCTAGTCGCTACAAATTACAATGCTCCTGAAAGGGTCAATCCCTACCTCCAGTGTTGGAGCTCAAATAGCTCATTGTGTGACGTCATGCAGGGAAGTTTGGTTGGAGAAGTGCTGTCCAACTGGAAAACCAGGCTGCCAGCACCATGACCTGATATCCCACTCAGTCACATTATCCTGACACTGAGACAACCAGTCCTTGCCCCATCCTAATAATGGCGAGTGTCTGGCTAGGAAGCGATAGATATACATTTTTAGGTCATTGCTTTGACTCAATCAGGGTTCCAACCCGTGGGTTCAGATCCCACGATCTACCAAAACGGGAGACGGACACTCAACTCATTCGGCCACCCCAGTTGGTTGGAAAACATGGATAAAACCGGTTGCACTGTTATTATTGGTGCTCCAATGAGACCCTTGTGAATAAAGGATTGATAATGATTATTCATGTGTGTGTGTTTGATGCATAACATATTATGCGAGTATAAAGGCGCAGAAGGGAATTATTATTATTATTATTGTTATTATTATTACGTTTGCACCGATTATTCTGACAAATTCCTGACCTAAAAACTTACAAAAAATATCTGTGCAAAATAAGGCTAGGAAACCCCCACTAAGCTGCACTGCAAAGGGGCATGTGATATGTCATGGCCCACCATTGGGATGCCCAGTGGAAGTTAACCATGCCAAAAGTAACCAGATAGCACACCACACAAGCCTATGATATGTAAATAGGAGTAGGTTAGTCTAGTAATAAGAGTAGAACAAAAGATAATAATACATATATGCCAAAAAAACTTTTAAAAACTAACATAGGCTACTAACCATACCAACCAATTATCTATCTGCTACTGAAATGCAGGCAATCAAATACCTTATCAGCAGCTATTGTGTGGTAAGATAACACCAACACTACAACTGGCCAGCATTGAAAACAAGCCTGGGTACCCAGGCTTATATGCTATGGACAGTATAAATATAGCCTCAATAAAAAAAAAAAAATTAAAAGAAATTCTATGTGCTGCCTCCACTCGACCGGTGGCGCCACCACTGGGTCTCCTCATCCCTACAGGACTCGAGAAGCCTCAGTCGCACCGAAGGATATAAATAGCTGTAGATAATCCCTATCATCACACATAATTCATGGTGGGGTACATGTCAGTCATGCCATGCCATTGTGTCAGGTCAGCTGACCTGGGCGTCACGTGTGCTGCTGACACCTGGCGGACAAACCGCCGACCAGACGGGATGGCCGAATGAGTTGAGTGTCCGTCTCCTGTTTTGCCAGATCGGGGGATCCGAACCCATGGGTTCGTGGATTCGAACCGTAGTCGTGTCAAACCAATGACTTAAAAATTGATACTTGTCGCTTACCTTCCAGGTGCTTGGCATTATTAGGATAATGCAAGGACTGCTTCGCTCAGTGTCAGGATAATGTGACTGAGTGGGATATCAGGTCGTGGTGCTTGCGGTCTGGTCTCCCAGTGGGGCAGCACTATAAAGCCACCATGAGTGCGCACTGTCACAAGCCAGTACCCGTCCTGATATCACCTTAGATGTTGCTAGCACGTCATGCAACAACAAACAAACAAGCAAACAAAGCCAAGCTGCCTCCCTCCACTACTCTTTGGTATTCATAGATCAGGGCTGGACTAACATGATGAACAATGTGAGAAAGTACTCAAAACTGACGCAACACAAACACGCCCCCTCACTGTCAGGGCGGTTCTCACGTGATCAAAATACAACTGGACTGCGATCGGCTGGTGGAGGGGGGGGGGGAGTGGTCTAACACTGCCTCCCACCTACAGGATGATTAATTCCCCAGATAACACTCCCCACCTGGAGGAATGTATTTTTAATAAGCAACGGAGGGCCCCTCTAATAAAACCACTGCCCTTACTGCCCTTACTGCCTCTATTGTGTCTATTGCATCTATTGCGTATATTGCATCTATTGCGTCTATTACCTATATTGCCTATATTGCCTATATTGCCTATATTGCCTATATTGCCTATATTACCTATATTGCCTATATTGCCTATATTGCCTATATTGGCTATATTGCCTCCTATATTGCCTATATTGCCTATATTGCCTATATTGCCTATATTGCCTATATTGCCTATTTTGCCTATTTTGCCTATTTTGCCTATTTTGCCTACATTGCCTTATTTCCTATATTGCCTATATTGCCTATATTTCCTACATTGCCTATTTTGCCTATATTGCTTATAATGCCGATATTGCCTATTTTGCCTATATTGCCTATATTGTTTATATTGCCTATATTGCCTATATTGCCTATCATGCCTATATTTCCTATATTTCCTATATTTCCTATATTGCCTATATTGCCTATATTTCCTATATTTCCTATATTGCCTATATTGCCTATATTGCCTATAATGCCTATATTGCCTATATTGCCTATATTGCCTATATCCCCTATATTGCCAATATTGCCTACAATGCCTATTTTGCCTATATTGCCTATATTGCCTATATTGCCTCTACTTGTGTCCCCTGCCTCGAATGGTCATTCTGGCCTCTACTACCTATACTTAGCTCTACTGCTTATACTGCCCTTACTGCCCGGAAAACCTAAATCGACCGACCATGAACCGACTTTAAATGGTCCATTAAGACAGGTGGTCGGCTTAGGGAGTTATTTTAATCACTACAATGGTATTGTATGAGTGATCGTTTGGGACGCAAATAAAGCAATCGATATAGGGGAGTGGTCGAACTGTGGAGGTGGTCGGTTAGAGAGATTTTACTGTATATATATATATATATATATATATATATATATATGCTTATATGTGTACTGTTTATATGTTCATATACATATATATTTGTATGAAGGGGTCAGGGGCAAAACAGACAAATGCGATCCAGGCCTAAATGAAACCATGACGACCACATTTGAGTTCATGCTGCCATCATCCCGATAATCAAATCCATGTAATTTCTTTGCAGAAGATGCCACATCCCTACATATATAACGCACTCCCCAATATGAGATTGATATACTTTAACTTGAAAGCACAACAGCAAATTCTATTTAAGAGCAAACAACTCAAATAGATTTGTCAGTTATTATGCCTGAAACCTGCATATGTTTATATATGGATAGTGATAAACCTTTTATCGCGTGTAGTGTCCTGCACTCCCCCCCGACCCCCCCCCCCCCCCCCCCACAGCCCTTACCCCCAATCCTTTATTGGGGGTAAGGGCTGTGAGGGGGGGGGGTACCAGCATGCACAGCTCCACCTCCTGTTCGGGGCCAATCCATCACTCGCTCAGAGGAATATAATGTTCATATACATAGAGAGAGATCCATGTGTACATAACACCAACTCTGTACACATATCAGCCAATGTTTGCGGAGATTGCTGAAGTCATCCCCAGCTGCTCTCCCTCACACTCTACCGCCTGAGTTTAGCTATACGAATATAACACCAACTGTGGTGTTCTCTGTGGCGGAGTGATTAGAGTGTCTGACTTTTTTCTAGGTCGGACTCCTAATCTGAAGGTTCGTGGTTCGATTGCTCATGCCCCCACCTCTGCCAATTTGGATGTCCACCGCTGTGTATAACTTACAGTGATATCAAAGACAAAGAAGATCACCTGGACAAAGAAGATCACCAACAAAGAAGTTCTCAGAAAAATTAAAAATAAGAAAAGCTTGTTTGCCACTATACAGACAAAGAAACTTATTTATTTTGGCCACATCATTCGTCAGAGTTCAATATACTGTACATTGTTGGAAGGGAAGGTGAATGGCAGCAGAGGGAGAGGGAGACCAAGAACATCATGGTTTACAAATATTTCACAGTGGACAGGCTTGAATTATTCACAGTCTATCAGAACAGCACAACATCGGGACAAGTGGAGAACCATTGCATCCAACCCTCGACTAGAGGATGGAACTATTGATTGATTGATTGATATCAAAGGCCAGTTGCTCTCATACCATGTCTATGTGGTGTGGGAGGTTAAAAATCCCTTGGGTCGGTAAAAGTGTAGACTCAGGCTTTCTATCGACAAACTGTCTAATGGTGAAGGCAAGTCTATTCACACTTATCCATGATAGGCAGTATAAATCTTCAAGAAAAAAACCCCAACTCTGTAACACTCTCCCGCCCCCCCCCCCCATCAGTCTTGGTCAATTCAAGACGCCTTTATAAGGTTATAGGTTGTAAAACACTAGCTACACCCGGATGTCTGCAAACACACTTTCACACACTCAAGCACCACAACACACCCACACAGGTATACACGCACATGTACATCAACAAACGCACAACTCAAAACACCCACCCACATATAAGCATACATGCTCGCATGCACACCAATACAACTATATCACCTGTATAGCATTAGAAAACTGAATGTAGCATATAATGACATTATGAGATTATTACTCCATCTACCTAGGTATCACAGTGCTAGTCAGCTGCTTGCCAATATTGATGTGCCAGCCTTCCAGGCTGTTATCAGGAATCTAATATTCAAATTTATTACTAGACTTGACAAGTCAGAAAATACAGGGACTTGTAAAAATAGAAGAGAGTGATCTCAGATTTACATCTGCCATATGGAGGCATTGGTACAAACTACTGTATGTAGACCAACATTTTGATATTGGTTCGTATGGTAGTATTCATACTATTACTTATATCCTATTCACATAACTTTTTATATGTACCTACTATGGACCAAATTATGTAACTACCATAATCCTGAGTCTGAAATAAAGAATTGAAAAAGAAAATTGAACCTGCTTCCTCACCCCCCCCCACACTAACACACTCACCCCCCCCCCCCACACACACACAAGCAAACATATATATGCCAACACAAACTATATCATCTACTTAATTACAACAAAATAGGGACACCCAGTAACACACTTAACCCAGACCAAATCACCCACACACACAAATAAACACGCCCACCCACACCCACACACTCACCGCACGCTCTGAACCCCGCAACCCCACACACCCACACCCACACATACCCACACCACATACCCACACCCACCCACACACTCACTGCACGCACTAAAACCTACCTGCACACACAAACACACCCACACACCCACACACCCACACACCCACACACCCACACACCCACACACCACACACCCACACACCCACACACCCACACACCCACACACCCACACACCCACACACCCACACACACCACCCACCCACACCCACCCACCCACCCACACACACCCAGACACCCGCACACCCACCCACCCACACACCCACATACCCACACACCCACACACCCACACACCCACACACCCACACAGTCACTGCAAGCGCTAAAACCTACCTGCACACACAAACACAAACACGCGCACACACGCGCGCTTCTGACCCCCCCCCCCCCACACACAAAAACCCACACACTCACACATTCACTGCACGCGCTAAGACATACCCACCCCACACCGACACCCTCACACCCCACAGGCCTTTCCCCCCTTACCTGCCCTCCCTCCTCTCTCCCCCCTCCCCCACCCCACAGCCCTTACCCGCCATATTCGCCATTCCCCCCCCCCCCCCCCCCCCCACCGCCTCCCCGCCTCCCCTCCACCCCACAGGCCCTCCGGCAGGCAGTGGGGAAGTGGTCACGCACCCTCAGAGTGTGCGCGCGCATATAAAACACCACACCGCCCCCTGCCGGCAATTCTCTAATCCATAATGCCCAGTGTACACCGCGTGAGAAGTGATACCACTGTAACCACACCCTACCGGCACTTCTCTATTTCATAATGCCCAGTGTACACCGTGTGAGAATTGGTACCACTGTAACCACACCCTACCGGCATTTCTCTATTTCATAATGCCCAGCGTACACAGTGTGAGAATTGGTACCACTGTAACCACACCCTACCGGCACTTCTCTATTTCATAATGCCAAGTGTACACCGTGTGAGAATTGGTACCACTGTAACCACACCCTACCGGCACTTCTCTATTTCATAATGCCCAGCGTACACAGTGTGAGAATTGGTACCACTGTAACCACACCCTACCGGCACTTCTCTATTTCATAATGCCCAGTGTACACCGTGTGAGAATTGGTACCACTGTAACCACACGCTACCGGCACTTCTCTATTTCATAATGCCCAGCGTACACCGTGTGAGAATCGGGACCAGCGTAACCGCTCCCTGTCGACAGTTCTCTAATCATTAATGCCTGGCATACACCATGTGAGAATCGGTACCACTGTAACCGCCCCTACCAGCAGTTCTTTAGTCTAAAATGCCAGGAGTACACCATGTAACAATCGACACCAGTGTAACCGCACCCTGCCGGCAGTTCTCTAATCCATAATGCCCAGTGTAAACAGTGTGTGAATCTGTACCACTGTAACGCCCCCTGCCGGCACTTCTCTAATCCATAATGCCCAGTGTACACAGTGTATGAATCGGTACCACTGTAACCGCCCCCTGCCAGCAATTCTCTAATCCATAATGCCTAGTGTACACAGTGTGTGAATCGGTACCACTGTAACCGCCCCCTGCCAGCAATTCTCTAATCCATAATGCCCAGCGTACACAGTGTGTGAATCAGTACTACTCTAACTGCCCCCTGCCGGCAGTTCTCTAATCCAGCAATTCTCTAATCCATAATGCCCAGTGTACACAGTGTGTGAATCAGTACCACTGTAACCACACCCTGCCAGCAGTTTTCTAATGCATAATGCCCGGTGTACACCATGTGAGAATGGGGACCACTGTAGCCACCCGCTACTGGCAGTTCTTTAGTCTATAATGCCCGGCGTACACATTGTGAGAGAATCGGTACCACCATAAGCACCCCTTTCCGGTAGTTCTTTAGTCTATAATGCCTGGCGTACACCATGTGAGAATCGATACCAGTCCCAACTGTCCCCTACCTGCAGGTCTATATTCCGCAATGCCTGGCGTACACTGTGTAAGAATCAGCACCAATGTAACTGCCCCTACCTGCAGTTTTATATTCTGCAAGGCCCGGTGTACACTGTGTGACAATCGGCACCAGTGTACTCCAGTGCGATATCCCACAATGCCCGAGGTACTGTGTGCAAGAATCAGCACCAGAGTAGCTATCCCCTACTGGCAGTTCTCTAATTCATAATGCCCGGCGAACACCATCATCTGGCCAACTCTGTCCCTGTAATTGACGGTGTACACCAGGCATGGATTAGTATGGCATTGTAAATAATGAAAGTTATCAGCAAAACACACAGTTGTCATTGTCAGATTGCGGTAATGTGTGTGTGGGTGTGTGTGTGGGTGTTTATGTTTGTGGGTGTGTGGTGTGTCTGTGGGTGTGTGGTGTGGCTGTGGGCGTGTGGTGTCTGGTGTGTGTGTTGGTGTGTTGCTGTTGCTGCTTTACGTCCTAGCAACATTTAAGGTCATATCAGGATGAGTACCGACTTGTAACAGTGTGCACTCATGGCAATTTTATAGTCTTTCCCCGCTGGGAGACCAGGCCACCAGCACCATGACCCAATATCCCTAGGTTTTAAAACAAATTTCATCAGTGAATAATACTATCATTTAGACTTTTATTTAGCTATATGATTGTGAGTTTACAAAATTCATGAGTGCCCATTGACACAAAATCGATTGTATGCTTTTACATGTAAAAGTGACGGTTTGAACAAAAACAAACATTTCTCGCCGTGAATATGGCCTATGCTGCCGACACAGCGTAAAGCAACCACCAATCATCATCATCCCAATATCCCACACAGTCACATTATCCTGACACTATCAGGTCATCTATGCTAACCACTCCTTGTCTTATCTTATTAATGCTCAGCGCCAGGCTAGGTAGCGATAAGCATCAATTTGATAATTCATTGATTTGACTTGGTTGGGATTCAAACTCCTGACCTTCCTCATGGGGAGCCTTCACTCCACCTGTGAAGGTGTCGCAAATCCTATCGATCCTTCTCAATGGATCTATTTGCAGTTTGAACTATTTTCCATTCCAACCAGTGGTCCACAACTGGTTCATCAAAGGATGTTGTATGTGCTGTCCTGTCTGTATGAAAGTGCATATAAAAGACCGCTTGCTGCTCATCGGAAAGAGTAGCCTATGTGGCGATAGCAGGTTTCCTCCAAAGAAATATGTCAGAATGACCATATTTTTTATGTCCAATACCTGATGATGCAAAAATGAACACGCTCTAGAGGCATAGTTAAAGTTGCATGGTCCGATGGTTTTGAATTTCTGTATTTTTTCCGAGATAAATATATTAGATCGATCACTAGTGTCTACTTTACATTAGTCCAAAGTTACTTTTATTTTAAATGGTAAACTTTTGAGATATTTTGAGTGCAAACATGGAAAATTAGTTTTGGCAAGCTTGCCAACATTCTGACACCATAGACTTCTGCCGTAACAGGTTCTGTTAAATTGACTCAGTATTGCCTTCTACGCAGAAACAAATGATTACTAAGTGCATCAGTATCTAAGTTAGATATGTAAAATCAAATCTAGATAATTGGTTTGGTTTTGAAAATTTGATATTTCATCAAACTATGCAGCTTTAAATAAAACTAGCTTTTTTTTTGTGTATGGGGGAGGGGGGGGGGGGCTTCGCTCTACCGACTGGGCCACCGCGTCCGCTGTGTGTATGTATGTGTGGATGTTAGTGTGTTGGTGTATATGTGTGGGAGTGTAGATGGGTGTGGGGTTGTGCGTGTTTTTGACTGTATGCGACAAAATTGAATTTCCGTCACGCATCAGTTATTATCATTTCGTTATCACAGCAGGCGGAGATTGCATCGCATTGGGTATAGTGACACCCCGTTAATCTATCCAGGGACTTGGGAAATTAGTGATAACACAACCGCCTGTCTGTACAAAAATTTCAGCGCACGAGTGACAGTATTCGCGGCACTGGTAGGGGTTGGGGGTGGTGGCGCCACCTATCCCAACATTGAAAAGGGGTCACCCATAAAGTAGCACACAACATAAGGGTGACCAATCTAGGATATCTTCCCATCCGCGCCTTTGTACTCGTACACTTCTTATACATCACATATAGACAGATAACATGCGCGGTGGCCGAATCGGTAGAGCACAGGCCTCGCGTGCGGAAGATTGGGAGTTCGCGAGTTCGGTTCCCGGTCAAACCAATGACTTAAAAATTTATATTTTTTCGCTTACTAGCCCTGTGCTCGGCATTATTAGGATAGGGCAAGGACTGGTTAGCTTGGTGTCAGGATAATGTGACTGAGTGGGATATCAGGTCATGGTGCTGGTAGCCTGATTTCAAAGTGGAGCAGCACTATAAAATTGCCATGAGTGCATACTGTCACAAGTCAGTACCCATCCTGATATAACATTAGCTGTTGCTAGGAGGTAAAACAACAACAAACAAACATATAAATAGATCAATAAAAATCTTCTACCTAACAAAAAGTGGTTGTACTTGCGGGTTGGCCGCTATATTGGGCTGACCGATATACGAGTCTACTTCTGACAATGATTACTCATGGCGAATTAATGATTTAATAGTGCTTCCCACTGCGATACCATGCAGTCAGCACAATGCGGCGACACCAATTCAGTCACGTCATCCTGAGAATAAGGCAATTACTGTTTTCCCTATCGTAGCAATTATGAGGACCAGTGTAAAGTATCGCTTTCAAGTCTCTGGTTCAACTCGGCCGGAGATCAAACACAGGACCTGACCTGGGTAGCGGGCGCTCTACATATCTACCCCTATTTTCTGAGACCAGACGGGATGGCCGAATGAGTTAGAGCGTCCGTCTCCAGTGCTGGTAGATCGTGGGGTCGTGGGTTCGAACCCTGGTCGAGTCAAACCAATGACTTAAAAATTGATACTTGTCGCTTCCTAGCCTGGCACTCGGCATTATTAGGATCGGTCAAGGACTGGTGTGCTCAGTGTCAGGATAATGAGACTGAGTGGGAAACCAGGTCATGGTGATGGCGGCCTGGTTTCCCAGTGGGACAGCACTATAAAGTCACCATGAGTGCGCACTGTCACAAGTCGGAACCCATCCTGATATGACCTTAGATGTTGCTAGGACGTAAAACAACAACAAACAATAGTTTCTGATTTATCTACCAGCAACCAGTAAGTTTGATTGCATGTAGTAGCATTGCTATTTGTCCCAACTCTATTAGAATAAAACCATCCAAGTCATTCCCAGTTTCATCAACCATTTTGTCTCTTAACAATAGACGCTTTCCACTGCTAACCCACTCTCTAACAGTAGTGGCAGAACTAATGTGGTAGGTAACAGCTCACTGTGCACCATACCCTGTAGAAAATGTCCTATAGATGATTTAGACTACTAACTTGTCCTCTGTTGGCAATGGCAACACCTAATGTAGTTGATAGTACCTCATCGTGCAGCCTGCCCTGTGGAAAAGGTCTGACATAGGATTTTCACCTCCAAGCCGCCGTCTGGTGGCAGTTTTATGAAGTAATGTTGAAGGTAGCCACTTCAATCAATCAATCAATAGGATACAGCTATAATAGGCCTTGGACCTGTTAGCCGCTCTTAATTAATAGAAAAGGAGACAGTTCTTCAGATGTGGTGGATCATAGCAACTGTCACTGGCTCCAAGATATATGTAATGCTTGACCAGTATGCATCCAGTCGGGACTTGAAACAGTTCACCGACTCTGCTGCTATGACACTCTCCGGCAGGTCATTCCACAGGTCAACCACCCTAAAGCCGAAAAAGTTGTGTTGCAGGTCCAGTCTGGAGTACCGCTTCCTCAGCTTCAGGGAGTGTCCTCTGGTCCTGGTGTTGGAGTCTCTGATAAGGGGGCCGCCTGTCTTGTAGATACCATGGAGATATTTGAATACTTCAATCATATCCCCCCGGGCCCGTCTGTAGTACATGCTTGGGGTCTTCAAATGATGCATACGTTGTTTATAGGGTATTGCATCGAATCCATGTACAAGCTTCGTTGCCCTTCTTTGGATCTTCTCAATTGACTCAGCATCCTTGCTGTAGAGTGGTGACCACACAACATTTCCATATTCCAAAAGTGGACGTGCAAGGGTTGTGTACAGTCTGCGCACAACATCCTCGTCTAGGTATGTGTACAATCTTCGAATGATAGCCAGTATTCCATTAGCTCTGTTCGCGGCTTCCTGGATGTGGTCGCTGAATGTCAGTTTGTTGTCCACCTTGACACCCAAGTCCTTTTCTTATTCACTAACTTACTGTGCTGCATGTTCTGCGGAAAATGTATTATAGAGGATTTCCAACACCAATGCGCTCCCTGATGGCAGTGTAGTGAAGTAATAATGTTGAAGGTAGCAGTTGACTGTGCAGCATGCTCTATGGAAAGGGTCTTATAGAGGATTTCCACAAACAACTCGCCCTCTGTTGGCAGTGGCAGGAACTAATGATGTCAGTAGCAGATCACACTGCAGCATACTCTGTGAAAAAGGTCTTATAGTTATAGACGATTTCCACCACCGAGGTACCGTCTGATGGCAGTGGTAAGAACGAATGTTGGTGGAAGCTCAGTGGTAAAGGTATATTGTACAGCACACTGTTGGTCGCCATGCTGTCGAGTTGGCGCAAAGCATTCTGGGAGTGGAAGTGCGTGAGTGGCAACAGGTGCGTGCCAACACGAGTTTCCAGATGCCGTAATTGTTGCCATGGTAACCGGGAAGTTGAAATCACAGGCAACCAGCTCGTGTTGATCAGAGAAACTACGTCAGAGCACAGCAGGTGATTTTTGTCATGTAGGCAGGTGGGGAGGTGGGGAGGTGGGGAGGTGGGGAAGTGGGGAGGTGGGTGGGGGTGGGGAGGTGGGGAGGTGGGGAGGTGGGGAGGTGGGGAGGTGGTGAGGTGGTGAGGTGGTGAGGTGGTGAGGTGGTGAGGTGGTGAGGTGGTGAGGTGGTGAGGTGGGGAGGTGGGGAGGTGGGGAGGTGGGGAGGTGGGGAGGTGGTGAGGTGGGGAGGTGGGGAGGTGGGGAGGTGGGGAGGTGGGGAGGTGGGGAGGTGGGGAGGTGGGGAGTTGGGGGGGGTGGGGAGGTGGGGGAGGTGGGGAGGTGGGGAGGGTTGGAAGTGGGGAGGTGGTGAGGTGGTGAGGTGGTGAGGTGGGGAGGTGGGGAGGTTGGGAGGTGGAGAGGTGGGGAGGTGGGGAGGTGGGGGATGTGGGGATGTGGGGATGTGGGGAGGGTGTGGAGGTGTGGAGGTGTGGAGGTGTGGAGGTGTGGAGGTGTGGAGGTGGGGAGGAGGGAGGGGAGGCTGGAAGGTGGTGAGGTGTTGAGGTGGTGAGGTGGTGAGGTGGGGAAGTGGGGAGGTGGTGAGGTGGTGAGGTGGTGAGGTGGTGAGGTGGGGAGGTTGGGAGGTGGTGAGGTGGGGAGGTGGGGAGGTGGGGAGGTGTGGAGGGTGGGAAGTGGGGAGGTGGGGAGGTGGTGAGGTGGTGAGGTGGGGAGGTGGGGAGGTTGGGAGGTGGAGAGGTGGGGAGGTGGGGGATGTGGGGAGGTGGGGATGTGGGGAGGTGTGGAGGTGTGGAGGCGGGGAGGTGGGGAGGAGGGAGGGGAGGCTGGAAGGTGGGGAGGTGGGGAGGTGGGGAGGTGGACAAGTGGTCAGGTGGCAGGTGGGCAGGTGGACAGGTGCAGAGGTAGGCAGGTGGTCAGGTGGGTAGGTGGCAGGTGGGTAGGTGGGAAAGCTGGTAGGTAGACTGGAAAGTGAGGAAGTGGGTAAGCAGGTCGGTGGACATTTGGGCATATGGTATGTAGGTATACTGGTAGGTAGTTGGACAGGTGGGTGTGTGGATGGTAGGTAGTTGTAGTAATAATCTATCCTCGTAATGCCTAGTTCCAGGATAGAGAGTGTACAATATTAGTAATGGTACGAAAGTACTATAGTATAGTATTATCCTACCTATGTAGTGACCCTCTTAGTACTGTTAATAAAACTATTTGCATACATGACTATATCGTGGGGGTGATAAAAAAGGAAATCTTGCACCTAAAGCAGGATTGAAACTAGCTTTTTTGCCATTCCGCGGCTAGCATGCTAATTATTACGCTACTGACGTTCCATAATGCAATCACCCTATCCATGCATACCTGTCTATGTCTTTTAAATGGTTTATGTCCATAAGTTGTTTAATGCTTACAATATTGTTCATTCACCCAGGCAATGCAGTTATATATATATATATATATATATATATACATAGACAAGATACGTTCAACAACCGCACAGCGTGTATCTTGTATAGAATCCAGGTCATGGAAATCAGTGCCTTGGAGGTGTTAAAAATGGGAATTATTTCGCCTAGAGTCGGATTCGAACGAAACTTCTTGCCATTCTGGGACTACTTTCTGAGCCTAGGCTACTACACTAACCATTACACCACTTAGGCTCCCTGATGCAAGCACCCTATCCACTCCTACCTGTCTATGTGGCTCATTGCCTGAGAGGCCAGTGCAGACTGCTACATTAACCATTACACCACCTAGGCTGTCTGATGCAATCACCCTATCCACTCCTACCTCTCTATGTGGCTCATTGCCTGAGAGGCCAGTGCAGACTGCTACACTATCCATTACACCACCTAGGCTGTCTGATGCAATCACCCTATCTACTCCTACCTGTCTATGTGGCTCATTGCCTGAGAGGCCAGTGCAGACTACTACACTAACCATTACACCACCTAGGCTCCCTGATGCAATCACCCTATCTACTCCTACCTGTCTATGCGGCTCCATGCCTGAGAGGCCACTGCAGACTACCACGCATATATAAATAATATACAAATTTAGATGCAGTTCACATCACCTGTATACTATCATGAACTCAAAAGCAGGTGCCTTCATAAATCCAGAAGATTCCATATAACCCCCGCCCCACCACTAAATTCCTCTTGGAATGATCAATAAAGCGCATATAGCCCCCCCCCCATCCCCCATCCTCCCCTCCACCCCTCCGCCCCTCCGCCCCTCCGCCCCTCCGCCCCTCCGCCCCTCCACCCCTCCGCCCCTCCGCCCCTCCGCCCCTCCGCCCCTCCGCCCCTAGGCGACGTGGGCTCGGCCCAGCATCCATAAAGGCTCAGTGATCTATCACAATGCGGGGGTCGCTAGGGATACCGCTGCTTTCTACCCTTGTTTACCAACAGAACACCGATATTCGCCTCAGTAGTCGCAGTTTGAAGGCTTCTGGTTGCTGTTGGAGAACTTCCAGAGGGTCACTCCACCTCCTCATCATCATCACCCTCATCATCATCACACCGCGCGCCGTGGCCGAATCGCCAGAGCGCGAGCCTCGCGTGCGGGAGATCGGGAATTCAGTTCCCGGTCGAGTCAAATATAATAAAATTGCTACTTGTCGCTTCCTAGCCTGGCGCTCAGCATTAATAGGATAGTGCAATGATTGGTTAGCTCAGTGTCAGGATAATGTGACTTGAGTGGGATATCGGGTGATGGTGCCAGTGGCCTGATTTCCTAGTGGAGCAGCACTATAAAGTTGCCATGAGTCCACACTGTCACAAGTCGGTACCCATCCTGATATGACCTTAGATGTTACTAAGATGTAAAACTCCAACAACCAACCAAATCATCATCACACCCATCATCATCACCACCATGACCATCACCATCTTCGTCATCATCATCGCCATCATCACTCCCTTCACCAGCCAGGGTGGACAGATGAGTTGAGCGCCTACTTGCCATCTGGCAGGTTGTGGAATTCAAACCCCCCAGTCGAATCAAAGCGATACCTTAAATATTTGTTATACTTGGCCTGATTCTTGGCATTACAAGGTCTAGGATAAGGCAAGGAGCAGTTGAATGAGGATCATCATCGTCATGCTGTCAGTCGTGATGCGACAAAGACTGCTTTCATTACTTGACTGCCGCACTCCATTTAGCTCTCTGCTGTGAGAGTGATGTCCATGAGTCGGTTTTAATGTCTCTCAGCTTCAGGTTTCTCTTGAGGATAGTGATTCATGATTGGACTTCCTCCAACTTAACCACAAAGCAAATTATAGAATACATAAGCACTTGAGATAGACTAGTTTGGTTTAGTGTCAGGATAATGTGACTTGAGTGGGATAGCAGGTCATGGCGCTGGTGGTCTGGTCTCACAGTGGGGCAGCACTATAAAGGCGCTATGATTGCGCATTGTCACAACCCGTCAGTACCCGTCCTGATATGACCTTAGATGTTGCTAGGACATAAAACTCCCAACTAACCAATCATTGTGGAAAGCCGTGGCACTGAGTGGAAATGTCAAGCAGCTGCGAATATTTACTAAATTTGGAATATTGGCCAGGTCTCACAGCGACTAGAGGTCCGGGAAGATTAGCAGTCAGAGACTTGTTTGTTGGAGTTTTCATTCGTGAAAGCTGCCTGCAAAAGTGTTGAAGTGCTGCTGGCTTTTGAAAGTTACCAGCGACACTCTCTCGGGGAGCAAATAGAGGTTTCACACCGGCAAGAACATGTCCAGACAGGAGCAAAACTATTCGTCCCTGCAGTGGCTGGTCGGGAGATGTTGGGAGTTCCATACATCAACCGCCCTTAATGCTGCCACAGTGACATGGTTTTCTGTTTAGGGTTTGCTCCCTTAGCCTTCGGTTCTGTCAAGAACCTGTACCATAAGGCAGTGGTTTACAACTCTGCAGGGCAGGGGCGTCAAACTCCCAGAGGTATTGCAATACCTGCAATACCTGCAATACCTGCAATACCTGCACACACCTCCTAGCAACATATCAGGATGGGTACCGACTTTTGACAGTGCTCACTTATGGCGACTTTATAGTGATGCCCCACTGGGAGATTAGGCCACCAGCACCATGACCCGATATCCCACACAGCCACATTATCCTGATGCTGAGCTAACCCTATCATTGTAATCTCAGACACCAGGCTAGGTAGTGACAAGTACCACTTTGTGTCAGTCATTGGTTTGACTCGGCCAGAATTAAAATCCTGACCTTCTGCACGGGAAGCCTGCGCTCTACTGATTTGGCTACCACGTCGAAATCATGTAGTTATTAGTGATACTCATCCGGAAAGTCTGGCTCCTTAGTTCTCTGAGATGAGAAATAGTACCGGAAGCGCCACATCTAGTCAGTCTGAGTTTCATCTGGCCTTAAAGTTGCGTAGTCTGATGGTTTTGAGTTTCTGTCATTTTCTGAGTTAAATATATTAAATTGATTGTTATAGCCTTCTTTACATTAGTTTGAAGTAACTTTTATTTTAAATGTCTAACTTTTGAGATATTTGAAGTGCAACCATCCACAAATAATTTTGGCAAGCATGCCAAAACTCTGACACCATAGGCTTCTGCAGTAACCGGTTCTATTAAATTGGCTCTGTATGCCCTTCTATGTGGTGACAAGAGCTTACTATGTGCACCAGCATCTAAGTTGGATATGTAGAATAAAATCTGGATAATTGTTCTGGTTTTGAAAATGTGTTGTTTTTATCGGATTATGCAGCTTTAACACCAACAGAGAACACGCTAATTACAGAAAATAGTGTTTGACCTACTTAGACTCAGAAGATGCACAGGCTTCCCATGCAGAAGATCGGGAGTTAGAATCCCAGCCGAGTCAAACTAATGACATTAAATTGATACTTGCCGCTACCTAGCCTGGCGCTCGGCATTAATAGGATAGGATAAGGACTGGTTAGCACAGTATCGGGATAATGTGACTAGGTGGGATATCTGGTCATAGTACCAGCAGCCTGACCTCACAGTGCTCCAGCACTATAAGGTGCCATGAGTGCGAAGAGGGTGCCACCTATTGTGTTCATGTCGCCATAGAGTGAGCGTGTGAGTGTGTGCGCAGGTCAATAATTGAACACACGGTTGCGTAGCATCCTCAAATGCAGAGCTGGCGCATGGGCGGTGGAGTGGAACCACTTCCGGTTTTGATGTGCAGTCATAATGGAGTATTTATTGTTGCTGTTATTATTAAGAACCAATGAAAAGAATGATGGCTTCATCATCATCATGCTGTCAGTCGCAATGAGACAAAGACTGCTTTCATTACTTGATTGCCACTCTCCATTTAGTTCTCTGCTGTGAGAGTGATGTCCATGAATCGGTCTTAATGTCTCTCAGCTTCAGTTTTCTCTTGATGGTATGTATTTCATGAAAGCTGCCTGCAAAAGTGTTGAAGTGCTGCTGGCTTTTGCAAGTTACCAGCGGCACTCTCTCGGGGAGTAAATAGAGGTTTCACACCAGCAAGAACACGTCAAGACAGGCGCAAAACTATTTATCCCTGCAGTGGCTGGTCGGGAGATGTTGGGAGTTCCATACATGAACCGCCCTTGATGCTGCCACAGTGACATGGTTTTCTGTTTAGGGTTTGCTTCCTTAGCCTTCGGTTCTGTCAAAAACCTGTACCACAAGGCAGTGGTTTACAACTCTGCAGGGCAGGGGCATCAAACTCCCTGAGGTATTGCAATACCTGCATACCTGCAATACCTGCATAGCTCTGGCTGCAGGATGGCTTAGAACTACTATAATCAAAAGACACAATTTAACATATGGGTCATTCTCTGAAACTGAGCCCTAATAATGTATGACATGGAAACCAAAAGTGAAAACCTTCCAAAATGATAGCAGAAAAATTCCATATAATATCAGAATCAATGTTCATACGAAGATTTAGATGTTCTGCATATGTCAGAGTTGAAAAAAAGCTATGGCACTTTTTGCTTTTGATTTGATACAAATTGAGCAATATGTTAATATCAGTTCTGTAACATGGACATCAAACACATCCAGAACATCATTTTAACATGCAAAAGAAATCCATACAAGATTTTCTTGATTACAGTTAAGCAAACACTGGTTAGCTCAGAATCAGGATAATGTGACTGAGTGGGAAAGCAGGTCATGGTGCCGGTCTCCCAGTGGGGTAGCACTATAAAGTCTCCATAAGTGCACACTGTCACAAGTCGATACCCATTGTGAGATGACCTTGGATGCTGCCAGGATGTTAAACTCCAACAAACAAACAACACACCATCTGAATGTGTAGGATGACTGATTACAAATGGACTGAACCCTAAGGTTGAGGCCCATTTTAGATCAAGCTTTCCCCCCCCCCCCCTCCCCACCCCCCACCCCCACACTGGGATGACAGTAATGCCGTCAGGTATGTACAGTTGCAGTTTTCAATTTTGTATTGCGCATTCACAAAGCTATTTTCAGGTTGGAGAGCTTACCTCATTTGGGCTATGGTGGTTAAAGTACCTAATTTTACCCTCGTTTCAATAACCTAGGTCAAATTTTATAGATAGGATAATCACTTAGCAATGTATAAAAAGGCGGAGCGGCTCATCTCCGATTATCGGCTGAATTATTACTGCCCAGTAGGTTATTCATGTGTACAACGAAAATTAAGTTGGTCTGGCCTAATATGGCCTGATGGGATCGATCCCTCCGCCTGCTACTGCAGCGCCACCGTGTGTTCGTGCCCTGCGCCCCTCTGTTTTGGCCAGTGCGCACTGGGTGTTCAAGCTTTGTAACCGGTTAGCCAGTTAGCCTAGCCAGAGACTAGTATTAAACTGATCAACCCATACCCATGTTTGTTCTTTGTTTTCCAGAGCGTAGCCTAACTTTATATGGGATTAATGCGCAGGTTCACAAATATGGTTGTGGCACACTGAGTTTTGGGATGTTTTCATATTGGAATACATCACTAGAAAGCAAAGATTTACTCAATCCGGTCCCAACTAAGTGTCCTGGAGATATTCAGGAAATTAGATATATTTGTTTGCTTTCTAGTGATATATTCCAATATGAAAACATCCCAAAACTCAGTGTGCAACAGGCAAAACTGTCAAACTCCACACTAATCTTATATACAATTCGACCTTGGTAATTAACTCGGTTGTCAAATGACCAGCATAGCTAAAACCAGGTGAGCTCTCCAACCTGATTTTGCTATTCGGTATTGAGTTATATATTCTAGTGACGTCATATAGTACTATAGATAAAAGATTCACCCGGTACTTTTAGTACACGGGTGAAGGACAACGTAGTGTAAATATGGGTGAAAATAGCTTTAGTATGGAACAGGAACTAGAAACTGTGGCTCCAGTATCAAATGGCTACCCATATAGGCACAGAGTTGGTGAAATGGGCGAGAATGCAAAAAGACAAGATGGCGGCGCTAGAATGCCGTCGATTTCACTTTAAAATCTTATTAAACTAGGTATTTTATTATATTTTTCAACTCAAAGGTAGCGGGTAAATATGAAGACATCTACAAAGAATAGATGTTGCTTCTTAGATTGTGAAATCAGGCTCTCATTTCATTAACCCGCTTTTTTGACCATTTTTATATAGGGCTGGTATTCACCCGTGTACTGCGAGTACCGGGTGAATCCTTTATCTAATAGTACTAGTGCCATACGACTGAATAGAATGCACCCATGTATCAAACTTCAAACATGTGTACAATAAAAAGATGTTTGTTTGTTTGTTGTTGTTTTACGTCCTAGCAACATCTAAGGTCATATCAGGACGGGTTATATGTAGGGACTGATGTGATAGAGATAGCGATAGGTTGTTGTATCGGGTATGTTTATTATGATCGGATTCGGAATAAAGGACTTCTGATATGGCTACCACCTGAGACTCACACACTCATTATCCTATATGGTTAGTGCGGAAAACCACCACTGTGGCGCCACCAGTCAGTGTGGTGTATACAAGTCACATGTAACTGGAACATGGACATGATAGAATAGAATTTTCATACTCATATAATATATTATGCACCACATATTTAGCCGGTATCGCTAGAGAGTATTTGGTTTGGTTCCTGGAGTTTTACATCCTGGTAACATCTAATATCATATCAAGATGGGTACTGACTTGTGACAGTGCGCATTCCTGGCATGACATGGATATTTGTTATGTTATACCCCTGTCACACTATGATGTAACGAGCCACCATAAGTCTGATGTGCTCATGTTTCGTCATTACGTTGACATACGTTGGGTTACATTATGATGACGTCAGAATGATGTCAGACTGACGTCGAGCTATGTCACGTTACGTCGTGTTCTGTCGGCACGCGCCAAGGTTTTGAACCTTTTCAAAACTTTCGACGTAACTCAAATGTAAGGGTTTACGTTCGCCATATGTTCTGTACACGTTCAGCGAACATCAATGATGTTAAACGGACATTAGTCAAATGCTGCTCACTACGTTCCACTACTTTCCACTACGTTCCACTATGTTCCACTATGTTAGCCCACATTAAAGCCGGTGGAAACGTCATGACGTATGTAACGTCACATAATGTAGTTCTGGCGATGGAATAACGTACATAACGTTCCGTGAGCGTAATGATGTTGTCCTCTCTCGTTGAATGACGCTATCACTATGCTTTACCGACGTTACGCTCTCGTCAACTACGCTGCATCCACGTTCAACTTGTGCCCAAATTTGCATACTATGCCGAGAAGTTCGACATTTTTCACGTTCTCCCTATGCTGACATCATTATGTCGTAGTGTGACAGGACCTTTAGATGGATAACATTTAAGCTGTTTGAAGTGCAAGAGTGCAACATTTACTTTTGTCATTATTATTGATGTTTTCTCCCATGGTGTAATTAGAAACTCTTTTAGCAGCAATTGCTGTCGACTTGGACGATTAAAGCTGCATAATCTGATGAAATCATAAACTTGTCAAAACCAAGATACTTGTCCCGATTTCATCCTATATAGGCAACTTATATTCTGGTTCACTTATTAAGCATGTGTTGCTTGCTGCATAGAAGTGGTTACCAAGCCAATTCAATATAACCTGTTTCTGCTGAAGCCTATGTCAGCATTTTAAAGTCTTGCCAACATTAATTTAGTAGGATTTCACAAATATTTTCAAAGATTAGTCATTTCTCAGAATCCATGGTTAAGCATTTCTAAGAAAGGTTTTTTCCTTAAAGCTGCATAGTCCGATGAGAACATACAATTTTCAAAACCAAAACAATTATCTAGATTTGATTCTACATATCTAACTTAGATGCTGGTGCACTTATTAAACATTTGTTGTCACACATAAGGGGATACTGAGTCAATTAATAGAACCTGTTACTGTGGAAGCCTATGGTGATAGAGTTTTGGCAAGCTTGCCAAAATTAATTTAGCATGTTTCCATTTAAAATAAAAGTTACTTCACACTAAAGTAAGGGAGATTATAATGAACAACCTAATATGTTTATCTCAGAAAATGAGAGAAACTCAAAACGACCGGACTATGCAACTTTAACTAAACTAGGATCGATTAAAACAGTCACCCTAATATATATATTTATCTATAAAAAATGGCAGAAATTCAAAACCATCAGACAATGCAACTATAAGTTCTATGCTCTACAAATGCTTTCCAGTAATTGGTGTAGAGTCAGTCTTATGGGGCTGTCACACTACGACGTAACGACGTCAACGTAGGGAGAACGTGAAGAACGTTGAACTTCTCGGCGTAGTATGCAAATTTGGGCACAAGTTGAACGTGGATGCAGCGTAGTGGACGAGAGAGTAACGTCAGTAAAGCGTAGTGATACCGTCGTTCGACGAGTGAGGTGAACGTAATGACGCTGACGGAACGTTATGAACGTTATTCCATCGTCAGAAGAACGTTACGTGACGTTAGCTACGTCATGAGACGTTGAACGTACGTTGAATGCACGTTCTCCTGACGTTCTCCTGACGTTCTCCTGACGTTGTCCTGACGTTCCCATTACGCCCCGTGGGCATTTGCACTTAGTTTAATGGGGTTCAACGTAGTGGAACGTAGTTGAACGTAGTGAGGAGCATTGGAATAACGTCCGTTTAACGTCATTGACGTTCGCTGAACGTGAACAGAACGTACGGCGAACGTAAACCCTTACCTACGTCTAAACTTTTGAACATGTCCAAAACCTCGACGGAACTCGACGTAACACGACGTAATGTGACGTAGCTCGACGTCACTCTAACGTCATTATGACGTCATCATAACGTAATCCAACGTACATCAACGTAATGACGAAATATCACCACGTTAGGCTCACGTTGGCTCATTACGTCGTAGTGTGACAGGGGTATAAGTTAGGTAGCACAAAACAAAATACCACATGCATATATATATATGGCTTTTATCAGTTCACAACCACATGCCTACCATTAATAAAGGTATAAAACAACCAAATATGTAGTGATTTCAGCTTTGGGGTGTGTATTCATTTAGCATATCAATCTAATCACTGGTCCACCTTTCCTACACCATCAATTTTGACCATCAGCCAACAGTCCTCACTTAGATATATTTGGTACCAGACTAGTCCAAATTGAGAAGAGCAACTCATAAGGGCTAGCCTCTCCCCACACACACAACTCACCCACGATAACAGCACATATTGCACAGCAGCCCACTGCCTTTGTTCATAATGCAGAGCTTCCACTGGTTGTTGACCCATCATCATCATTCTGTCAGTCGCAATGCGACAAAGACTGCTTTCATTACCCAACCGGTGCTTTGTGCGGTTGTACATTTCATAAAAGCTGCTTGCAAAGTGTTGAATTGCTGCTGGCTTTTGCAAGTTACTAGCGGCACTCTCTCAGGGAGCAAATAGAGGTCTCATACCGGCAAGAACATGTCAAGACAGGCACAAACTATTTGTCCCTGCAGTGGCTGGTCAGGAGATGTTGGGAGTTCCATTCATCACCGCCCTTAATGCTGCCACGATAACATGGTTTTCTGTTAGAGTTTTCTCCCTTAGCCTTTGATTCTATCAAGAACCAGAACTTGTACCAAAAGGCAGTGGTTTACAACTTTGCAAGGCAGGGGCGTCAACCTCCCTGAGGTATTTTAGCACCTAAGGTATCCGAGGTACTGCATTACCCACATACCACTAACCCACTAACCTACATTTGTAGTTTATCAATCTACCCTATCTAGTTAGAAAGAGAGATACATACATACAAGAAAAAATGTCCTCAGTGTGTGACACGATGGGGGTGCACGCCTGGCAATTAACTCAATGGCTGGGAGGAGGAGTGGGGGCACTCCGCTAATGCGCACAGAGAAAATATAGGGTGTACATGTTACCCTCGCATTTATACTTGTATAATGCGTTATACATCACATATACATTTTTATTTTGTGTAATGGCCATCGCCAGAAGACAAGTGCCGTAATGCTGAAACTGTCTACATTCTGATGAACAAATTGTTTATCAATAAAACTGCCTGTTTGACCTGGTTATGTTTGCTCATTATTTCACTGTTTCATTCTTGTGCTTTCTCACTATCTCAGTATCCCACTGTTTCAGTATCTCACTGTCTCACTGTCACACTGTCTCACTGTCTCACTATCTCACTGTCACACTGCCACTTTATCTCACTGTCTCAATAATTCACTGTTACATTGTCTGACTAGCATACTCACTCACCACCACACTGTCACCCTGTGTCATTCTCTAACTGTCTCACTGTCTCACTGTCTCACTATCTCACTGTCACACTGCCACTTTGTCTCAATTTCACACTGTCTCACTGTCACAATGATTCACTGTTACATTGTCTGACTAGCATACTCTGTTACCACCACACTGTCACCCTGTGTCATTCTCTACCTGTCTCACTGTCTCACTATCTCACTGTCACACTGCCACTTTGTCTCAATTTCACACTGTCTCACTGTCCTAATGATTCACTGTTACATTGTCTGACTAGCATACTCTGTTTCCACCACACTGTCACCCTGTGTCATTCTCTAACTGTCTTACTGTCTCACTATCTCACTGTCACACTGCGACTTTGTCTCAATGTCACACTATCTCACTGTCCCAATGATTCACTGTTACATTGTCTGACTAGCATACTCTCTCACCACCACACTGTCACACTGTGTCATTCTCTAACTGTCTAACTGTCAGACTGTCTCACTATCTCACTGTCACACTGCCACTTTGTCTCAATGTCACACTATCTCACTGTCCCAATGATTCACTGTTACATTGTCTGACTAGCATACTCTCTCACCACCACACTGTCACACTGTGTCATTCTCTAACTGTCTAACTGTCAGACTGTCTCACTATCTCACTGTCACACTGCCACTTTGTCTCAATTTCACACTATCTCACTGTCCCAATGATTCACTGTTACATTGTCTGACTAGCATACTCTCTCACCACCATACTCTCACGCTGTGTCATTCTCTAACTGTCACACTGTCTCACTATCTCACTGTCACACTGTGTCATTCTCTAACTGTCTCACTGGCTCACTATCTCACATTCTCACTGTCTCAGTGTTTTACTGTCTCACAGCCTCATTGTCCCCCTGTCCCACTCTCTTACACTCTCTAACTCGTCCCCCATCTGCTATTCTTACTCGCTCACTGTTACACTTGCTCACTGTCACTCTGACTGCCTCATTCGTTCATTCTGTGACATTCTTACCTTCTGTCATACTTTCACTCTCTATCACACTCTCACTTTCTCTCGCTCTCATTCATTCTATCTTACTCATAATTCATTTCTGCCAACCCTCACTCACTCACGCACTCACTCACTCACTCACTCACTCACTCACACACGAACTCACACACGAACTCACGCATGAAGTCACCCATTCATTCCCTTTCTCTCACATTCATTCATTCCTTCACTCATAATTCATTTCTGCCCTCACTTACTCACTCACTCACTCACTTACTCACTCACTCAATCAGGCACCCACTCACGCAATCACTCATTCACGCACTCACTCCCTCACTTACTCACACACTCACTTTCTCTCACATTGACTCATTCTTTCACTCATGATTCATCTAGGCCCACCATCACTCACCCTCTCACTTTCCCTCACTCTCATTCATTCTATCTCAATCCTATTCGTCCACATCCAACCTCAGTCACTCTCTCACGTTCTCTCACTGTCATTAATTCTATATTTCTCATATTAATATTTACATCCATCCTGACTCACTCTCTCAGTAACATTCGTTCTCTCGTTCACAGATAATTCATTCCCAATCAGCCTCGTTCACTCTATTCTATATATCATGCCTCCTACTGCGTCCAGCGCTCAAAATCCATTTCCCAGCACCCCATGCATCCCCCCCCCCCCACGGCCCCCCCGCCCCCCCCCCCCAAGCCGCCTGTCAGTTAATAGGTATAGACGAGATTCCTATCGAATCTCCATTGTGAAGTAATGGTGAATGTATGGTTGGTTGGTTGGTTGGTGGAGTTTCACATACTGGCAACATCTAATGTCATATCAGGACAGACACCGACTTGTGAAAGTATGCACTCGTGGCGACTTTATAGTGCTGCCACACTGGGAAATCAGGCCACCAGCACCATGACCCAATATTTCACTCAGTCACATTATCCTGACATTGCGCTAACCAATCCTTGCCCTATCCTATTAATGCCAAGCGCCAGGCTTGGAAGCGGTAAGTATCAATTTTATAAGCCATTGGTTTGATTCGACCGGGAACCGAACTCCCAATCTCCCGCAAGCGAGGCCTGCCATCTACCGATTCAGTCACCGCGCCCGCTATGTGATTGTGAGTGTATGAAAATGGGCCTGGGCTCTGCACACCGGTATTATTAAAACAGACGCAATACAATAACAAATGATTAATAACAATGGTGCAATACAATAATTAATCATTAATAATATCTCCAATAAAAATGCCATTCGCTCTGCACATTGATAGATGGTCATTATTAAGCAATAACCATTCAATACACCTTTTCCGAGTTATCGCCCGCTGGTCGCTGCGGAGCGGCTGAAGCTGCGACTTGTTATGCATACACACCGGAAGTGGGGTCATTGTCCCATCCAGTCCCATCCTTCACTCCATGTCAAACACTTGCTGTAGAGTTTGAATATATAAACACATGCTCCTTGATGACCAGACTAGGTAGATTCATTGCCTTAGATTTGTTTCTGGTGTGAATCGCATTGAAATTGTTTTTATTGAATATTCTACACGAGATGAAAACAAAATGTGTGTATTCCGAGCTAGTGGAGGAGCGGCCCCCTGCAGGAGGCGGAGAGGTGCATGCTGGTACTCCCCCCACCCCCCGGGGAGGGGGGGGGAGTGCAACCCACTCCAGGTCTTACTACATGCGATCAGGTCATGGTGCTGGCGGCCTGATTTCCCAGTGAGGCAGCACTATAAAGTCACCATGAGTGCGTGCTGTCACAAGTCGGTGCACGTCCTGGTATGGCCTAGGGTCTTACTGGGGCGTAAAACTACACCAACCACCCAGCCTCCCCCGGCCCTCTCAGAGGACTGGTTGGGCTCCTTAGGCTGCCCTTTTCCTTCCTCCGCCCCTCCCCACTACCCCCCCCCCCCCCTCCCCACCTCCCCCCCCCCCCCCAATTCCTCTGATCACTACCCATCGGAAGCCAACTCCCGACCACATGGGACTGCTTTCAGCGGTGCCCATTCAGTGCTGCAGATTTGCAGCCTTCAGTGCACCAATGCGACTGAAAACTCCCCAAAAACAATACATGCGATAACGGGCTTATCACTATTCATATATATATATATATATATATATATATATATATATGTATATATATATATATGTATATACAGTGAAATCTCAGTCTTTTAACATAATTTGTTCCTAAATGTTGTATGAAAACTGATTTGTTCGTAAACCGAAACCAATTTTCACATAAGAAATAATGGAAAATGGATTAATCCGTTCCTTACCCCCAAATGAAAACTTTTTCTTCTCTTGAATATGCACAACATCTTACACAAAATGAATAAACAATAATTATAGATAAAATAGACAATTTAATTTCATCTTACATGTACAGCGGAGACTTGATAGCGTTGAAAACAAGCACCCTGACAGGAGCTTATACGTTATGGGCAGAGTAAATACCTCGTCAATAAACAAAAAAAAAAAGAAACAAAAAAAGTGGAATATGGA
The DNA here is from genome assembly GCA_030323885.1 of Branchipolynoe longqiensis. Taxonomy (NCBI): domain Eukaryota; kingdom Metazoa; phylum Annelida; class Polychaeta; order Phyllodocida; family Polynoidae; genus Branchipolynoe; species Branchipolynoe longqiensis. The sequence goes on from CM059188.1 coordinate 7,425,826, forward strand.
GAAAGAGGAAGGTGGGAGGGATGTTATTGTGACTGTTTGGAAGGGGAGTCCCTCTCCATAAGAACATCAGGCAACTGATGCTGCTGAAGTTGCTGCGTAACTCATGTGCGTTCTGACCAGGGGCATAGCTAGACCTTTAACGATGTGTACTCCTAATTTCGGCAGGGGGTTTAGGGGGCCACTTAAGCTTAAGCTGGCGGATTTTACACATTTTAGACTTGAGTTTTGGACACTCCGGATGACTACATGCCTCCTCTCTCTCTCTGTCTTGCTCTGTCTCTCTTTATTATTATTATTATTTTTTGTTGTTGACAAAACGATGTGGACGTTTGGACGTATGCGTGTATGCCTAGCTACGCCCCTGCTGATACCCACCTCAGTAGTCGTTGTTCGTAAACTGAATATGCGTTTGGAAATTATTGCACTTTTTGTTAGAGAAATATGTTCATGTACCGATTTGTTGGAAAACCTAGGTTTCACTGTATATAAATATATATAACATTAGGGAGTGCAGCAGTCTTCTTTACCCCTACACTTGGATGTCCAGAGGCATGATTCATCATCGTCATCATCATCATTAATCTCTTAACTGCGACGCTCACTTTGCAACTAATTTTCCCCATTTTCTCTGTTCTCCGCAGCCCTCTGGGATTTGCCGAACTCCAGGCCTGTCCATTCCCTAGTGTTGTCTTCCTCTTTCTTCCTTTGTCTGCCTTATTTTCTCCTCCCTTTCACTGTGTCTTGCAAAATGGGTTTAGCCAGACCTGATGAATGGGAAATAGGGCCATACCAAAGGGTCTATTAGAGGGCCATCAATATAAAAGTCTGCCTACCGGACATGGTGGCCGAATCAGTAGAAGGCAGGCTTTGCGTTTGGAAAGTCTCGTGTGGCGTTTAAATGCCAGCCGAGTCAAACCAATGACTTATAAAATTGGTACTTGTCACTTCCTAGCCTGGCGCTTGGCATTAATAGGATTGGACAAGGACCTGAGGACTGGTTAGCTCAGTGTCAGGATAATGTGACTGAGTAGGATAGAGGGTCATGGGTCCAGTGGCCTGATCTCAAAGTGGAGAAGCACTATATTGTCACAATGAGTGGGCGATGTACAAGCCAGTGCACATTGTTGGAGTTTGATGTCCTGGCAACAGCTAAGGTCATATCAGGACGGGTACTGACATGTGATAGTGCACACTCATGGTGACTTTACAGTACTGCCACAATGGGGAAATCAGGCCACGACACCATCATCTTAAATCTCACTAAGTCACATTACCCTGACACTGAGCTAACCGGTCCTTACCCTATCCTATTAATGCCAAGCGCCAGGCTAGGAAGCGAAAAGTATCAATTTTATAAGTCATTGGTTTGACTCGACCGGGAACCAAACTCCGGATTTCCCGCATGCGAGGCCCCCGCTCTACCGATTCAGCCACCGCGCCCTGTGTTGCCAGGACGAAAAACTAATACTTCTAATGCTTGGTACACACCTACCGTATACGATTCGCGCACTAAAACTCGCGACTCGACCCGACCCGCTTAAAACTGAAAACGGGCCGATTCATTTTTCGAATCGCGAATCGCAATTGTAATCGGCCCGTTTTAGCCCTAAAACTGAGTTTTTAGTCGCGAACCACAATCGCTAGGTGTGCACGGGAAGCGCACACCTAGCAATTTTTGTGCGCGAAACGGGCAGTTTTAGATCGTATACGGTAGGTGGGTGCGCACAAACGGTAGGTGTGTACTAGGCATTAGTCTTAACCAATTCGGTCACCCCTTCTGATGGCAGTACCAATATCTAATCCCACCAGCAGCAGCCGCACAGCGCTTGCTCAGTGGAAAAAATTGGTCATACCCACAGACAAGCAGACGACATTGACTGCGGTCAGAACTGCCCACCCACTCACCTGTCACAACCAGGCCGATACAGGCAACGCCGGAGATGCCTGAGAGGCAGACAAGCAGGAGGAGGCAAGCCATCACGTGTAAGTCCTTCCCTCAGGAGCGGTCCAGTGCCGGGGCTTCCTAGAGGTGCACACCGCCCGCCCGCCCGACGCACAGTCCCGGTCTGCCCGCCGCCCGCCGCCCGCCGCCCGCCGCCCGCCGCCCGCCGCCCGCCGCCCGCCGCCCGCCGCCCGCCGCCCGCCGCCCGCCGCGCTCCGTCGGTAGCGCGGGAACCAGCGGCATCGCTTCCCCGGCGCCACGCCGCGTCGGTGCCGGAGAGTGAGCGGGGCGGGGCAGGGGTTGGTGACCTGTGTGGCGGTTTCAGCTCGTTCCCGTGCTCAGCCGTGTCCCTCGCTTCTGCGCATGCGTCAGAATCTAATAAACATGGCCGTAATCGATTAAAACGACCCGAGCGACTCGGGCCATCCAAATTTCAAATAGAATACGGCGAGTGGAGTCGACAAATACACGTGCCGTGTGCAAAAAAAGAATAACTTAGATTAATGAAATGGAAATATAGGTAAACTAGGCCATCATAAAATACTTTAAATCCTATTTTGCTGTACTTTTATCGGTCATTAAAAAAAAAAGAAAAAATTGTCCACCCGAGCGTATTCGATTATTCGACCCGAGTTTGTAGGATGTGCGCATGCGCCAATAAGTGGATCGGGTGACCCGAGTTGATGCGAAATCCGCGCATGCGCAGAAGCAACGGGACACGGCTGAGCATGGGAACGAGCTGAAACCGCCACACCGGAGATGACGCGGCATGTGCGGCGGGAAGGGGACCAGTGTAGTGTAGTGTATTGTAATGAGAAGGGCGAGATAGCCATGGAGAGACGAGGTGTGGGAAGGGTGTGGGTAGGGGACGATGGGGTGAGTGGGGGGAGGGGAGGAGGAGGGGAAGGATAAGGGGTTTGGGAGGGGAGGAATATAGAGGGGAGAGGGAAGGGAAGAGGGAGGGGGGATGTGGGTAGGGGAGGGGGAGGGTGATGGGATGGGGAGGGGAGGGTGAGAACGAAGGGGACGGGAGATGTAGGATGGGGAAGGGGGGTGGGGATTGGGGTAGGGGAGTGGCAGGAGGAGGGGATTGTGGGAGGAGGGACGAGAAGGAAGGTTGAGAGATGGGGAAGGGAAGGAGGGGGGGGGGGCAAAGGTGTGTGCGGAGGGGGAGGAGGAGGTGGATGGGGAGGAGAGGGGAGGGGAAGGGAGAGGGATGAAGGGAATTTCGAGAGGGGGACGGGAAGGGAGGGGAAGGTAGGGGAAGGGAGGGGAAGGAAGGGGAGCGGGAGAGAAAGGAGCAGGGCTGAATAATGGGGGAGAGCGCGGGGGAGAGGCTGGATGGTGATGGGAGAGGGAGAGGTGGTGAGATTAGTGGGGGGGGGGGGAAGGGGAAGCGGAGGCGAGAGGGTTATAGGAGAAGCAGATGTGGGGAAGAGGAGAGCGGGGTTGAGAGGGAGATTGGAGACTGCTGGTGGGGTGATGGGAGAGGGAGAGGTGGAGGACCAGGGCAGGAGATGGGAGAGGGAGAGGTGGAGGACCAGGGCAGGAGATGGGGAGGGAGAGGTGGAGGACCAGGGCAGGAGATGGGGAGGGAGAGGTGAGGACCGGGCAGAGTGGGGAGGAGAGGTGAGGCGGGAGAGTGCTGGGAGAGGGAGGGTGGTGGGGGGGGGAGCAGGGGGATGGGAGGGGGGGTGAATTGAATGCCTCCATGCCGTCGTCATACAACGGTCGACTGGGGTGGTGGTTTCAGCATATTGACCTGCAGGTGGGAGTGCCACCCTCGCCGAATGGGTGGGATGGTGGAGGGGGTGGGGGTGGGGGTGGGGTGGGGGTGGGGGGTGGGGGTGGGGTGGATGGGTGGGAAGTGGGTGGGGAGTGGGTGGGTGGGGGATTGTTGATGAAGGGTTTCAGTTGTTGACTCTTGTGTCTGCAATGCTAATCTGGTTCTCGGACTTCACCGTTTGCAGCTGGTTTTCGATCCACTGTCTGCCGCCATCTTGGATTGTGTTTACTGGTGGTGCCAATAAAGGAAAGATTGACACGCCTTCCCGCCGCCCGTCAGACTGTCTGGTTTTTAAAAAGATTTTCTTTTCGTACATCAGTTTGTAATCTAATATTTTAGAAGTTGATTAAACGGGGGAAATTTCAATCACGGACAATTTGCTGGCTTCATTCCACTACTCTTTGCCCTATCCTGGTAATGCCGAATGCTAGGCTAGGCTAGTATACATTTTTAACGCATTGTTTTGAGTTGATGTACAGGCAGGAAGATCACCCCCTACGGGGTTGCCAACCAAAACCACCATCATATTCAACAGTTAAATTAAAATATATATATTTGTTAACATTCAATAGCTTATAAGTATACTACAGTTCTACCCAATCCACAGTAAGATTGGGCTTGTTTGGCTTATGGGGGTTTTGCATCCTAGCAACATCCAAGATACTACCAGGACGGTGACCGACTTGTACTCAATGATGGCAACATTAGAGTGCTGCCCTACGGAGGATAGATATCTTACTGCTGGCACCATGACCTGATATACCACTCAGTCACATTATCCCGACACTGAGCCAACCACTCCTTGCCTTATCCTAGCAATGGCAAATACCGGGTGAGGTGGTGACAACCTTACATTTGTATTGTTGTAAGTCGGTATTTTAACTCGGCTGGTGATCAAACCCACGACTATTCACTCTGGAGGCGGGAGCTCTACCCGCTAGGCTGCTTCCTCGCGACCTCGTTTTAACATGTAAGACCACACCCAGACTGTCAGACTAGATAGTGACAAGTATATATTTATATATCATTGCTTTGACTCAGCCAGTGTTCGAACCAGTAGGTTCGAATCCTACGACATACCAAACCGAGAGGCGGGTGCTCAACTCATTCGGCCATCCTGTTTGTTTTAAACTGCTAAATTGCTTGGATACCTTTGTTAGTTACTAAGTTAGACATTGTTTGTTTGTAGAGATTCATGTGAGTGTACAGGCAGGAAGATTAACCCCCTTAGGGGGATACTCACCAAAATCCACCCTGTTATTTTTGATGGGTAAATACAGGTCAATTTAATTCATCTCCAATGCTCTGGTGGCCTATAAATGCCAGAAGGGTGCATGTTGGCTTTTCACAAATGTTAAAAAATATTGTTTTGATCAATATTAATCGGACAGGGTGGCCGAATGAGTTAAGCGTCCATTTCCTATAAGGTTAAAAATACCCACTGAATCAAACTAATGAGTTAACATATGATATGTGTATCTACCTATCCTGGTGCGCGGCATTAGTAGAATAGGGCCATGAGTAGCGGAATGAGGAAGACGGATTTTATGTGATTGAAATATCCCCTCCTTAACCAATGAAGGTAACCAACGAATCATCATCATCATCATGCTGTCGGTCACGATGCGACAAAGACTACTTTCATTACTTGACTGCCGCTCTCCATTTAGCTCTCTGCTGTGAGAGTTGCATCCATGAGTCGGTCTTAATGTCTCTCAGCTTCAGGTTTCTCTTGATGGTATCCTTGAACTGGAGACGAGGGCGCCCTCTCTTTCTGTAACCAGAAGACAGTTGAGAATAGAGGATCTGCTTTGGTAGCCTGTCTGATGACATCCTCATGAGGTGTCCAGTCCACCGCAGATTCTTTTTGATCAGAAGATCTTCCATAGAGGGCAGCCCCATTCGTTCGAGTATTTACATTTTCATGAAAGCTGCCTGCAAAAGTGTTGAAGTGCTGCTGGCTTTTGCAAGTTACCAATGGCACTCTCTTGGGGAGCAAATAGAGGTTTCACACTGGCAAGAACATGGCAAGACAGGTGCAAAACTATTTGTCCCTGCAGTGGCTGGTTGGGAGATGATGGGAGTTCCATACATCAACCGCCCTTAATGCTGCCACAGTGACATGGTTTTCTGTTTAGGGTTTGCTCCCTTAACCTTCAGTTCTGTCAAGAACCTGTACCACAAGGCAGTGGTTTACAACTCTGCAGGGCAGGGGCGTTAAACTCCCTGAGGTATTGCTATACCTGCAATACCTGCATACCAAACCAACGAATACATTATTATATATTCATACCTTTAGTGGAACATATTGTAAAATATTTCGATAATGATGCATTGGTGGGGGAATGCAAACATTTTATTTGTGAAACAGGTATACATGGTCAGGTGCATAAATGTGTTTATGTAGTTGCTGGTGGTGCTTGATTGATTGGTAAATAGGCATTGTGGTGCTAGTACACTACCCCCTCCCCCCTCTGCTAGTCAGGATCACCACACACATGCTCAATGCAGGTGGTGGCCAAGGGAGCCACACAGCTTGGTGGTGGTGGGCAGATCACTGTAACCATGGGGACTGGAAATGCTTGTTTCTCATTGGTGCAGCTAGAAATGCTTGTTTCTCATTGGGAGAATGGGGTGAGGTGATACACTATAGTGGATCCATGTACCATATAAATAATAAACCTGAGGGCTTGACTCTCTCTCTTCTTTCATTCTTTATACTCTTCCTTTCTCTTTTTGCCTGTATTGATTTCTCTATAGCCTGCCTTCACAACCACAGATTCGAGCCATAGCCTTTTTTTATTTTTTTCGGCAGGGATTTTTTTTTACTTTCTAAAAGAAGGAAAAAACAGCATCAATAATAACAATGTGCTGTAAATGGACCAACTGGGACATTTATACTATTATGTTTATAACAATGCATTGTAGATAATATAGGGAACAATAAGTACTTAGGCTGCATGCTCTATCATTGTGACAAACATGTGAGTATATCGATGTAGCACCTGATCCAACCATAGAATAACATTAACAACAACAGTGTTATTAGAGAGCTGCAACCATTGTGATATGACCTCAGATGTTGCTAGGACGTAAAACAACAACAAAGAAACAACAACCATTGTTGGACATCACGCCTGTCTGCTATACCAGAGCAAACATTCAAACCATTGGCCGCAATGTTCGCATTGTGTTTGATTTAGTGGGAGCAAGACATTTTTCTCCGCCCTCCTCACCCCACTTGCTGCGCCTTGGACTCTATTACGAGAGGATGGATGAGCCCGCTTTCCATTTCCATCCACCCAATTCACCAGAGGGCTTTCACACCTTTTCTGCTGTCGATCTTGTTCCACCGCCATCTTCTCTCTTTTCTGCGAGCCGGTGACGCGCACACTTTTACCCAGCCTACATAGATTTAACTCCTATATAGAAATAGAAGCCGCAGAATGTGCCAGAGCCATTTAAGTATTTTCATGGGTCATGTTCTTTTGCAAATGGGAAACATTGCACCTTGAGTGGGATTCGAACCCACATTTCTGCAATTCTGGACAGTTGTCTTTTGCTCGTAGATTTAAATGCAATTCGCAAAATTGTTTTATGTATATATTCAGTAAAAAGGAGATGTTGCAAATATACTAGATCGGGACTCGAAGACATATCTCTATCCTTCTGCAGCAAGCGTTCTGAACATTAGTGTATCAAACGCTCGCTGATGTAATCTAGCTACCCACACTTGCATGTGTATGTGGCATTTTATCTTGGGAAGCCAGTGCAGCTCAATACAGTATCAAGGGTAGTTGCAGCCATATATCAGGTGCAACGAGTGAGCTGTAAGCCACCTGTCATCAGTATTAAATGAGCATGTTTAAAAACAAGAACAGATGACGCGATACGGCTATGAGTTATGACGATGAATAATTTAATTTGATGTCATGGCGCTTTCCGGTATAAATAATTTAACGATGTGAGACCTGAACCCTGCTGCCATCTTCAACAATCACTTCCGCTATACTCCCCCACCTCACCACCCACGTCCATCCACCTCACCACGCGCCTCCACCCACCTCGCCATCTACATCCTGCCACCTCCCCACCCATGTCCCCCCCCCACCTCACCACCCACTTCCACCCACCTCACCACCCACTTCCACCCACCTCACCACGCATGTCCACCTCACCACCCACATCCCCCACCTCACCACCTCACCACCTCACCATCCACGTCCTCCCACCTCATCACCCATGTTCCCCTACCTCACCACCCACATCCCCCACCTCATGACACATGTCCATCCACCTCACCAGCTCACCTCACCACCCACTTCCACCCATTTCCACCCACATCACCACACACATCCCCACCTCATCACCAACATCCACCCAACTACCCACCTCCACCCACCTCACCACCCACTTCCACCCACCTCACCACCCATGTCCCCCACCTCACCACCCACCTCACCACCCACCTCCACCCACCTCACCACCCACTTCTACCCGCCTCTCCATCCACGTCCACCCACCTGACGTCGAGCCACCTCATCACCCACGCCCACCCACCTCAGCACCCACCTCAGCACCCACTTCGCCACCCACTTCTCAAGCAGCGATCTGGTGAAGCAGGTTCTAAAGCAGCCCTCCAGATGGCAGCACAATTAAGTGGCTTGCAGTGTCTGACAATAGGTGGCGCCACCGTCAGTAACAACAGCCTTGAGCTCATGTTCGAGAAGATACACAATTCACAATCAGGCCCTGGGCCCGTATGCATGAATCGGAGTTAGGCTTAGCCGGAGCTAGGAGCTAGCTGTGGGATAACTATCCGCGGCTAGGAGGGCCTTGGTTAACTAGGTCAAGTCTTAGCCGCCACGGATAGCTAACCGTGAAGTTATTTATAGATGTGGGGACTCCCTCGATTTGACATTATGAATAAGGCCGCCAATGCGGCGGCGGCGTTAATATCGGTTCGAATTTAAGGTTAAATTGATCAAATTTCACTTATTGCGTGTGTAATTCTGTTAAATATGACAGCATTGAATAGATTTGGGCCTAATATATTGCCGCCAATTCGGCGGCGACGACGGCGGCCATGTTTAGTTGACATTGGACAGTATGGATATCGACATCGCTACGGCAGCAGCGATTTGTTTACTTTACATTCGTCGATTCGACAATATGAATAACATCGCCAATGTGGCGGCGGCGTTAATATCGGTTCGAATTTAGGGTTAAATTGATGAAATTTCACTTATTGCATGTGTAATTCTGTTAAATATGACAGCATTGAATAGATTGAGACCCTCACACACACACTAACCGGCGCGGCTAGCAGTTAAACCTGACTTGTAATCAGGGTAACTTAGCCTAGGCTACGGTCGGCGGTTAGCACTGGCACCGGCTCATGCATGCAGATTTTCGACCGTTAGCCATGTGGTGTCAAAATAGCCGCGGTTAGGGTACTAGTACCAGCCCATGCATACGGCCCCTGGAGATTAAATCTAAGATGGAGATCTTGTGTAAGTGTCTTTATGTATATTCATCCACTTATCGTGTAAATATATGTCGCAACATCAGTGCCTCAGTGCTCAAAAAGTGAATAATTATTCCGATAAACAAATATTTACAAAAGAAAAATTCGACCACATGCACTAGTCAATTTCAGCTTTGGCAAACATTTCTGCTTTGTTTTTGATGCAATGTTTTCTTTCTCTGAACACTGGGATATCATGAGCGGGGTCAAGGCCGTTCGTGGACAAGGTCATTCAGCCAGCACCACAAAATGAGGCAGCACACATTGGGCACGGACACAAGGACCTTAAAAAACAAATGTTGGTAGGTAAGTTGATTAAAGTTGCATAGTCCAATGGTTTTGAATTTCTGTATTTTTTCTGAGATAAATATATTAGATCAATCACTAGCATCTACTTTACATTAGTTTAAAGTTACTTTTATTTTAAATGGTAAACTCCTTAGATATTTTGAGTGGAAACATTGAAAATTAGTTTTGGCAAACTTGCCAAAACTCTGACACCATAGACTTCTGCAGTAACAGGTTCTGTTAAATTGACCCAGTATTCCCTTCTATGCAGAAAGAAATGCTTAATAAGTGCATCAGTATCTAAGTTAGATATGTAAAATCAAATCTAGATAATTGGTTTGGGTTTGAAAATTTGATATTTCATCGGACTATGCCGCTTTAAGCAGGGGGCATTTCAATCACAGCCAATTGGTTTTTCCTCATTCCACCGCTCCTTGCTCTATCCTGGTGATGTAGAGCGCCAGGCGAGGTAACGACAAGTATCAATGTTAAGTCATTGGTTTGACTCAATCACAGTTCAAACCCCATGACCAAACCGGATGGCTGAATGAGTTGAGCGTCCGCATCCCGTTTTAGGCAGCTCGTAGGATTCGACTCTTTACGAGCTCACGGGTTCGAACCCTGGTCGAGTCAAATCCAATGACTTAAAAATTGATACTTGTCACTTCCTACCCAGGTGCTCAGCATTATTAGGATAGGGCAAGGAGCAGTGGAATGAGGAAGACCAATCGTCCACGATTGAAATTTACCCCGCTTAATCAACTAATCTACCCCCCCCCCCCCAAAAAAAGAAGAAGAAAAAGACCTACTAAAATGGGAGACAGACGCTCAACTCATTCGGCCATCCCGTTTTGCAATCCCACATCCCAATGGATGTGAGTAGGCCCTACATTACCATAGTGTCTGTAAGCGTCCAAAGTTCTGTAAGTACATTGATACCTCAGCTATAGAACTCTTTCAATGTTTATATACTTAATATATTAATCTCACAAAATGACAGACACTCAAATCAATCGGACTATGCAACTTTAATTTGGCAATCTATAAAAAGGTGATATATGCCTGATAATTGTCACTATAACAGTCAGTGCATATTGTTCAATCCAAATAAAGCAAGTCAGCTATCAATCTTTAAAAAAAATATCATGGTTACAATAGTGGTAAGTGCTGTTAAATACTGTACATAGAAACTACCCATGCAAATGCTTACTGACTCCCCTACAACAATAATATAGGTAAAATAATACATATCGATGGCTACAATGTTATCGGCTGATACACAGGGCATGGTAGTCCATACATGACCATACATAATAGTCCATACATGACCATACATAATAGTCCATACATGACCATACATAATAGTCCATACATGAGCTTCACTATCACACAGTGGCAGCAGGAAATACACTGACCTCTGTTGCCCTTCTGCGGTCGACAGGTGGCAGCATGCTAGCCAGAGGCGGTCCCTGGGTGGACTGCCCGTCTGTGGCTGGCTAGTGGCCAGCCCCCGACCATGAGAGGTTACCTGTGGCCTGGCTGGTGAGGGGGGCGGGTCACTTGGATCTGTGACACCACAAAGAGTGGACTAGGAGAATAAATGGTGAAGTGTCTGTTTCTTTACGTTGTCATCTCTTCATGCCACATTACATATAAATCAGGGGGAACCAGCCGCACCATACAACACGGCCTAGCACAATAGATTCGCGACTCTGACCCAGAACAACACAGTACTCAATCATCAGAGTAGAACTAGGCATATATGCCTTTATAAAAAGATCACCCCATTGAGTCCAGAATAATAAAAGATACAATACAGTCTAACTCTAAGGCCTGTTTAGCTGTTCTTTTAGTAGCAAACATCTTTTCAGCAATAAGAAGTTTATCAAGGTTGGTTGACATCTGAGGGAGGTGGTCGCATTTAGTTTGTTTCTTTTGTGTAAATATGTTTATCCGTCTGAACATACATTTTGTCAGCGTCAGAGCACTGGTTTTCTAGTTAAACTAGTTGTATAGTCCTATGTACATCGCCGGACGTAGTGGCCTAATTGGTAAGAGCGCAGGCTTCCCGTATGGAAGGTCATGAGTTAGAATCCCGGTCGAGTCAAACCAATGACGTATAAAATTGATACTTGTCACTTCCTAGCCTGGCGCTAGGCATTATTAGGATAGGGCAAGGACTGGTTGGCTCAGTGTCAGGATAATATGACTGAGTGGGATATCAGGTCATGCTGTTGGCGGCCTGGTCTCTCAGTGAAGCAGCACTATAAAGTTGCCATGAGCGCACACTGTCACAAGTGGGTACCTGTTCTGATATGACCATAGATGTTGCCAGGACGTAAAACTCCAACAACCAACCAATCTTCTTATCTATAAGAAGTTTATCAACATTGGTTGACATCTGAGAGAGTTGGTCGCATTTAAACATTTTTTGGTGGTACATATATTTATTCATCTGAACATCCATTGTGTAAGCGTCGGAGCCCTGGTCTTCTAGTTAAAGCTACATAATCCTATATCCATAAACTTTCTATCATAAAACACTCTTGCAGATTTGATCCTACATATCTAACTTAGATACTGGTACACTCTTTAAACACTTGCTGTTGCATAGAAAGGTGCACTAAGTCAATTTAATAGATTTTGAGGGGGCTGATGTAATATCTATGGTGTGTATCTCCTCCCAAATCATGGGATGCATGACCTTTTTACTAAAGTAAAACAAGAAAACATTTTAGCCTTTTGGAGGGCAGCTGGACTGTACCACCTCATATAGCTTACTAAATAAATTCTATCAATTATTAATACAACTTTTCTTTTTCTATGGGAATTTGTTTCCCTTGACCACAAATATATGATTGTGAGCTTTCTAATTTAATGAGTGTCTATTGGCACATAATTGATTGTCTGCTTTTACATGTAAAAGCGATGGTTTGAACAAAAAACAAACATTTCTCGCCGTGAATATGGCCTATGCTGCCGACACTCTTAAAGATTTATACTGCCTATTATGGATAAGCCTGAATAGACTTGTTTTCACCATTAGACAGTTTGTCGATAGAAAGCCCGAGCCTACACTTTTACCGACCCAAGGGATTTTTAACCTGCCACACCACATAGACATGGTATGAGAGCAACTGGCCTTTGATGACGCTGTAAGTTATACACAGCGGTGGAAATCCAAATTGGCAGAGGTGGGGGCATGGGGAATCGAACCACCAACCTTCAGATTAGGAGTATGACCTAGAAAAAAGTCAAACACTCTAACCACTCCGCCACAGAGAACACGGCGTAAAGCAACCACCAATCAGTCAATCCTCCCAAATCAAGGGCAATTCTTACTTTAATATTACGAACCAATTCCAAGTGCCAAGCAAGGAGGTGACAAGTAGTAGCAACCTTGTCATTCGTTAGTTTGACTTGGCCAGGGATAGAACCTAATAGACAAAGCGGATGCTCTACCCACTCTGTCAATCCGGCTGGTTGGCCATAATTAAGACACATTGTTCATTACCGTCCTGATACCAGATTGTGTGAACAATAAATTGTCTTAAAGAGATTATCTTTACAATCCCAACGGAACCATATTGAATATTAAAGCTGCATAGTCTGATTAAATATAAAATTTTCAAAACCAAACCAATTATCTACATTTGATTTTGCATATCTAACTTAGATACTAATGCACTTATTAAGCATTTGTTTCTGCGTAGAATGCAATACTGAGTCAATTTAACAGAACCCGTTACTGCAGAGGTCTATGTTGTCAGAGTTTTGGCAAGCCTGCCAAAACTAATTTTCCATGTTTGCACTCAAAATATCTCAAAAGTTTACCATTTAAAATAAAAGTAACTTTGAACTAATGTAAAGTAGATACTAGTGATCGATCTAATATATTTATACAGAAATTCTAAACCATCGGACTATGCAGCTTTAAGAACCTGCAATTGCTTTCACAAAGAATGGACACTGAATTAAAGGGGCATACTCTCAAACTAGTAAAACCCAGAGCCATTTCAAAGTTAAGGCAACACAGTTTCTCAAACAGGATCATAAATATATGGAACAGTCTCCACAAAATGTTTTTGATGCCGATTCAATAAATTCATTCAAGAACAGATTAGAAAAAGCATGGGCTGATGATCCAGGGAAATTTGAACCCTTATTCACCACATGCTACTAATTATTCCTTGTGTTGCTTATTTACTTGCACTCAAGCAAAAATGAGAGACAAATAAGTGTTCACACTTCCTGTCTGCTATTTCGCTATTTCATCAGCATATTTCAATTGCTTTCATGATTGGTCATTTGAATAGGAACTGGGGTTTAATTGTTGGAATTGCAATTCATGCGTAAGTGAAAAATAAATTAAATTTGCAAGACTTCTTAGGTCGGTCATTACGGAAAATAATAACAGAAAACGATGGGATGTGTTTTGGCACGGAATTGTGCATGAGTGACATTAAATATGTGGCTGCGTAGGCATTGGATATGGCCTGTGTAGTCATGGAATATGTGCCTGTGTAATCATTGATTATGTGCCTTGTAGTCATTGGCTATGCGCACATTTAGTCATTTAATATGTGCATGTGCCATCATTGAATATGTGCCCGTGTAGTCATTGAATATGTGCCTGTGTAGTCATTGAATATGTGCATGTGTAGTCATGGAATATGTGCTGTGTAGTTATTGAATATGTGCATGTGTAGTCATTGAATGTGTGCATGTGTAGTCATGGAATATGTGCCTGTGTAGTCATTGAATATTCGCGCGTGTATTCATTGAATATGTACATGTGTATTCATTGACTATATGGCCATATAGTCATTGCATATGTTCCCGTGTAGTCATTTATTATGTGCCTGTTTAGTCATTGGTTATGTGATTGTGCAGTCATTGAATGTGTGCTTGTGTAGCCATTGAATATATGCCCATATAGTCATTGAAAATGCTCCCGTGTAGTCATTGGTTATGTACCTGTGTAACCATTGGCTATGTCCCTGTATAGTCATTGAATATGTCCTTATAGTCATTGAATATGTGCTTGTGTAGCAATTGAATATATGCCCATATAGTCATTGAATATGTTCCCGTGTAGTCATTGATTATGTGGCTGTTTAGTCATTGGTTATGTGCTTGTGCAGTCATTGAATATATGCTTGTGTAGACATTGAATATATGCCCATATAGTCATTGAAAATGCTCTCGTGTAGTCATTGGTTATGTACCTGTGTAACCATTGGCTATGTCCCTGTATAGTCATTGAATATGTGCCTTATAGTCATTGAATATGTGCCTTATAGTCATTGAATATGGTCCCGTGTAGTCATTGAATATGTGCCAATGTAGTTATTACATATGTGCCTGTGCAGTAATTGATTATGTGCCATCTAATAATTGATTATGTGCCTGTATAGTCACTTTGTCAAAACCGTTGATTGTCCTGACTAACCCTACTATTCGCAACTGGCTCACAATGAACCCCAACCTAAACCAGAGAGCTTGTATATAGAGGTTCTGGTCGTGTAACAGCTGCCGTGTAACAGCTGCCGACTGTGGCGCTCCAAGTGGTGGTTGTTGAACAGTTTACGCATATGGGCAAACTCAAGGCATTGTCAATGGTCGTGTGCAATCTTGCTACAGAAAAAGTGAAATATCTCTAAAACTACACCACCTAGAAGCAAATCGCATGGCACACATATAGAAAACATGTTTACCGAAAGGATTATATTAAATTTATAAGGTTACAGTTCTGGATTTCTATTAATTTTGAATAAAACTGACATTTTGCACTGCACGTACGGCAAACTCAAGGCATTGTCAATGGTTGTGTGCAATCTTGCTACAGAAAAAGTGAAATATCTCTAAAACTACACCACCTAGAAGCAACTCGCATGGTACACATATAGAAAACATGTTTACCGAAAGGATTATATTAAATGTATAAGGTTACAGTTCTGGATTTCTATTAATTTTGAATAAAACTGACATTTTGCACTGCACGTACGGCAAACTCAATGCATTGTCAATGGTCGTGTGCAATCTTCCTACAGAAAAAGTGAAATATCTCTAAAACTACACCAAATAGAAACAAGCCGCTTAGTACACATATAGAAAACATGTTTACCAACAAGATTATATTGAATTTATAAGGTTAGGGTTCTGGATTTCTATTAATCTTTTAAGAAAATTAATGGTTTGTACTGCGCATACCGGCAAACTCAAGGCTTGTTCAACAATAACCGCCAGGATCGCCACTGCAGCCTGTGTTACATATTCTCACGGGAGTTGTCCCTCTCATCTATATACACGCTCTCTGCCTAAACTACCCCATGAATGACTCCCAGGGGACTGCTACCTTCAAAACACACACAATGAACAGTCATATTCGTTATGACACTTCTAAGATGTGCAAAGTTGCTTCGGGCTGTTAGTTGACCTTTAACGACCAGAACCTTCCTTGCATTACTAACAATTCATCTGCTACTTTTTGCCGAGTTGTACATGCACAATTCAGGTGCTGTTTTTATTAGCTGAATCTTCCTAAGAGAATACTCATCCGATTAGGGCTTTATGGTATTTACAATATATTTGCCTAATGAGAAGGCTGATGCAATTTGGATTTATTGTCATTATTATTATTATTATTATTATTATGAGTAGTTTGCTTGCTTGTAGTTGTTTTGCACCCTAGTAACATCTAGGGTTATGTCAGGAGGGGCAACCAGATACTGCGCCCTGGGGCCATATGCATGGGCTAGTGCTAGGGCTCTAACCGCCTGGGGCCATATTCATGTAGTCGTGCCTGGCTTAGCCGGAGCTACACGCTAGCTCTGGGGTAGCTATCCGAGGCTATCGGCGGGTTGGAGAAATAGGTCAAGTCGTATTCACCAATGTCAAAGCCGCCGCGGATAGCTAACCGTGAGTTTATTTATAGATTTGGGAATTCCCGCCTGTGCGACGGCAGCGTTAATATTGCTTCGAATTTATGGTTTATTTGCTGAATTTGTCTGTGTCTCTGTGTCTGTCTCTGTATGTGTCTCTGTATGTGTCTCTGTCTGTGTCTCTGTCTGTGTCTCTGCATCTGTGTCTCTGTCTGTGTCTTTGTTTCTGTGTCTCTGTGTCTGTCTCTGTCTGTGTCTCTGTCTGTGTCTCTGTCGGTGTCTGTGTCTGTGTATCTGTCTGTGTCTGTGTCACTGTCAGTATCTCTGTGTCTGTGTCTCTGTGTCTGTGCCTCTGTCTCTGTCTGTGTCTCTGTGTCTGTGTCTGTGTCTCTGTCTCTGTGTCTCTGTCTGTGTCTCTGTCAGTGTCTGTGTCTCTGTCAGTGTCTCTGTGTCTCTGTCTCTGTATTTGTCTGTGTCTCTGTCTGTGTCTCTGTCTGTGTCTCTGTGTCTGTTTCTGTGTCTGTTTCTGTGTCTGTGTGTCTGTTTTTGTGTCTCTGTGTCTGTCTCTGTCTGTGTCTCTGTCTGTGTCTCTGTGTCTGTGTCTCTGTCTGTGTCTGTGTCTCTGTGTATCTGTGTCTGTTTCTGTGTCTCTGTGTCTGTCTCTGTATGTGTCTCTATATGTGTCTGTGTCTGTGTCTCTGTGTCTTTGTCTGTGTCTGTGTCTGTGTCTCTGTCTGTGTGTCTGTCTGTGTCTCTGTCTGTGTGTGTGTATTTGTGTCTCTGTGTGTGTCTCTGTGTATGTGTGTGTGTCTCTGTGTATCTGTGTG
This sequence comes from Branchipolynoe longqiensis, assembly GCA_030323885.1. Lineage (NCBI taxonomy): Eukaryota > Metazoa > Annelida > Polychaeta > Phyllodocida > Polynoidae > Branchipolynoe > Branchipolynoe longqiensis. The sequence continues at coordinate 7,443,080 of CM059188.1, forward strand.
TGTGTCTATGTGTATGTGTGTGTGTCTCTGTGTGTGTGTCTCTGTGTCTCAGAGAGAGAGACAGAGGCACAGACACAGACAGACACAGACACAGACAGACGGAGACACAGACAGAGACATGGTCAGAGACACAGAGACACATACAGAGACACAGACAGAGACACACACAGAGACACAGACACAGAGACACATACAGAGACACAGACAGAGACACAGACAGAGACACAGACACAGAGACACAGACAGAGACACAGACACAGAGACACAGACAGAGACACATACAGAGACAGACACAGAGACACAGACAGAGACACAGACAGAGACAGAGACACAGACAGAGACACAGACACACAGACAGAGAAACATACACAGACACATACAGAGACAGACACAGAGACACAGACAGAGACACAGAGACACATACAGAGACACATACAGAGACACATACAGAGACACAGACACAGACACAGACACAGAGATACAGACAGAGACACAGACAGAGACACATACAGAGACAGACACAGAGACACAGACAGAGACACAGACAGAGACACAGAGCGAGACACAGACAGAGACACAGACAGAGACACAGAGAGAACGTGCCGATATACGTTACCACAACGTTGGCCCCGCGCTAATATCGCTTCGAATTTAGGGTTAATTTGATGAAATTTCACTTATTGCGTATTTAATTCTGTTAAATATGATAGCATTGAATAGATTGAGATGCACACACGCACACTAACCGGCGAGGCTAGCAGTTAAACGTGATTTGAAACTGGGGTAGCTTAACCTCGGCTACGGTCGGCGGTTAGAGCTGGCACACGCACATGAATGCGTTTTTTCCACCGTTAGCCGTGTGAGGCTACCGTAGCCGCGGTTAAGGCACTGGCACCACCACATGAATACGGGCCCTGGTCCCCGGCGGTGTTAGGTACCGATTAGGCCCAACTCTATTCAATGCTATCATATTTAACAGAATTACATGCTCAAAACGTGAAATTTCATTAAATTAACCCTAAATTTGAACCGATATTAACGCCACCACTACATCGGTGGCGATATTCATACTGTCTATATCTAAACAAAACAAATCGGTGCCCGCACGCCACCACCGCATCGGCTTCGATATATTACCAATTAGGCCCAAATCTATTCATAATTAACAGAATTACATACTCAATGAGTGAAATTTCATCCAATTAACCCTAAAATCGAAGCGATATTAACGCCACCACTAAATCGGTGGCAATATTAATACTGTCGAATCGCCAAATGTAACCAAAACAAATCGCCGCCGGCCAACAAGCTCAGAGGGATTTCCACCGTTAGCCGTGTGAGGCTACCGTAGCCGCGGTTAAGGCACTGGCACCACCACATGAATACGGGCCCTGGTCCCCGGCGGTGTTAGGTACCGATTAGGCCCAACTCTATTCAATGCTATCATATTTAACAGAATTACATGCTCAAAACGTGAAATTTCATTAAATTAACCCTAAATTTGAACCGATATTAACGCCACCACTACATCGGTGGCGATATTCATACTGTCTATATCTAAACAAAACAAATCGGTGCCCGCCGCCACCACCGCATCGGCTTCGATATATTACCAATTAGGCCCAAATCTATTCATAATTAACAGAATTACATACTCAATGAGTGAAATTTCATCCAATTAACCCTAAAATCGAAGCGATATTAACGCCACCACTAAATCGGTGGCAATATTAATACTGTCGAATCGCCAAATGTAACCAAAACAAATCGCCGCCGGCCAACAAGCTCAGAGGGATTTCCCAAATCTATAAATAAGGACACGGTTAGCTATCCGGACTGGTTTGGACATCGGTGCATAGAGCTTGACCTAATTCACCAAGGCCCTCCTAGCCGCGGATAGCTAACCCAGAGCTAGCGTGTAGCACCGGTTACGCGTAGCACCAGCCCATGCATACGGAACCTGGTCCCCCAGTGGGACAGAATTACAAAGTCGCTATCAGTGTGCACTGCCACAAGTTGGTACCTGGCATGATCGGACCTTAGATGTTTGCAGGATATAAAACCTCAACAAGCAAAACATTCCTGGCAGTCACACCTAATTATAAACATGGCTCGTCCCGTGCTACCGACCCCCCCCCCCAACCCCCGCCCACCTCCCGTCAGTGGTTAGGGGAGTACCAGTAACCTGCACGCACCATCATTTATTGCATTGTCACCGCCCCCCCCCCCTCCCCACACACACACATGATGACAATTTTAAGCGAGTATCCTGGAAGGCCGACACGACCAGGTTGTTTTAACAATACGCCGTATTGGCCACTCGTGGCTAACACACATTTTCCTGCTGAACGGGGACCCTCCCCCTGAATGTATTGGATGTCAGTCCCCACTGACATTAAAACTCACTCTATTAAATTGTGTGGATTTCATGGCCCTGCGGCAACAATTTTACACTTCAAACAGCATGCATGACCTTTTGTACTAAAGTAAAACAAGAAAACATTTGAGGCTTATTGAGGGCAGCTGGTTTGTACCACCTCATATAGCTTTTTAAACAAATTTCATTGGTGAATAATACTATCATCTAGAATTACATTTAGCTTAACCAGAAACCATATGATTTTGAGTTTAAATAGTGAGTGTCTATTGACACAAAATTGATTGTATGATTTTACATGTAAAAGCAATGGTTTGAACAAAAACAAACATTTCTCACTGTGAATATGGCCTATGCTGCCGACACGGCATAAAGCACTCACCAATCAATCACTCAAAACAATGTTAAGCTTGCATAGTCCGATGGTTTTTGAGTTTCTGCTATTTCCTGAGATGGATAAATTAGATTCAACTTTATAATCTACTTCTATTCAGCTTCAAGTGACATTTATTTTTAATAAATAGACCACTTCAAAGGTATTTGAAATGAAAATATGCCAAATTAATTTTGGCAAGCAAGTCAAAATTCTGACACCAGAGGCTACAGCAATAACAGGTTCTATTAAATAGCCTTAATACCCACTTTAATGCAGCAATGGATGCTTACTAGGTGCAACTATTTCTAAGGTGGATATACTTAGGTTTACTTATTGGGTCTTTACTGGACGAAGGTCATTGGACCTGTATATCCAGATCATTGTCTGATGAATCTGGAGAGATGTCATTTCCAGCCCGGTCTAAGTGGCCCAAGCTGAGGGCCGCCTCATAATTATATATATACAATATCTTGATCCCTCCAGTATCTGTCAATCCTTCGTTCAAACGCCTTAATAATCGGAGCCTCCACAATATAACTTGGGAGGCTGTTCCACACATTGGTAACTCTTTCAGTACAAATGTGGGATCAAATCTAGGCACGTGTGTTTTGATTTGCAAATTTGATGCTTTCATCGGATTGTGCAGCTTTAATAATACTGTTAGTAATACTCAGCCTGGTCTACAAAGCCTAGGATCAAATCTAGGTAAGTGTTTTGATTTGCGAATTTGGTGCATTCATCGGACTGTGCAACTGTAATGCTACTGCTAGTGATACTCAGCCTGGTCTGAGCATACCTCCGTTCTGTGGCGCCACCTATCGTGATCCCTCCACACTAACCACTCTCTGACCAAGCCTCCCGGCAAGACAGGTTCCTAGATACTTGGTTGTTTGTAACCTTGCGACGATGGTTACCGGTTGCAGAACTGCAACATTATAGAGAGGCTCCGATAAATCGGCCCAATCTTTGGTTGAAGAATAATCTTCTGGTGGGACGGTTGTAGAAGCTGGGGGATGTCTTTACAACTATTAAACGACGAGTCGTTGGGGTGGTCCAGAATCTCCGGTCCGGCGCTAGCACAGCACTTGTATCCAGCAGACAGCAGCAAGGGTTTCCGAGGAAGGGGGGCTAAAGATGGGTCCAGCGGCTCCAGCAACGAGAAGAAAGCGAGAGAAACCTATAGGTAAAGGGCAAAGGGCCCCACCCAAGCACACAACTCCTTTGGTCAGGGGGATAAGTATGCCTGGGAGGAAAAAAAAGGGTAGAGTCTATGAAAGAGAAATGAGGAGAGTTGAGTCAAAGGACCATGTCTATTTGCTCGATGGCGACCATCCAGCGAGCCAAAGACACAGACAGAGTAAGGCTAGGAAGTGAAATGCTGGTGGGCTTCCCCTCCTGGAACTCTTTTCAGACATATCAAGGAGGAAGGAGCAAGGCCAGCAGAGAGGAGATAGAGAGAGGTGTGGACGAAGTGTGGTCCGGATAGCAAGTGTGACAGGTTCCTACTCAGCGCTGTGACATTATACTTGTATTTTGGGCCATGTATATATATATATACATACATATATATATAGATATATTAACTAATTGTGAACTTATACTGGACACAACGTGCATTTATAAAAATGGAGCAGGGCCTATCGGATGAAGTTATGATTAAACGAGGATTTCGACAGGGGTGTGTATTGTCACCATGTCTATTTAACCTGTACACAGAGATGATTTTCAGACACATTGAAGATTGCAAGGGAGTGACAATAGGTGGCATGAACGTCAACAATCTTAGATATGCCGATGACAGTGTAATACTAGCAGACAGTGAGAAAAACCTACAAGATATAGTGAATAGAATCAATAAAGCTGGAATACTATTCAACATGAAGATGAATGCCAGGAAGACCAAAACAATGGTTATAAGTAAAAAGACAGATAAACCAAATGTCAATATAACCATAGATGGCACAAACATAGAACAAGTATCCGAATTCATATATCTCGGACAAAAGATTACAAATGATGGGAGATGTGAGGAAGAAATTAAAAGAAGGATAACAATAGCCCGAACAACATTCTCCAAAATGTATAGAGTGTTAACATCAAGTAAGATATTAATACAAACAAGGAAGCGTATTCTTCAGTGTTATGTGTGGTCTACTCTAATGTATGGGGCAGAGACATGGACAATCTCTAAGAAAATGTACAAACGTTTAGCAGCATTTGAGATGTGGACTTATCGAAGGATGATGAAAATATCATGGACAAAGAAGATCACCAACAAAGAAGTTCTCAGAAAAATTAAAAATAAGAAAAGCTTGTTTGCCACTATACAGACAAAGAAACTTATTTATTTTGGCCACATCATTCGTCAGAGTTCAATATACCGTATATTGTTGGAAGGGAAGGTGAATGGCAGCAGAGGGAGAGGGAGACCAAGAACATCATGGTTTACAAATATTTCACAGTGGACAGGCTTGAATTATTCACAGTCTATCAGAACAGCACAACATCGGGACAAGTGGAGAACCATTGCATCCAACCCTCGACTAGAGGATGGAACTATTGATTGATTGATATATATATATATATATATATATATATATATATATATGGAGAGTGATAAGACCGTTATCGAGTGTAATAAGATCTGTAGCATCCTGCTCCTCTCCCCCTCCTCGGGGTGGGGGTGGTGGGGGGGGGGCTGACACCGGTATCATCATCATCATCATCATGCTGTCGGTCGCGATGCGACAAAGACTGCTTTCATTACTTGACTGCCGCTCTCCATTTAGCTCTCTGCTGTGAGAGTTGTGTCCATGAGTCGGTCTTAATGTCTCTCAGCTTCAGGTTTCTCTTGATGGTATCTTTGAACCGGAGACGGGGGCGCCCTCTCTTTCTGTAGCCAAAAGACAGTTGAGAATAGAGGATCTGCTTTGGTAGCCTGTCTGATGACATCCTCATGAGGTGTCCAGTCCACCGGAGATTCTTTTTGATCAGAAGATCTTCCATAGAGGGCAGCCCCATCCGTTCGAGTATTTCCTTATTCGTCACTTTGTCCTTCCAGGTTAGCCTCATGATTGAACGCAGATGTCGCATCATGAAGGCATGCAGCTTTTTCACCTGCTGTCTGTACGCTGTCCAGGCCTCGGCTCCGTATAGTAGGGTGGATAGCACGATTGCGCGGTAGATCTTACCTTTGACCCGAATGGACACATGGTGGTTGTTCCAGAGTCTCTGGCGTAGTCGTCCGAAAGATGCGCTAGCCTTGGCCATCCTCCTCTGTATCTCAGCATCAATGCGTCCATCACTTGATATTGTGCATCCGAGATAGGTGAATTCCGGAACAGAGTTCAGCTTGTTTCCGTCAACCATGATCTCCTCCTCTCGGGTTCTTGTAGAGTTGGGTTGGTACAGCACCTCCGTCTTCTTGATGTTAATTTTCAGGCCAAACTTCTTTGATGCATCGGAGAAAGCGTCCACTATTTTCTGGGTCTCTTCAGCAGAGTGGGCAACCAGTGCACTGTCATCTGCGAATAGTAGCTCTCTCACCAGTATCTGAGTAGTCTTGGTCTTCGCTCTGAAGTGTGCGACATTGAATAGGTCAGCGCTCTGTCTGGACTGTATATAGATGCCATCCCCCATGTCTCGGAAAGCCTCGTCTAGCATTGCTGATAGGAAGATGGAGAAGAGCGTGGGGGCCAGTACACAACCTTGCTTGACCCCATTGGTAACCCCAAACGATTCCGAGACTTCCCCTCCAGCGCTAACGTTCGCCATCATTCCTGTATGTAGAGCCTCGATCATAGTTGTGAACTTCTCTGGGCATCCGTACTTCCTCAGTAGCTGCCATAGCCCGGTCCTCCCGACTGTATCAAATGCCTTAGTGAAATCGACAAATACCATGTACAGTGGTCGGTCCTGCTCAATGCACTTTTCTTGTAGCTGTCGGAGACAAAATATCATATCCACAGTGCTCCGGTTACCTCTGAAGCCACACTGTGACTCTGGAACTACACCAGGTGTTATGTGAATAGATAGTCTGTTGAGTAGGATCCTGGCGAAGATCTTCCCTGCTATGGAAAGAAGAGAGATTCCTCTATAGTTCCCACAGTCTGTTCGATCACCTTTCTTGTAGATGGTTACAATGCTGGCATCCTTCCATGCTTGGGGTACAGAACCCTCCTCCCAGGCATTGGTGATTAGTTGGTGCAGTCTTTTGAGCAGATTGTCTCCTCCATGCTTCCATACCTCGGCAGGAATTCCATCACCCCCAGGTGCTTTGCCATCTTTCAGGCTGGCGATTGCTCTAGCCATCTCATCCATGGTTGGAATCTCATCGAGGCATGTTTTGGTAATGCGCTGCTGGATGTTGTTCAGAGCTTCGTGATCTATGTCACCAGGGACGTTGAGTAGCTTCTGGAAGTGTTCGTTCCATCTTGCCACAACTCTCTTGCTGTCGGAAAAGGTCTCCGTTCCATCTGTTGATTTCAGGTGAACAGCTCCCTTCTTCACGGGTCCCCACACTTCCTTCAGTCCGCTGTAGAAGCCCTTCATGTTGTTTCTGTCTGCAGCTCTCTGCAGCTCCTCTGCCTTCATTTCCCACCAGTCTGACTTCAATGCACGGGTGCATTTTTGTAGCAATCTGCAGGCATCTTTGTATGCTGCAGTGGTGGATCTAGTGTTCCTGGTCTGCAACACTCTCTGGTGGGCTTGGTCTCTTCTGCTCATAAGAGTATACCTCACTATATATCCTACGGGGGACATTACACTCCACTAGCTCGGAAGTTTCTATAAATGCCGGCTATAGTACACGACAATAAAAGGTGGGTTGAGATAATGTATTCTCTGGCATAGTAAATAAGTTTCCCTAACCTAATAAAGAAAAATGCCTTGTGTGCAAATTACAGTGGGCGTGCCTGTAGTTAGGGTTTGGGCCAGTGGTGGCGCCACCGGTTCCAATGTGGAAGGAACAGAGTAAATACGAGTAAATACAGAATGAATACGAGTAATCAATGGTAATACATGGATAATAATAATATTAATAAATTTCCTTCCAGGCCTTTATACTCGCATAATGCTTAAACATCACATATATCGTTAGAAAGTGTTAAGTGAATCGTAACATATCGAAACTACACGTCGATTAGGAAGGACCCACTGCCTGAGACTGTGTTGAGAAATGTAATCTCCGGGAAAAAATCAGACCTTACCGAGATCTTCTAGATCTGATCCTAGTTATCCAACTTAGATATTGCTGCCCAACGGGACGCGGTGGCCGAATCAGTAGAGCGCAGGCCTCCCGTGTGGGAGATCGAGAGTTCTGTTCCCGGTCGAGTCAAACCAATGACTTACAAAATTGATACTTCTTGCCTCCTAGCCTGGCACTCCACATTAATAGGATAGGACAAGGACTGGTTAGCTCAGTGTCAGGATAATGCGACTGAATAGGGATATCGGGTCATGGGACTGGCAGCCTGGTTTCCCACTGGGCAGGCAAAATAAAGTCGCCATGAGTGTGCACTGTCACAAGTCGGTCCCCATCCTGATATGACCTTAGATTTTGGCATGATGAAAAACTCTGGCAACAAGATACTGGTGCCTGACATCTGATGCTTTAATCTGACTTTAAATACACACAAATCCGGTCTGCCTTCAAAGACAGAATATTCAGAACCTTTCCATTTATTCATGCACATCACAGATCCCTGACAAATCACGGCTAACTGAGCCAATCGCAACTGGTGAATACATCGTTCACCGACCAGATGGGATGGTCGAATGAGCTGAGCATCCGCGAATGAGTTGAGCATCCGCCTCCTGTTCGGGGGATCTGAACCAATGAGTTTGTGCGTTCGAACCCTGGTCGAGTCAAACCAATGACTTAAAAATTGATACTTGTCGCTTCCTAGCCAGGTGCTCGGCATTATTAGGATAGGGCAAGGACTGGTTGGCTCAGTGTCAGGATAAAGTGACTGAGTGAGATATCAGGCCATGGTGCTGGTGGCCTGGTCTCCCAGTGGGGCAGCAATATAAAGTCACCATAAGTGCGCACTGTCATAAGTCGGTATCCGTCCTGATATGACCTTAGATATTGCTAGGACGTAAAACAACAACAAACAACAACAGCACCATCGTTCACCCCCAAAGCTCGCTACAGATACAAATGTCGCCCGTCATAATTACTCTCTAAACCAAACCAATTAACCTCGATCCGCCCACCAGGTCACATGACTCCACGCACTGGGCGTCCCCTGTTTGTGCCAGCTCCGAGGCGCCATCTTGTGGGAGATTTATCTGTCGTGAACCTCTGTCCTTTAGCCATGTTTCAGGCGCGAGGCTCCGTCGTACTGTAAGCCCCTGTCCCCCTCCCCCTCTCCCCCCTCCCCTCCCCCCCAGCCAACCCGCTCGCTCTCCCCTTCCCCTTCCACTTCTTTCCTACCCGCCATCCCCCCACTCCACTTCCCTTTCCCCTCTTTCCTGCTCTCCCCTCCCCCTTTCCCCTTCACCCTTCTCTCCTCCACCTCCCCTTCTCCCCTTCCCCTTTCCCGATCTCTCACCTTCTCCCGCTCCCCCTTCCCCCTCCCCTCCACCTTCCCACCCCCCCTCCCCCTTCCCCATACTCCAACCCTCCCCTCCTCTATCCCCACTCCCCTTCCTCCATCCTCACTGCCCCTCCTCCATCCCCACTGCCCCTCGTCCGCTCCCCTCCCCTTATCCCCTCTCCCTTCCCCCTCAGCCAGCTCTCTCCCGCCCCCATCCTCCCATCTCCCGCTCCCCCTCCCCTTCTCCCCCTCTTCGCCCCCCCCCCCCCCCCTCTGCCGTTCCACGCATAATTACTCCTGCTTCCCTGTGCGGTACCTGTGTCACTAACACCAGTCACAGTTCTACCACCTGATGGTCGGACTGGTACTAGTCTAGTGGTGGACTGCTCGTGCTCCTGCTAATGGTAGGAGGAGCGATAATACGGGTAGAGGGCTGGTGTTGTGGCTGTTGCTGGTATTTCTGGTCTTGCTGGTATTGCTAATGTTCCTGGTCTTACTGGTTTTGCTAGTATAGCTGGTTTTGCTGATATTGCTGACAGGGCTGGTACTGTTTGTATTGCTTTTATTGCTTGTATTGCTGCTGCTGCTTGTATTGCTGGCATTGCTGGTTTTATGAGTAATGCTGGTATTTCTAGAACTACTGGTATTTCTTGTATTGCTGGTATTGCTTTTAGTGCTGGTATTTCTAGTATTGCTGGCATTGCTTCTAGTGCTGGTATTTCTAACATTGCCTATATTGCTGGTATTTCTTGTATTGATGGAATTGATTATATTGTTTATATTGCTGGTATTGTTAGTACTGTTTGTATTGCTGGTTTTGCTAGTAATGCTGGTCTTGCTTCTATTTCGAGTATTGCTGGTATTGCCTATATTACTGGTATTTCTTGTATTGATGGTATTGCTTATATTGCTGGTATTGCTAGTACTGTTTGTATTGCTGGTTTTGCTAGTATTGATGGTCTTGCTGGTTTTGCTAGTATTGCTGGAATTGCCTATATTGGTGGTATTTCTTGTATTGATGGTATTGATTATATTGCTAGTATTGTTTGTATTGTTTGTATTGCTGGTTTTGCTAGTATTGCTGGTATTTCCTATATTGCTGGTATTTCTTGTATTGATTATATTGCTAGTATTGCTTGTATTGTTTGTATTGCTGGTTTTGCTAGTATTGCTGGTATTTCCTATATTGCTGGTATTTCTTGTATTGATGGTATTGATTATATTGCTGGTTTTGCTAGTATTGCGCGTATTGTTTGTATTGCTGGTTTTGTTAGTATTGCTGGTCTTGCTGGTTTTGCTAGTATTGCTGGTATTGCCTATATTGCTGCTATTTCTTGTATTGATGGTATTGAATATATTGCTTATATTGCTGATATTGCTAGTATTGGTTGTATTGCTGGTTTTGCTAGTATTGCTGGTCTTGCTTGTATTTCGAGTATTGCTGGTATTGCCTATATTGCTGCTATTTCTTGTATTGATGGTATTGAATATATTGCTTATATTGCTGATATTGCTAGTATTGTTTGCATTGCTGGTTTTGCTAGTATTGCTGGTCTTGCTAGTATTGCTAGTATTGCTAGTATTGTTTGTATTGTTGGTTTTGCTAGTATTGTTTGTATTGCTGGTTTTGATAGTATTGCTGGTCTTGCTGGTTTTGTTGGTTTTGCTAGTTTTGCTAGTATTGTTTGTATTGCTGGTTTTGCTAGTATAACTGGCAGGGCTGGTGCCACTTGCATTGATTTAATGGTTTGTTTTACTGGGGCTGATTGTATTGCTTGTATTGCTTGCATTGTTTGTATTGCTTGTATTGCTTGTATTGCGTGTATTGCTTGTATTTCTTGTATTGCTTGTATTGCTTGTATTGCTTGTATTGTTTGCATTGTTTGTATTGCTTGTATTGCATGTATTGCTTGTATTGCTTGTATTGCTTGTATTGCTTGTATTGCTTGTATTGCTTGTATTGTGTGTATTGCTTGTATTGCTTGTATTGCTTGTATTGCTTGTATTGCTAGTATTGCTTGTATTGCTTGTATTACGGTATTGGATATATTGCTTGTATTGCTTATATTGTTCACATGGTAGTGATATGATCTGAGATGTTCCTAGGACATACATTCATAATAAATCAATGACATATTTTTGTAGCAGACTGTGCAGCAATGAGTAGTGTCGCAAACAGCTGGTGGTGGCGCCACAGGTGCAGGCGTTTGCTGCACAAATGCCAATCGCAGCCATGGAGAAAATGAGAGGCGGAATGTTATTCATTATTTATATTTTCATAATGAATTATACAGTATATATATGCTGTATATATGGGATATATATACTGGGAAATAAGGATACTGTTTCTTGAATTCTCTGAAAATTAATAATATTGGCAGCACCAAATGATTATATTCTTACTAGAATTCCTAGAAAATTAATAATTAAAACTAATTGCGTTAATGTGCCTTTTGTTTTCTTATTCTGCGTTTTTGGACTGATGATTTATGTGTACAACGACCTCCTCACCGGCGCGCCCCAAGCGGCTTTCGTCCGCACTAATGACGCATAGGGCGTTGTTGCTTGCATCACTCTCCAAGCAGATCTTCGCTGCCGAGACGCTGCCACCGGAAGAGGGATGGCAGAACAGAACTGCGGCTTGGAGAGTGACGCTCACTTACTGGATGTTGTCGAGGGTGGGAATGTCAATATGCAATATGTCTCCTCTGGGATTCATGTATGTGGAGAAGGTTGGCAGAGGGTGGGAGAGAGAGAGAGAGTGACAGAGATGGAGAGGAAGGAGAGGGGGAAGGAAAGAAAGAATGGGAGGGAGAGGGTAGGAGGGAGAGATATTGAGAGAAGGTAGGAGGGAGAGAGATTGAGAGAAGGTAGGAGGGAGAGAAATTGGGAGAGGGTAGGAGGGAGAGAGATTGAGAGAAGGTAGGAGGGAAAGAGATTGAGAGAGGGTAGGAGGGAGAGAGATTGAGAGAAGGTAGGAGGGAGAGAGATTGAGAGAGAGTGGGAGAGAGAGATTGAGAGAGGGTAGGAGGGAGAGAGATTGAGAGATGATAGGAGGGAGAGAGATTGAGAGAGGGTAGGATGGAGAGATATTGAGAGAAGGTAGTAGGGAGAGAGATTGAGAGAAGGTAGGAGGGAGAGAGATCGAAAGAAGGTAGGAGGGAGAGAGATTGCAAAAATGTAGGAGGGAGAGAGATTGAGAGATGGTAGGAGGGAGAGAGATTGAGAGAAGGTAGGAGGGAGAGAGATTGAGAGAAGGTAGGAGGGAGAGAGATCGAAAGAAGGTAGGAGGGAGAGAGATTGCAAAAATGTAGGAGGGAGAGAGATTGAGAGATGGTAGAAGGGAGAGATATTGAGAGAGGGTAGGAGGGAGAGAGATTGAGAGATGGTAGGAGGGAGAGAGATTGAGAGATGGTAGAAGGGAGAGATATTGAGAGAGGGTAGGAGGGAGAGAGATTGAGAGAAGGTAGGAGGGAGAGAAATTGAGAGAAGGTAGGAGGGAGAGATATTGAGAGATGGTAGGAGGGAGAGAGATTGAGAGAAGGTAGGAGGGAGAGAGATTGAGAGAAGGTAGGAGGGAGAGAGATTGGGAGATGGTAGGAGGGAGAGAGATTGAGAGAGGGTAGGAGGGAGAGAGATTGAGAGAAGGTAGGAGGGAAAGAGATTGAGAGAGGGTAGGAGGGAGAGAGATTGAGAGATGGTCGGAGGGAGAGAGATTGAGAGATGGTAGGAGGGAGAGAGATTGAGAGAAGGTAGGAGGGAGAGAGATTGAGAGAAGGTAGGAGGGAGAGAGATTGAGAGAAGGTAGGAGGGAGAGAGATTGACAATATTTCTATCTCAAATAAACCATCTTCTATAATATACATATACATCAATACATCAACATAGAGAGGTCTCAGCGCGCGAACTGAAATGGAACAAAATGTATAACACAGAAACGTAAGCTGTAGTTTCTTTTTGTTGTAAAAGAAATTTGAAGTGCAAAAGAAATTCATGAAATAAAACACAATAACTAAAAGCTTTCAGAATAGAATCATACCAATTATTAAGGATTATGCCCCTGATATTCTGAACCCAGGCGATTCAAAATATGTTAGAGGGATTCGAAACATTATTATAATAATCTGAATGGGGAGTCATAATATTATGACTGGCAAGTTAGAATATTCTAACTAACTCCCCAGTCCCGTTAGTTAATATTATGATATCACACTGTTATAGGCCACGGCCCCGATATCCCACTCAGTCACAATATTGGTCACATTGCCATCCAATCAGTCCTTGACCTATCCCAGCCAATAACCAGTGCCCGGCAAGGCAGTATAACATGGTGATATGTAGATAAAAGATTCACCTGGTACTTGTAGTACACGGGTGAAAACCAGCCTTATATAAAAACGGTCGAAAAATCGGGCTAATGAACTGAGTCTTTATGAGAGCGTAATTTCACAATCTAAGAACCAACATTTATTCTTTGTATATGTCTTCATGTTTACCCGCTACCTTTGAGTTGGAAAATATAATAAAACATATACTTTAATACAATTTAAAAGTGAAAACAAAACTGTTCTCTGGCCGCCATCTTGTCTTTTTGCATTCTCTCCCATTTCACCAACTCTGTTCTGATATAAGTAACCATTTGACACTGGTGCCAGGCATTCTACTTCTTGTTCCATACTAATGCTATTTTTGACCGTTTTTACATAAGGCTGGTCTTCACCCCTGTACTGGAAGTACGGGGTGAATCTTTTATCTAGGTGATGTGTTGTTAAATTCTTCGCTTGAGTTCGGCCTGAGATCGATCCTGGAACCTGCCGAGTGGAAAAGACCTGGATGCCATTAGCGGATGAAGCCCGGAGATTCTTGATGAGGCCATATGTCTTAAAGCTGCATAGGGGCCAGCAGCCTAACCATTAGGCTATCTAGGTTCCTTGATCCAATCAATCTACACATGACTACTTGTGTATGTGGTTTGTTTGTTTGTTGTTGTGTTACGTCCTAGCAACATCTAAGGTCATATCAGGACGGGTACCGACGTGTGACAGTATGCACTCATGGCGACTTTATAGTGCTGCCCCACTGGGAGACCAGGCCACCAGCACCATGACCTGATATCCCACACAGTCACATTATCCTGAGACTGAGCCAACCAGTCCTTGCCCTATCCTAATAATGCCAAGCGCCTGGCTTGGAAGCAACAAGTATCAATTTTTAAGTCATTGGTTTGACTCGACCAGGGTGCGAACCCACGATCCCACAGTCTACCAACATGGGAGACGGACGCTCTAACTCATTCGGCTATCCCGTCTGTATGTAGTATGTTCACCTTGGGAGGTGAGTGCCGGTTGTAAGTCTCATATTTACGGTTGTAAGTCTCATATTTACAATTACAAATATCCAGGTAGCGTTCTTACTGCACATACACAAGGATGCTTCAACAGTGTACAGCACATAGCTTGTGCAGTATCCTGGTCACAGGACCAATGTCAGGGCATGATTTCGTCTAGAGTTTGATTTGAACCCACACTTCCCTCATTTTGCAACTGGCATCCTGACCATTAAGATATTTAGGATCATCGATACGATCAACCTACGCACGTCTACATGTGCATGTGTACCGGACGCAGTGGCCCAATCGGTAGAGCGCAGGCTTCCCGTGCGAAAGGTCGGGAGTTCAAATCCCAGCCGAATCAAACCAGGGACTGATCAAGTTTATACTTGTCACAGAGAAATGTGACTGTGTCGGATATCAGGGCATGGTGCTGGCAGCCTGGTATCCCAGTGGGGCAGCACAATAAAGTCGTCATAAGTTCCCACTGTCACAAGTCAGTACATATCTGATATTACGTTTTTTTATTTATTTTTTATTGACGAGGTATTTACTCTGCCCATAACGTATAAGCTCCTGTCAGGGTGCTTGTTTTCAACGCTGGACAGCTGTGGCGCTGTCTTGATCTGTTCCTTTGCCCAGGAGTGTTTACCTGTGTCTGCTCGGGTCAGCCTTCTGCAATTTTGGTTGTTAGTAATAGCCTTATGTTAGTTTTTTTGTAATTTTCCAGTTTTTTTTTGTCTAGTCTGAGTAATGATACCTTAGCCTACTATGTACATCTACTTGGGTGACATGCAGGCTTGCGGGAGAGGATCCCGTTCCATTCAGATTTATTATATTTTATTTGTTACAGCATCCTTTCACCTAAACCCTGTCCTTAGATAGTGCACTCGTGTGCTAGAACATACTCGGACCCTTTAGAACTGTGGCCAGGTGGGGTGGCTGTGTTGTTTGCCTAGCCATTTTATATTTCAGGGTGGATCAGTTGCATGACCGTGGCCTGTCCACTTCTGTGTTGGTTTGTGCCATTACACATACCCAGGTGGACTGCGCCACATGGTGATAGCTTTCCTGATTTCCTTAATACTTAGGAGGGCTAATTTTCCTATTTTTTCTGTTTAGTGCCTACCACTTTTCCTGGCCTGTCTTTTGCTTTCTGTGCCAGTACACAGCAAGCATTGACCGCGCTCAGGGGCAGGTGCGGTTTTGTTGTGTCAGTAAGTAATTGTTTTCTTTAAGAATTTTTTGTAGTGGTCAGGGTTATGGATTGCCCGTAATTTTACATTTTGTTTATTCCAGGCATGTGCTGCCATGGTTAGTACACTTCTCTCATGTATTTTCATGTTGCTTCTTTCCGTTAGGAGTTAGATGTTGCTAGGTCATAAACTAGCAACAAACAAACAAATCTTTGCATGTGACATTTCACGTAGGGAGTGAGTCTGTACACCTCACTATTTGATGAGTGCATCATTGTCTAAGTTGGAATTTGGGGTTTGAGGTCCTAGCTAAATCTCACGTGGAGTGTTTGTTGTTTTGGGGGAGTTTTCAGTCGCGTTGGCGTGCTGAAGGCTGCAATCTGCAGCACAGTATGGGCACCACTGAAGGTGGTTGCATGCGGCCAGGAGTTGGCTTCCGGTGGGTAGTGGTCGGAGACATCAGGGGGGGGGGGAGCAAGGGGATGGGCGAGCAGGGAAGCGTGAGGACGTAAAGAAAAAAAAGTACTCTAGGAGCCCAACCCTGGTCGTCTAAGAGGGCGAGGTTGGTTGGTTGGTTACTGTAGTTTTATGCCCCAGCAAGACCTTGGGCTTTACCAGGACGGGTACCGCCTTGTGACACTGTGCACTCACGGTGACTTTATAGTGCTGCCTCACTGGGAGATGAGGCCACCACCATGACCTGATATCCCACACGGTCACATTATCCTGACACTGAGCTAACCAGTCCTTGTCCCAACCTACTAACGCCAAATGCCAGCCAGTGACAAGCACCAATTTTATAAGTCATTAGTTTGACTCGGCCAGGATCTGAACTTCGGACCTTCCACACAGGAAGCCTGCGATCCACTGATTACGTAAGTATTTTGGTTTAGAAAATTTGATGCCTTCTTCGGACTGATTGCTTTACACGTACACCGCACACAGCGCCACACTGTGGGCATCAATACTGATTATAGATAATTGATTGATTGGCGCTACAGCACATCTTACATCAGAAACCTAATTTCCTCTTTAATTAACCAGATGGTCTGGTTTAACCTAAAGCTGCATAGTCCGATTAGTTTTAATTTCTGTCATTTTCTGAGATAAATATATTGGGTTGGTCATTTTAATCTACCTTACTTTAGTTTGAAGTAACTGTGATTTAAAACGACTAACTTTGGATATATTTGAAGTGGAAACATGCAAAAATAAGTAGAGTATGCTTGTCAAAACTCTGATCTCATAGTCCTAGGCTTCAACAGTAGCAGGTTATATTAAATCGACTTTAGTGTTCTCTTCTATGTTGCAATAAATACTTAATAAGTGCACTAATATCTCAGTTGGATATATCAAATCCAAAACACTTACCTAGATTTGATCCTGCATATCTATCTTAGATACTGGTGCACTTATTAAGTATCTGTGGCTGCATAGGAGATACTCACCAACTTTAATGGAATATGTAATTGCTGAAGCCTAAGGTGTGACAATTTTATCATGCTTGGTAAAATTAATTGGACATGTTTTCACTTCAAATATCTCGAATGTTTCCCACTTAAAATAAAAGTTACTTCAAATTAAAGGAAACTAGAATATAATGATCAATCTAATCTATTTATCTCAGAAATTGGCAAAAACCCAAAACCACCTGACTATGAAACTTTAATTAAAGCTGCATAGTCTGATGAAATATCAAATTTTCAAAACCAAACCAATTATCTAAATTTGATTTGACATATCTAGCTTAGATACTGATGCACTTATTAAGCATTTGTTTCTGAGTAGAAGGCAATGCTAAGTCAATTTAACAGAACCTGTTACTGCAGAAGTCTATGGTGTCAGAGTTTTGGCATGCATGCCAAAACTAATTTTCTATGTTTGCACTTAAAATATCTAAAACGTTTACCATTTAAAATACCAATAACTTTGAACTAATGTAAAGTAGACACTAGTGATAGATCTAATATATTTACCTCAGAAAAAATACAGAAATTCAAAACCATCGGACTATGCAACTTTAAGTAGATGATTAATTATCACAATGACCTTTGCACATGCGTAAACTAAGACTATTGGCTCAAAGTTATTTGTCCAATTAGTGAGCGACCTTGTCCTTCGCGACCAGACCACCAGCACCATTACCCGATATCCCACTCAGTCACATTCTCCTAAAACTGAGCCAACCAGACCTTGCCCTATCCTATTAATGCCGAGCGCCTGGCTAGGAAGCGACAAGTATCAATGTTTATATTTTTAGTTTGACTCGATCGGAATTTGAATCAAACGTGGACGTTCAACTCATTCGGCCATCCCGTCTGGTCATAGATATATTTTGAAAGTTCTATATAGTTACTTGTTTGTATTTCACTAAGAAAATATACAATATCTGAATTGAAATATATGAATTATAATGTACTTACAATATAATATTGACTCCCAATATTCTCCCAATAACCTCGACCCTAAATCAGCGGGGCAGGAGTTTGGTTAACCCGCAGACTCACCCCTGCAGCCTCGTTCTGGTTTAACACTGGAGTGAATGGCGGAATGAAGATCTGGCCAGGTGCAATGCCTGCCACCTGGTCGATCCCAGCTATCAGCTTAATGCGCGGCTCTGACTAAACAGACACTGACAAGATTGTGTAACTCTGAACAATTGGTTGCATTAAAGCTGCATTGTCCAATGAAATATAAAATTTTCAAAACCAAACCAATTATCCAAATTTGATTTTACTTATCTAACTTAGATACTGATGCACTTATTAAGCATTTGGTTCTGCGTAGAAGGCAATACTGAGTCAATATAACAGAACCGGTTACTGCAGAAGTCCATGATGTCAGAGTTTTGGCAAGCTTGCCAAAACTAATTTTCCTTGTTTGCACTCAAAATATCTCAAAAGTTTACCATTTAAAATAAAAGTAACTTTGAACTAATGTAAAGTAGATACTAGTGATCGATCTAATATATTTATCTCAGAAAAAATACCAAAATTCAAAACCATCGGACTTTGCAACTTTAAGTTCTATGAACATAAGTGTCAGACATCGAAACTGTAATACAGGGAGCACTGTGTTGTGCAGATGCATGAACGCAGTCAGTAGGCGTCCTGATATGTATCACCTTAGATGTGGCTAGGGTGTAAAACCACCAACAAACATGATTCAGGATGAGTCAGGCGGGTGGAGGGGGGGGGGTATCATTAGGCTCCAGCACCTAATTAATTATAACCCTGTGGTGGGAGTTGAAGGCCTCGCTTGGGACCATTCTACACGCCCAGCAAACACTGTCCCGCCCAGCAACTGACGGCTCAAGGCGCGGCAGTGTGCAGCGGTGCGGTGGAAGGACCCTAATCAAACCTGCCCAAGCCGGTGTCGCAGTTTGAAAGGGTGCCTAGTTTTAAACAGGCCTTTTCGCAATGCACATGCGTTAAGAGAAAACATATAACCCACAACGATTGTTTGAGCTACCCTGGGTATACATCTTCTACTCGGTGCTGCTCCCAATTTTTGAATGAACCACAGTGACTGGTGCTGTACATTATACAGCAGGAGCCACTCCCTTAATTCTTCAGGATCGGTGATGTGATTAATACAGCACTGACCAAACATAGATTGTTTAGAATGTCAATTCCAATTGTAAGATGGCCGGAAGACCAGTGCTTCGGCGCTGACAAATGTCATATTCAGATGAATAAATACTTTACCCAAAAAAAAAAGAAAAAAAGTTGAACAGCATTTTCACCTGATTGAGATTGTACTCACATTTAATAACTTGTTAATTGCTTGTTAACTTGTTAGTGCAGAGCGTAATATATACTATCAAACATAAAATATTCACTACACGGACTTGACATCCCATAGCTGATGATAAAAATCAATGCGCTCTAGAGGCATCATTAAATAAAATATACTTTTGTTTACAATGATGCCTGAAAAGTCTCCTTGCTTGTCTCGCCCTACATTTCCAGAGAGCTCCTCCGCAGATAGAAGAAAGCCCAAAATTCAGACAACATTTCAGGCTTGCCATTCGACTTTGATGCATGTGCATTGCGAAAAGGTCCAATTTAAACCGGGTACCCTTTCAAACTGCGACACCGGCAGGAAGCCGCCGCCAGGTCTCTATTGTGTGTCTGTTTGTTGGGGTTTTACATCGTATCAACATCTAAGGTCATATCATTATCAGGATGGGTACCGACTTGTGACAGCGCACACTCATAGCGACTTTATACTGCTGCCTCACTGCTAGAGCAGGCCGCCAGCACCATGACCCAATATCCCACACAGTCACATTATCCTGATACTGCGCTAACAAGTCCTCGTTCTATCCCATTAATGCCGTGCCAGGCTAGGTAGCGGCACATATACATTCTATAAGTCATTGGTTTTATTTGGCCGAGATTCAAACACCCAACATTCCACACGGGAAGCCTGCGCTCTGATTGATTCAGCCACTGTGTGCAGTGCATCCTGAATCACCCCAGGGGTCAAATAACCTCCGATCCCTGACCCCTGACCCCTGACCCCTGACATCCACCACTTGTCTTTTTCTTCTCGTTTCAAATGAGTGTCTATTGGCACATACTTGATTGTCTGCTTTTACATGTAAAAGCGATGGTTTGAACAAAAAACAAACATTTCTCGCCATGAATATGGCCTATGCTGCCGATACGGCGTAAAGCAACCACCAAAGAATCAATCAATCAATCAATCTTGTTTCAAATAAACTTTTTTTTAATTGTCGTTACTTTTATGAATGAAGCTGTGGAAATTTCAACAATTGGTCTCTCTCATTCCACTGCTCCTTTCATTATATTCGTAATACCAAAGACAATGTATGACAAGACGCACGCTATTCAGCGCTTTACCATGAAATACAGCAAACAAGGTAATTTGACAGGTCCCCATGCCCAGCCTGACTGCTGTACCATTGAAACAAGGGGACAGGTGCCCTAGCCCACCCTGACTGCTGTACCATCAAAGACAATGAACAACAATTATACTATTTATAGTGTATTATCTCTCAATATTAAACTTGAAAATAATATTATAATATCATCATCATCATCATGCTGTCGGTCGCGATGCGACAAAGACTGCTTTCATTACTTGATTGCCACTCTCCATTTAGCTCTCTGCTGTGAGAGTGATGTCCATGAGTCGGTTTTAATGTCTCTCAGCTTCCGGTTTCTCTTGATGGTGTACATTTCATGAAAGCTGCCTGCAAAAGTGTTGAAGTGCTGTTGAAGTGCTGCTGGCTTTTGCAAGTTAGCAGCGGCACTCTCTCGGGAAGCAAATAGAGGTTTCACACCGGCAAGAACATGTCCAGACAGGCACAAAACTATTTGTCCCTGCAGTGGCTGGTCGGGAGATGTTGGGAGTTCCATACATCAACCACCCTTGATGCTGCCACAGTGACATGGTTTTCTGTTTAGGGTTTGCTCCCTTAGCCTGTCAAGAACCTGTACCACCAGGCAGTGGTTTACAACTCTGCAGGGCACGGGTGTCAAACTCCCTGAGGTATTGCAATATAGTAAAGCTCAAACATCCTATAAGCACTTTAATTTGTGCCATACATAAATAAAATGTGTGATTATGTCCGAGTAAGAAAACTACGACTACACCTGATCAAAGACAATGCACCTTCTTTGCCATAGGTTGGCACCACTGATCATTTAAGAAATTCCTGTATGAAAGCACTGAGTGGCGCATCTTGTCATACATTGTCTTTGGTAATACTGCCAAACCCGGATGGACCTAGCTAGGGAGGGATGTCGGGAAGGAAGGACGGGGGGAGAGGGACGCAGGGAGGGAAGTATTTTTTGGGTTGCAATCTGTATTTTTCACCTAAAATCCTGTATGAATCTGTCCGAATCTGTATCACATAATAATTCATATACATATGAGCCTGTCTCAAGCTAACTCTTCGTTTTTTTGTCCATTGTAACTATTGACAGAACAGCACAGAAACGGTTACACTGAAAACACAAGGACATTTGCTTCAAATCAATATGTATTCTATTGGGATTATGAAACACCATGTAAAAAACAAATCACTTTATCCTGAGCAAATGCATAAGTAGATAGTATGTTGATCGTTACAATGGACAAAGTTTTGTCCCATATTGCTTAGCACCTTTTGATACAGTCTCATATGTCCTGCATGCCAAAAAAAAACACTTGAATATAATTACAGTCTCAGCATCTCAGCTCAACAATTTTATTTCCATAAATTTCGCTAAAAATCCGAATCAAAATCGAGAATGGCCATATCACTAAAAAATAACACCAAAATGAAGTGCAAACATGCTAAATAGATTTGGGAAAGCACACCAAAACTCTGACACCATATACTTCTGCAGTAAGAGGTTCTATACAATTGCCTCAGTATTCCTTTCTATGTGGCGATAAATGTTTAATAAGCACACCAGTATCAAAGTTAGATATTTAGAATCAAATCTAGATAATTGTTTGGGTTTAGAAAATTTGTTATTTTCATGGGACTATGCAGCTTTAATATATGACTGCAAAGAAGAAAAAAAGCATAACTCAAGGATATCCCAATGTCATTTTCAGAGCAAAACCAAAAATGAGTGTCTTCCCAGTGTGCATCACTCTGATCGGCTGTTTCGTGTTATCTGGTAAATAGACGAGTTTGTAATTCCAGCCGCGCGGTGCATTGTGGGATGCCTAAAAACAAAACAAACCCGGACAAATTACATGGTTCATGGTGATGCAGTGAGTTTGTTTGTTGTTATTTTACGTCCCAGCAACATCTAAGGTCATATCAGGAGTGCTGCTATGGAATCTGTTAGTTTGTTACAACACATTCCAGCTACAGTTTGAAGGTTAGAATACCAAAATAAAAATGATATATAATAAGATTAAGATGTGAATCTTTTTATCTATCATTGTATACACATAGCACACATCACCATCTGCATTTAGATCTACAAGAAATGTAGATTTAGAACTATAGCCAGAGCCAGTTTTACGCCGTTTTCAGTGCATGCGCTGTTGGAATTACGAACTCGTCTATTAGCATTAGCTCAGACAGACTGCCACTTACACAGGCTGCCCGAGACGTGGTCGTGTTGGCTCATTTATCCTGGGTAGTGCCCAGCATTGCAACCATCATTTACAGCATTGGAACCAGCTCGCATCACCGGAATACTCCCCTCCCCCTCCTCCTCCCCTCTCCCTCCCCCCCTCCCCTCTCCCCTCCCCATCCGCACT
Organism: Branchipolynoe longqiensis; assembly: GCA_030323885.1. NCBI lineage: Eukaryota > Metazoa > Annelida > Polychaeta > Phyllodocida > Polynoidae > Branchipolynoe > Branchipolynoe longqiensis. The sequence goes on from CM059188.1 coordinate 7,466,133, forward strand.
CCCCCTTCCCCGTCCCCAACTCCCCTTCCTCTCTCCCCTACAGCCTCCCCTCTAACCCATTCCGTCCACGCTCCCCCTTTCTTCTCCCCTCCCCTCATTCTCCAACCCAACAGCACCCCAACTATCCTCCGTACCGGTGGGGCTGGAGGAGGGGGGGGATTTGGCGGGAGCCCAGGGGCGGGGAGTCGGGGGAGGTGGGGGAGGTGGGGGAGGTGGGGGGGGGAGACCGGGGAGGGTGGGGGAGGCGGGCGGTGGAGGAGGCCGGGGAGGGTAGGTGTGTGTGTGTGTGGAGGGTGGGGGAGGCCGGGAGGCAGCAGGGAGCCATGGGTGGGTAAAGAGGCTGGGGAGGCGGTGGAGAGGTGGGGGAAGGTAGTGGAGAGGCGGGGGGAGGTGGTGGAGAGGCGGGGGAGAGGCGGTGGAGAGGCGGGGGGAGGTGGCGGTTGGTCGTGCCCGAAAGGCGGGAAGAGGCTACATTATTGGAGGGTTCGGCCGGCAGGAAACGACGGCTAGGCATCGGGCGGCAGGGGCAGCGACAAAGGCAGGAACCTAGGCAGGGCTAGACAGGGGAATGGCAAGGGTAGGGTCTGTGTAGGGCAGAGTTACGCAGGAGCTGGGCAGGGCCGGGCAGGGTTGGGCAAGGGCTGGACAGGGGTCAGCAGGGATTGGCAGGGAATCTGGGATGTCCGGAAGAGGTCAGTAGAGCCTCGGTCAAAGGGCTCAGGGGTCAGGAGTCAGGAGTCAGGGGCACGGCAGGTGCTCAGGAGCTCAGCAATGCTTGGCAGGGCTCAGCCGGAGAGCAAAGAGGGGATGGAGGAGGATTGGCAAGGGAAGCACAGTGGTGGTAGTGGGGGTGTGGTGGTGTGGTGGTGGTGTGATGGTGGTGGCAGTGAGGGTCTTAGTGATGTTTGTGGTGTGGTGGTGGTGTGGTGGTGGTGTGGTGATTATGTGGTGTGGTGGTGATTATGTGGTTTGCTGGTGGTGTGGTGGTGGTGATAGTGATGGTGGAGAAGGTGAGGTAGTGTGTTTGTGGTGTGGTGGTGTGTGGTTATGGTGGTGGTGTGGTGGTGGTGGGTGGTGGTGTGCGTGGTGTGGTAGTGGTGTGGTGGTGGTGTGGTGGTGGTGTGGTGGTGTGGTGGTGTGCTGGTGGTGGGGTGGTGGTGTGGTGGTGGTGTGGTGGTGGTGTAGTAGTGGTGATAGTGGTGGTGGTGGTGGTGAGCTGGTGTGGTGGTGGTGAGCTGGTGTGGTAGTGGTGTGGTGGTGGTGTGGTAGTGGTGTGGTGGTGTGGTGGTGTGGTGGTGTGCTGGTGGTGGGGTGGTGGTGTGGTGGTGTTGTGGTAGTGGTGATAGTGGTGGTGGTGTGGTAGTGGTGTGGTGGTGGTGTGGTAGTGGTGTGGTGGTGGTGTGGTGGTGGTGAGTGGTGTGGTGGTGGTGTGGTGGTGGTGTGGTAGTGGTGTGGTGGTGGTGTGGTAGTGGTGTGGTGGTGGCGTGGTGTTGGTGTGGTGGTGGTGATAGTGGTGGTGTGGTGCTGGTGAGGTGGTGTGGTGGTGGTGAGCTGGTGTGGTGGTGGTGATAGTGGAGGTGTGGTAATGTGTTGGTGGCGATGATGGTGGTGTAATGGTAGTGTGATGGTGGTATGGTGGTGGTATATGAGTTATCGTGGTATGGTGGTGTGGTGTTGTGGTGGTAGTGATAGTGTTGGTGGTGGTGACGGTGGTGGTGGTGTGGTGGTGGTGGTAGCAGTAGTGGTGTTGGTGGTAGTGGTGGTGGTCGAGGTGGTGGTGGTGGTGGTGGTGACTGTGGTGGTGGTGGTGGTGATTGTGACGGTGGTTGTGGCGGAGGTTGTGACGGTGGGGGTGGTGGTGGGTGTGGTAGCCGTAGTGGTGTCGGTGGTGGTGGTGTCGGTGGTGGTGGTAGTGGTGACGGTGGTGGCGGTGGGGGTGGTGGTGGCGGTGGGGTGGGGGGGGTAATGCTGGTGCTGGTGTCATGGTGACGGTGGCGGTGGACGGTGGGGGTGGTGGTGACGGTGGGAGTGGTGGTGGTGGGTGGTAGCGGTAGTAGTGTCGGTGATGGTGGTGACGGTGGTGGGGCTGGGGGTGGTGGGGGTGGTGGTGACGGTGGGGGTGATGTTGGTGGTAGTGATGGTGGGGGGGGGGTGGAGGGGAGTAATGCTGGTGCTGGTGCCATGGTGACGGTGACGGTGGTGATAATGCCGGTGGTAAGTGGCTCCACAAGCGGCAGCTGGCAGAACGAGCAGCCTGAGGGAGCTGAGTCGGAGCAGTTCGCAGAGAACCTGGAGGAGCAGCTCACATGCTGAGCAGCTCAGGGGAGGCGACAGGAACCAGCAGCAGGCGCTCACCGGAGGCTGCTGGAGGCTGCTGGGGGCTGCTGGAGGCTGCTGGAGGCTGCTGGAGGCTGCTGGAGGCTGCTGGAGGCTGCTGGAGGCTGCTGGAGGCTGCTGGAGACACCGCCTCCGCCTCTCCCCCTGCTTGACTCCACGTCAGAGACGTCGCGCTGACTGCCCAGTGACGGGACGTGGCACAGTACCCCCCGGGGACCAGTGTAGACAGGTGAGCGGCTTGCGACATATGTAGGTCTGGATCCGTTAGCAGCTTGCAACTCAGGCTTTGAGCTTACAGAGCCTTGATGTGTATGTGCAAATAAAGTATATATATATATATATATATATATATACATAGAGAGCCTTTGTATATATAAGGAGTATAATATATTATGCGTATATAAATGCCGGAATTAAATGCTTCTATTATTAATATTACCGATCGATTAATAATTAATTATCCTGCATTCAGCTCATTAGATATTGTCCAATCAATGGCCGTTCCAGTCGAGCCCGGGACTGCCCGACTTGCCACCAAAACGGTGGGTTCCGCAGCCGGGCCACCATCTTTGTTCATTCGGCGCTCAGATTTCAAACGTTGTAACCGGTAGGCATATAATTGCTAGCCCAGACAGCAATAAAGACTTGTCCATCCCATCACCGCTACGCTTTCCTCCTTGTTTGAATGTAGGAAATTTATATATATATAATATATATATATACATACAAACGCTCTCTATGTATATACATATAGGCATTGATCAGCTGTGTGTCACATATATATAGATACATATATATAAACAAAGGTTCTCTATGTATATATACATATATGCACTGACCAGCTCATAGTTCTAGATCTATAGAGGCTCTGTCCATCACATATATATATATTTATATGTTAGAACCTTTATGGATCTACTATTGTGAGGAGGGCAGATCCTATATCATGGATACTACCGCTGATACAACCTCTGACAATCCTTCCCTGATCTATTTGTACGTGCAGTTCAGATCACATTTATCACGGTGAACTGGGTATAAGCTCCCATGTAAATGTACTTCTTGAAGAAACTGAGAGTGTGCAATGCAAACTTGCCAGTGTGAGCAAATGAGGAGCTATGCAGATCTACCACTATCAACAGTGTAAAACCTCTCTAGATCTACCACTATCGACAGCGTAAAACCTATGTAGATCTACCACTATCAACAGCATAAAACCTATGTAGATCTACCACTATCAACAGCGTAAAACCTATGTAGATCTACCACTATCAAAAGCATAAAACCTTTGTAGATCTACCATTATCAACAGCGTAGCACCTATGTAGATCTACCACTATCAACAGCGTAAAACCTATGTAGATCTACCACTATCAACAGCATAAAAACCTATGTAGATCTACCACTGTCAACAGCATAAAACCTATGTAGATCTACCACTATCAACAATGTAAAACCTATGTAGATCTACCACTATTAACAGCGTAAAATCTATATAGATCTACCACTATCAACAGTTTAAAACCTATGTAGATCAACCACTGTCAATAGTTCAAAACTATGTAGAGCTATCACTTTCAATAGCTTTGAAACTATGTAGATCTACCACTATCAACAGTGTAAAACCTATGTAGATCTACCACTATCAACAGTGTAAAACCTATGTAGATCAACCACTGTCAATAGTTCAAAACTATGTAGGGCAATCACTATCGATAGATTAGAAACTATGTAGATTTACCACTGTCAACAGCTCATAACCTATGTGATGTATAAGACTTATGTGAGCATAAAGGTGCGGAAGGGAAAATTCCCTATATTGATCAGCAATATGTTGTGTACTACTTTATGGGTGACCCCTTTACAGGGTTGGGATATGTGGCACCACCACCCCAAACCTCTACCAGTGCCACGAATACTGTCACTCGCGCACTGAAATATCTCAAACCAGTGTAAAATATTCCGATAATAATGCATGATGCATTGGTGGGGGAATGCAAATGTTCTATTTGTGAAACAGGTATTCATGGCCATGTGCATAGATGTTTTTATGTAGTTGCTTGTGGTGCTTGATTGATTGGTAAATAGACATTGGGGTGCTAGTAAGATAGTGTGTATGGGGCACTCAGAGCCCTACACACTACACGTCCCCCCTCTGCTAGTCAGGATCACCACAAGCATGCTCAAGGCAGGTGGTGGCCAGGGGAGCCACACAGCTTGGTGGTGGTGAGCAGATGAGTGTAACCATGGGGACCGGGAATGCTTGTTTCTCATTGCTTGTGCTAGAAATGCTTGTTTCTCATTGGTGGAGCTAGAAATGCTTGTTTCTCATTGGGAGAATGGAGTGGGGTGATACACAATACTGGATCCATGTACCACATAAATAATAAACCTGAGGGCTTGACTCTCTCTTCTGTCACTCTTTATACTCTTTCTTTCTCTTTGGCTGTAATGATTTCACTGTAGCCTGCCTACACAACCACAGATTCGAGCCGTTGATGTACCATTGTCAGTAGCTCCAAAACTATGCTGCTATGTAGAGCTACCACTGTGAATAGCTTAGAAACTATGTAGATTTACCACTGTCAACAGCTCAGAACCATCGTAGATCTATCACTGTCAATATCTGAAAACCTATGTCGACTTACCACGGGTAACAGCTCAGAATCTATGTAGATCCACCACTGGCAATACCTCAGAACCTACTTAGATTTACCATTGTCACTAGCTCAGAGCCTATATATATATCTCAAATGAGAAATCAGGCACAGACAAATCTGTAATTCGATCTCTGTTGGCAACTCTGAACTTAAGTAGATCTAGATCTGTGTAAATCCATCTTTGTGAGCATCTCAGAACCGCCGTAGACCAACTCAGAACTAACATAGATCTACCTATGTGAGCAACTCAGAACCAACGCAAACCTATCTATCTCTGATCAACTCGGAACTAACGTAGATCTATCTATCTGTGAGCAACTCATTTCTAAAATAGATCTAAATATGTAAGAAACTCAAAACCAGCGTAGATCTAGGTGTGTAAGCAGCTCAGAACCAGTGTAGATCTACATATGTGAGCAGTTCAGAACCACTGTAGATGTATTTACCTGTGAGCAATTTAGAACCAGCGCAGATCTACATATGTGAGACACGCAGAACCAACGTAGATATGTCTATCTACCTGTGAGCAACTCAGAACCAATGTAGATCTACCTATGTGAGCAGCTCAGAACAAATGTATATCTACCTATGTGAGCAGCTCAGAACAAACGTAGATCTACCTATGTGAGCAGCTCAGGACAAACGTAGATCTACCTATATGAGCAGCTCAGAACAAACGTAGATCTGCCTATGTGAGCAGCTCAGAACAAACGTAGAACTATCTACCTCTGAGCAACTCAGAACAAACATAGATCTACCTATGTGAGCAGCTCAGAACCAGCTTAGATATATCTACATATGCGAGCAATTCAGAGCAGTTCAGCACATATGTAGCCCTCTTTACGTGAGCTGCTCGGAGACTAGATAAATCTACTACCTCTCTCTGCACATTCTGTGGCAGTGAGGATAACTACCTCGCTGATGCAGCAGTGTCAGCGCCAACAGGCCACGTGGGATCCGGATGCGAATGCTTGGTGGTTGACCTACATTTCTAGCACTGGGCGCGAGCAGCTGCCCATGTGCTCACACATGTATGCTGAGTGCTTATATATATATATATATATATATATATATATATATATATATATATATATATGATGTATAACGTGTATGCGAGTGTAAAGATACGTAAGGGAATATTACATATTGTTATTGTTATCCTGCGTAAGATACAACACTTGACGGGTGGCACCATCTCGCACTCCTCACCTACCCCGGATGTTGACCGGTGTCAATCGCATTGGAGGATTTTTTCTTTTGATAATGTCTATATGGCATATACTGATATCCACTGATAATGTCTGATATATATATATATATAAATACACTGATAATTAAAGAAAACCTTTAGAGGGCGCGGTGGCCGAATCGGTAGAGCGCAGGCTTCACAACGTGAAGCTTGTTTTATTTAACAATGCTTCTAGAGCACATTGATTTTTATCATTGGCTATTTGATGTCAAAGATATGGTCATTCTGACATATTTCTTTGGAGGAAACCTGCTGCCGCCACATAGGCTACTCTTTCCGATAAGCAGCAAGGGGTCTGTCATATGCACTTTGCCACAGACAGGACAGCACATACCACATCCATTGATGAATCAGTTGTGGACCACTGGTTGGAATGGAAAATAGCCCAAACTGGAAATGGGTCCACTGAGCAGGATCGATAGGATAACCGACACCTTTACAGGTGCACACTCTACCGCCTAAGCTATGTTCCGCTCCAGCGCAGGCTTCCCATGCAGAAGATCGGGAGTTCAAATCCCAGCCGAGTCAAATCAATTTATTTTAGACAAAATTTAGGTAAATATGTTTATTCTGCTGAATAAGTCTTTTGTCAGTGCCGAAACACTGGTCTTCCAGCCATTTTTCAATTCAGGGTTATTTACACAAAGGGTACATAGAATAATCTATACAATAACTGTTGAATACACAATTTGCAGCATGTAACACAATGACATTCTGTAACCCAGAATATGTGTGTGTGTGTGTGTTTCTGCGTACGTGGCTGACATTTGCTTATGCTACTATCCCGGGCATGCTCACTCATGCGATTTGTACAGGCATGCGCATTGGATCTGAAGTAGTAGTGGAGCACTGGTAGCTGGATGATGCTCGTGATCATGTATGTGTCATAGCAGACGGCATAACTGTTGACTTATTCACACTGGGTAAGTGTTGACTTATTCAAAACCAAAACACTCACCTACATTTGATTCTACATGTCTAACTTAGATACTGATACACTTATTAAGCATTTATTGTCACATAGAAGGGCCTACTGAGTCAATTTAATACAACCTATTACTGCCTAAGCATATATTGTTTTTGCGTGCTTACCAAAATTAATCTTACATGTTTGCGCTTCAAATATCTCCAAAGTTAGCCACTTAAAATAATAGTCGCTGCAAACAAAATAAGGTAGATTATAACAATCAATTTAATACATTTATCTCAGAAAAATGGTAGAAACTCAAAACGAACTGATTATGCAACTTTAATTAGGCTGACTTACTCCAACCCCAGCACACCCAGGTGGTCAGATGCCTCCACTGACAACCATCAATTCATTAAAGCTGCATAATCCGGGTGAAACATGGCATTTTCTAAACAAAAACACTCATCTAGATTTGATTCTACACATACAACTTAGATAGTTGTGTACTTATTAATCATTTGAGGAATCCAGGTGTAATATCCTGAAAACGCCAATCTAAAAATTCAGATAAAATATTGGAGACAAACCTTGAACAGGTTAATTTTTTACATTCACATTTTTTGTTCATTGCTCCATAATCATTTCATAACAAGACAATTGGAATTAGTGAGGATTAAAATTACCTTTAAGTAAATATCTGCCTGAACTCTTCCTTTGTTGTTTCATAGAAGAGAATCATAATATAAATTATAATAGAACCTGTTCCTTCTGAGGATGAGTCAAGGATATCCCCAATGTCTTTGTCAGAGCAAAGCCCAGGATGAGTAAATGCCTTCCTAGTGTGCATCACTCTGATCAGGTGTTTCTGGTTGGCTGAAGAGTTCATGGGCAAGACCATGTAAACGCCAATCCAAAAATGGAGTTAAACATTTAAATCAAACCTTCAAAAAGTAAATGTTGCTATATTCCTATTCTTTTGTTCATTGCCATATAACCATGTGATCTTATGAAAAGTAGAATTAGTGAGAATTATAATTATTTTCAGGTAAGAATCTTTTATTTAAACTACATTTTTGGATTGGCATTTACGGGGTTTTGCGCCTGAACTCTTCAAATGATCTCAGACAGATGAGTTGAATTTAATAGGACCTGTTACTGCTGAAGTCTATATGTTCAGAGTTTTGACAAGCTTGCCACAATTAATTGTGTTTGTTTGAAATATTTAAGACATTTACAAAATTTACAATATTTTTTATTCACAATTTCTATACATTATTCCACAAACATATACTATGATCTTAACAAAACAAATTTCAGGAACAGTGTATCCATTATTGGTTGTCTTCCTACTGCCCCTTCCTTATAAAGAAAATACAGTTTATACTTCAAATATCTCCTAGGTTAGCCATTTTGAATCAATCTTGCTTCAAACTAAGGTGAGATAAATTATAACGATCACCATAATATATTTATCTAACAAAAATACAGAAAGCCAAAACCATCGGACTATGCAACTTTAATAGAAACAATAATCACGATAACAATAGTCATAGCAACATGAGGAATATATAAATACTAACCCTAGTATGAGCAATAACAATAGTAATACAAGTTACTAGAAAAAGAGATGTGGCCTATTCAAAGTCTGCCATAGAAAAAAAACCAGGGGACCTAACAAATATACTATCTAGTATGTTTACCGGGCGTGGTGGCCGAATCGGTAGAGCGCAGGCCTCCCGTGCGGATGGTCCGGAGTTCAATTCCCAGTCGAGTCAAACCAATGATTTACACAATTGATAATTGTTGCTCCCCAGCCTCGTGCTCAGCATTAATATGATAGGGCAAGGACTGACCAGCTCAGTGTCAGGATAATGTGACTGAGTGGGATATTGGGTCATGGTGCTGACAACCTGATTTCCCAGTAGGGCAGCACTATAAAGTCGCCATGAGTGTCCACTGTCACAAGTCGGTACCCGTCCTGATAGGAACTTAAGATGTTGCCAGGATGTAAAACACCAATAACCAACCAACCAATCTAGTATGTTCCATACAGGCAACACAGCACGGCGACGACAGTTGGTTGAGTATAACTCTGGCTGGTACCTCTAAAGGCCCCTCCGTTTATTATAAAGCAAATTTTCCTGCGGACTGGAGGCAGATGCGTTAGCGCGCTAAAGCATGTGAACCCTCCTGAGCCATATTAGGCAGCTTAGTAGTGTGCACGCCATTACTCAGGCCGCTCATGGGCATGGCATCATCGTGCTGTGAATACAACGAATACAATATTCCAGAGGTCCGCATAGGTAGAGACAATAATATGCTTTGCTCAAATAATATTGATATAGCAAGTTACATGCAGATGACATATGTGACGTATAAGCATTTGACATGTATAAGTAATCGGAAGTTTTCACTGTATATTATATTCTAAGTCATCTATTGTACTGATTTATTATTAATTGTTCATTGTGTCACCCCCTGTCTGCAAGTGCGGTAGCTTATCTGGCCGCGCTTAGTCACTCTACCCTCAATTATATATTAAATCTGATCATCCGCCCAGGTCTGGAGGCGGCAGTGACCAGACGCAGCTAGTATCAGGGTGGCCAGGAGCCACTCGCAGGTGGCGCCGGTGTGGCACAAGGAGGAACTAACTCCTGTGAAAGTAAGATAATAGATAATAACTAATATAGAGAAGGGAATTGATAAGTGGTAGTGTCCTTGTTTATATTCCCATAATAGATTATAGAGCACATATGTATTGGTTATCCAGTCCTGGTTAGGAGATATTAAGAGATATCAGAATGTGTCAAGAGATGTTACAGGCAATAGGCTGAGTCGTGACAGCTGAATAGACCAGGTGGCAGAACCAGGCAAGGCAGAGAGCCTGTCCATTCGGCTGAGTTGTTAAGTGTCAATAGTTGTGAGGTGTCCAGATAAGGTGCAACCAGAGGCACCATTAAATGATAATCAGTTTACGGGTAATTATACTCGTATAATGGTTATACAGCACCAAGAGAATATCGATACTAATAGACTTGTTTCCGTGGAGCATGCGCAGTGAACAGCTACCAATAATATTAGTTCTTATTACTGCCACTGCATTTGAGATGTGGACTTATCGAAGGATGATGAAAATATCATGGACAAAGAAGATCACCAACAAAGAAGTTCTCAGAAAAATTTAAAATAAGAAAAGCTTGTTTGCCACTATACAGACAAAGAAACTTATTTATTTTGGCCACATCATTCGCCAGAGTTCAATATACCATACATTGTTGGAAAGGAAGGTGAATGGCAGCAGAGGGAGAGGGAGACCAAGAACATCATGGTTTACAAATATTGCACAGTGGACAGGCTTGAATTATTCACAGTCTATCAGAACAGCACACCATCGGGACAAGTGGAGAACCATTGCATCCAACCCTCGACTAGAGGACGGAACTATTGATTGATTGATTACTGCCACCACGGTGATGATGATTAAGCAGACAGTAACTAAAGTAAAACAAGAAAACAGTTTAGCCTTTTTGAGGGCAGCTGGACTGTACCACCTCATATAGTTTACTAAATAAATTCTATCAATTATTAATCAAACTTTTCTTTTTCTATGGGAATTTGTTTCCCTTGACCACAAATATATGATTTTGAGCTTTATATTTTAATGAGTGTCTATTGGCATATAATTGATTGTCTGCTTTTAAATGTAAAAGCGATGGTTTGAACAAAAAACAAACATTTCTCGCCGTGAATATGGCCTAAAGCAACCACCAATCAATCAATCAACCTGAAAATCCTCCATTATAAGGCCTTTTCTATAGAGCATGCTGCACCCTCAGCAACTCAGAACATTAGTTCTTGACAATTAGGTCAGATGGCAAGGTACTGATTAGTTCCTCACGCAGCACTGTCTCCAGGGCAGGGGTGCTAAAGAACCCGTTGTAGAAAAAGTAGCAGGAAAGCTGGGTTATAGATTTAACCAAAGTGCTAACTATATAGTTCAAATTCCACCAATCAATCAATCAACCGAATCAAACCGATGACTTAAAAAATTACTACATGTCGATACCTAGCCTAGCACTCGACATTACTAAAGGCCCTGTCACACTATACCAGTACATTGACATTCATCAAACTTTTCAGCAGCGAGGAATAAAAATGGGCATACACACAATGTACACACAACGTGCACACAATGTACGTAATGTATACAGAATGTATCTCTGACCTATTGCTAGCGTATGAGAGCATTCATGTCCCTCGCAAAACGTTCGCATATGCTCACAGTATGCTGACCAACATTACATATGTTACTCCATCACTAGAAGTACAGCGTATACATTAAATATGCTGGAGATACGTTCGAAGTAGGTTAGGAGTACGTAATGCATCCATTGGCAGTACGCGGACTGCACGTTCCCACTGGCTGAACGTATGGCTAACGTGCAGCAATTTATTCCAACATAGCCCTAACGTACTCCAAATTACGCCGATGTATCCCAAACATACACGCAGCATACATTCAACATACTAGCCACATGTCAACACGCGTTGGAAATTTTTAGCATGCACAACCTTTTTTTTGGAGCCTCGACATAAGATGACGTATAACGACATACCCTGAGCATACCCAATCTACGCCCAATGTATACGTAACGTATAACGATGTACACCGATGTGTTGGTTGAAATTCACATACGTCGGCATACAATAAGGCTATACATCGTAGTGTGACAGCGCCTTAAGATATGCCAAGGAGCAGTGGATTGAGAAAGACCAATTGTCCGGGATTGAAATTTCCCCTGCTTAATCAACTATTGTACAACAACAACAAAATCCTAACCGCTTTTTCCCACTCGCGACGACAGCGCCATCTTACGCTGCGGCGGCGGTCGGACGCACCACTCACCCAGAAGCGGTGCAGATCGCGTCAGCGTGGCAGTGCGCGCCGCCGTCAGTCTTCACTGACTGATTCGCTGACTGCCACTCACAGCGCGCCCTCTACCATATGGATGTCGGGCGTACTGCCTACTTGCTCTCCGCCGCTACGCACCCGCCCCCCACGCCGGACCCACCGCCACGAGCAGCCGGGGGAGGAGGCCGGCCCGAACAGCCCGGACAGCCCGGTCAGCCCCGGTCAGCCCCGGTCAGCCCCGGTCAGCCCCGGTCAGCCCCGGTCAGCCACGGTCAGCCACGGACAGCCCCAGTCAGCCCCGGACAGCCCCGACAGCCCGGCGGACGGTGAGTTGCTCTCAGTCTCAGGGTGGGCATGAATTGGGAGTTGCTCTCAGGCTGGTGGTGAGTTGCTATCAGGCTGGGTTTGAGTTGCTATCAGGCTGGTGATGTGTTGTGAGTTGCTCTCAGAATGATGATGAGTGAATTGCTATCAGGCTGATCGTTGAGTTGTAAGTTGCTATCTTGAAGGTGGTGAGTTGATATCAGGTTCATGATGAGTGAATTGCTATAAGGGTGGTCATGTGTTGTGAGTTGCTCTCAGAATGATAATGAGTGAACTGCTACCAGGCTGATCGTTGAGTTGTAAGTTGCTATCATGAAGGTGGTGAGTTGCTATCAGGTTCATGATGAGTGAGTTGCTATCAGGGTGGCCATGTGTTGTGAGTTGCTCTGGGTGGTGATAAGTTGTGAATTACTCTTAGGATGGTGGTGAGTGAGTTGCCATGATGATGATGGTGAGTTGCTATCATGATGGTGGTGAGTTGCTATCATGATGGTGGTGGGTTGCTATCATGATGGTGGTGGATTGCTATCAAGCTGGCTCTGAGTTGCGATCAGGCTGGTGATGTCTTGTGAGTTGCTCTCAGAATGGTGATGAGTGAGTTGTTATCAGGCTGATTGTTGAGTTGCTATCATGAAGCTGGTGAGTTGCTATCAGGATGGTATTGAGTGAGTTGCTATCATGATTGTGGTGAGTTGCTAGCAGGGTGGTCATGTGTTGTGAGTTGCTCTCAGGATGGTGCTGACTGAGTTGTTATCAATATCAGACTGGGTGTGTATTGTGAGTTGCTATCATGATGGTGGTGAGTTGCTATCAGGGTGATAATGAGTGCATCCCCCAGGATCCACCCCACACAGACGGTGGTGCCAATCAGCATGCAGAAGGGGCAAAATTAGCCCAAGGGCAATCACCGGAAACTGTTCAGTGTAGTGTATGTAGCAACGACCTGAACGCCTTGAGTTCTGTATATCAGCTGTCGGTTTATTCAGCTCACATGACCCACCCTCAGTCCTGGCCAGGTCCACCCACCTATGTATGTCACAGTGGTCAGGTATGAGTTGCTATCAGGCTGGTGATGAGTTGCGAGTTGCTATCACTAGTATCACGATGGTCATTGAATTGTGAGTTGCAATCATACTGGTTGTGAGTTGCTATCAGATTGGTCATGCGATGTGAGTTGCTATCAGATTGGTTGTGGGTTGTGAGTTGCTATCAGACTGGTGGTGTGTTGTGAGTTGCTATCAGACTGGTTGTGTGTTGTGAGTTGCTATCAGATTGGTTGCGTGTTGTGAGTTGCTATCAGGGTGGTCATGTGTTGTGAGTTGCTATCAGGGTGGTCATGTGTTGTGAGTTGCTATCAGATTGGTTGTGTGTTGTGAGTTGCTATCAGATTAGTCACATGTTGTGAGTTGCTATCAGATTGGTTGTGTGTTGTGAGTTGCTATCAGATTGGTCATGTGTTGTGAGTTGCTATCAGATTAGTTGTGTGTTGTGAGTTGCTATCAGATTGGTCATGTGTTGTGAGTTGCATGTGTTGTGAGTTGCTATCAGATTGGTCATGTGTTGTGAGTTGCTATCAAATTGGTCATGTGTTGTGAGTTGCTATCAGATTGGTCACGTGTTGTGAGTTGCTATCAGATTGGTCGTGTGCTGTGAGTTGCTACTCAGGTGGTGTGGAGATGACCTTACATCATGTTTCAGTGGAGCTACCTGTGCATCGTCACACTCCAATAACACTGTCACGTGTACTGTCACCCCCCAATGCACCCATCCGATTAGTGTCACGCACCACTGACTCCCCCCCCCCCCCCCTTGTGTACTGTCATTCTCCAGTGGTGCCATCAGTGTACTGCCACACACAATTAAATGACTCTACCTGGGTATTATATTGTTCCACTGACACCTCCTGTATACTGTCATAATGTTGTGACACTGCCTATATATTGTCACACACCTGTGACACCACATATGTATTGTCAATGTCACCCTCTAGTGACACTTCCTGTGTACTGTCACACTGCCGTGGCACTTCCCGTGTACTGCCAGTGACACCACTTATGTACTGTCACACTCCAATGACACTACACATGTACTGTCACACTTCAGTGACATTCCCGATGTACCGGTGTGGCGTACTCAGACGTGTCCCGTGCTCAGCCTTGTCCATCGCTTCTGCGCATGTGCGGATTTATTATTCTTTTTGTATCTCTATTTCCTACTGCATGAATTCACCACACTTTTAGTTTTATTTATCTTTTCTTGGCTGGGGGGAGGGGTCTAGAATTAGCCTACTTAGGCCGCGGTTGTAGTGAATATCCAAATAAGTCTTAGTGAAGTGTCTTATGCCCGGTACACACCTACCGTATACGATCGTTTTTCCGCACCCACCTACCGTATACGATCTAAAACTTCCCAAAAATCGTGAGGTGTGCACTCCCCTAGCACACCTACCGATTGCGATTCGCGATTTTTAGGGCTAAAATGGTATGTGTGCGCTAGTATTACGATTGCGATTCGCGATTCGAAAAATGAACGCCCGATTTCAGTTTTAAGCGGATCGGGAGTTTTAGTGCGCGAATCCTATACGCTATGTGTGTACCTGGCATTAGCTGACAGCTTGAATGTGGATGGATTTTGACACATGCGCAGATGATGCTGTTAGATTCTGACGCATGCGCAGAAGTGATGGACACGGCTGAGCACGGGACACGTCTGAGTACGCCACACCGGCACACTCCAATAATACTACTCACGCGCTGTCACACTCCATCGACACACTCCCCTCCCTTCTCCCCCGTTAGACACACTCTTCTGTGCTATAAATAGAGATATATAAACTAGCACCAGTAGTAATAAACACAGAGTTGCGCGTTCCCTACACTGACTCCCTGATACCCGGATGTGCTGACGTAGGGGGCGTGGCTCTATGACTTGGGTGCCAGTATCAATCACGTGACCTCAAACTGCCACTTCTCAGACCCTAGTTTTATAGCCCGTATCTCTGCATGTAGGCGCCCAGGCATATTATAGGTTCAGATATGTCGCCGTCTGGAGAATACTACATATATGTAGTCGATAGGTGAGGTGTAGTGGATAGGTTAATTGTGTGGTGAATATGACAGGTGTGTAGTCAATATGACAGGTGTGTAGTGAATATGGCAGGTGTGAATGTGGCATGTGTGTGGTGAATATGACAGGTGTAGTGAATGTGACAAACCTCTAGTGAATAGGACAGGTGTGTGTTGAATATGACAGGTGTGTAGTGAATATGACAGATATGTAGTGAATATGGCAGGTGTGAATGTGACAGGTCTGCTGAATATGACAGGTGTAGTGAATGTGACAGATCAATAGTGAATAGGATAGGTGTGTGTTGAATATGACAGCTGTGTAGTGAATATGACCGGTGTGCAGTGAATATGCCAGGTATGGAGTGAATATGACAGGTGTGAATGTGACAGACTTGTAGTGAATATGACAGAATGACAGATTTCTAGTGAATTGACAGGTGTGTAGTGAATATAACAGGTGTGTAGTGAATATGACAGGTATATGTCAGGTGTCAATGTGACAGACTTGTAATGAGTATGACAGAATGAAAGATGTGTAGTGAATATGACAGGTTTGCAGAGAATATGACAGGTATGTAGTGAATATGACAGGCATAGTGAATATGACCAATGTATAGTGAATATGACAGGCATAGTCAATATGACAGGTGTATAGTGAATATGACAGGCATGGTGAATATGACAGGCATAGTGAAAATGACAGGCATAGTGAATGACAGGTCTATAGTGAATATGACAGACATGGTGAATATGACAGGTGTGTAGTGAATATGACAGGCATGGTGAATATGACAGGTGCTCAATGAAGACGTGTGGATTCGAATCCTGCTCACGGCACAATATGTACAATTTTCCCCACAACACTGGTGCCATGACCTGGATACTGTACAAGCTATGTGCTGGGTGATTGTTGAACGTACTCTGTGTATGGTTATGTAAGTGCCTTTCCTGTATGCATGTAATTGTAAGCATTAAATGACTTATGGACATAAAAGACTTAGAATTCCAGGGGGACGAGTGTAGTAATCTGTACTGACCTCTCAGGCAAGGAGCAATATAGACAGGAGGGTGTGGATAGGCTGATGACATATGGAAGCCTATTTGGTGTAATGGTTAGCACACTAGGCAGGAATGCAAGAGATGTGGTTTCGAATCCTGCTCTAGGCGCAACATTTCCTATTTTAATCACCCGCCACAACATAAGTGATTAAATTGGTGTTAAATGACAGCAAATATTAACTGACAAAACATAGGCTAAAATACGAAGAGGCGGTGTCATCTAATTATCCTCAGGAACTATCAATTTTGTTCAAATTGGTTAAACTTGCATAGTCCGATGGTTTTGAATTTCTGCCAATTTTTCTGAGATAAAAATATTTAATTGGTTGTTATAACCTACCTTACTTTAGTTTGAAGTAACTTTCACTTTGAATGGCTAACTTTTGAGATATTTGAAGTGCAAACATCCTAAATTGATTTTGGCAAGCATGCCAAAACTCTCACCATAGGCTTATGATTGTTTGTTTGTTGTTGTTTTACGTCCTAGCAACATCTAAGGTCATATCAGGATGGGTACTGACTTGTGACAGTGTGCACTCATGGCGACTTTATAGTGCTGTCCCACTGGGAAACCAGGCCGCCGGCACCATGATCTGATATCCCACTCAGTCACATTCTCCTGACACTGAGCACACCAGTCCGTGCCATTTCCTAATAATGCCGAGCGCATGCCTAGGAAGCGACAAGTATCAATTTCAAAGTCATTGGTTTGACTCGACCAGGGTTCGAACCCAGGACCCCACAATCTACCAGCACGGGAGACGGACGCTCTAACTCATTCGGCCATCCCGGTTGGTCATTAGACTTATGCAGTAACAGGTTCTGTTAAATTGACTCAGTATGTGGCAACAGATGTTTAATAAGTGCACCAATATCTAAGTTAGATATGTAGAATAAAATCTGGTGAATGTTTTTGTTTTGAAAATTTGATGCTTCATCGGACTATGCAGCTTTAAGAGGTGTCGCACATGTTGTTGCCAGTAAATAATTGCTGCTGGAATGCCATGAAATGCACATATTCTAGCAGAAAATGTGTCAGTGTTAATACACACTGACTCACATTGCATTTGGGGAGTGGGTGCGGGTGCGGGTGTGGGTGTGGAGGTGGGTGTGGAGGTGGGTGTGGGTGTGAGGATCAGTTATCTCTCCAGTAAAACGAGATGAGTCAGCAAAGAGTGGGCACCGCTGCATTGAGGGAGGACCACTTGGTCCTGGGGCAGCCACATCTGATACCTGTTCTGCGAGTGGGAGTGAATGGTAGACGGTAGATATCGGCTGGGGTGGATGAGTCAGGGGCGGTTTCATCCCACTAGTAGTGCAACAATAGGTTTGTGTGGAGACCTTCGCTGCTCTGCGACAAATGAGGAAGTCTGTGCTAAGATCAAGGAGGCAATTGGACCACATGAAGATCTCTTGATGATCGATCGCAAAGAGATGCAAACTGCAGTGGTATGGCCATAGTTCCTGTTCATCAGATCTGGGTAAACCCGTCTTGCAAGGTTCAGTGAAAGGGGGAAGATGACAAGGCAGACAAAGGCCTTGAGTTTGGCAAATCCCAGAGGGCAGTGGAGAACAGCGAAAAATGGAGAAAACTGGTTGCAACATCATGTGTGGTGTGCCAATTACCCTCACGTTTAAGGGATTGCTGATTTTGATGATGATGATGATGATGAGACCTTCATTATAATGTAGCAAATATTCAACGTAAGGAATGCAAGGGATCAGGGGAATGGACACTCTTCAGAACAGCTCTATCACTTGATAAGTGAAGTGACTGCTAACACACTTCACATCTTACCTTGTTCTGAGATCAATGATGTATATATAAGACTGCAGACAGTAAGCTATGTAAGACTGCAGACAGTAAACTATGTAAGTGGTGAATTAATTAGTAACTGAAACGGCACAGGTTGATGTAGCAGGAACCAAAAAAGCCATGACCACGATAATGTGGTTGCGCGTTCCCTACACCGACTCCCTGATACCCGGATGTGCTGACGTAGGGGGCGTGTCTTTATGACTTGGGTGCCACTATCAATCACATCCGGGTGATCAGTTTTTTAGGATGAGACACATTCGCTTGACTGATTCATGCTTTATTCCGATTAATCTAGGTCAAGCATCTAGGTTTGAACAATTCATACTTTCATCATTAACTTTAAACAGGTGTCTGCTTTCTGACTCTTATAAACACATGTAGCTGTCTGCACTGACCTCTTGTCTGCACTGACCTCTCAGGCAAGGAGCCGCATAGACAGGTAGGCATGGGTAGTGTTGTGATATCAGGGAGCCTAGGTGGTGTAATGGTTAGCACACTGGCCCGGAATGCAAAGAGATGTGGGTTTGAGTCCCGCTCAAGGCGCAATATATCCCATTTTCATCACCCCCATGACACTGGTTGCCGTGGCCATGATTCTGTACAAGCGACGCGCTGTATGGTTGTTGAATCTACTCTGTGAATGTGTAAGTGCATTGCCTGTATGTATGTAATTGCAAGCATTATAAGACTTACATTTCTAGGGGGACGAGTGTAGTAGTCTGCACTGATCTCTCAGGCAAGTAGCCGCATAGACAGGTAGGCATGGGAAGTGTTGTGATATCAGGGAGCCTAGTTGGTGTAATGGTTAGCACACTGGCCCGGAATGCAAAGAGATGTGGGTTCGAGTCCCGCTCTAGGCGCAATATTTCCCATTTTCATCACCCCCATGACACATATATGGGTGTTTGTTATATTTCTGCACCTGACTGACCTAAATAGTGGTTACTAATAGTTTGTGTTTTCAAATATGTCGCGGTGCGAGTTGGAAGCAGCCATACAAAAAAAAAGACCTTGGTTAGTTATGATATGATATACGATATACACTAAAACCACCTCCACAGATCGACCACTCTCCTATATCAATCGCTTTATTTGGGTCCCAACAATTCCATTGTAACCATATTCTAACTCCCTAAACCGACCACCTCCGTTAATGGACAACATAAGGTCGATTTAGAGAGACTTTGCTGCATATTGATATGTATATTTGCTAAGCAAATTCTTGAATATTACTTGCATTAACATGCTATTTTGAGCCACTATTTGATTCACATTCTATGCTGGTATATTGTTGCTCTCATACCCTGTAAGCGGTCGGCAGAGTAAAAATAAAATATAATCATCATATTATGCAGCTCTAATTGTTATTTGCAGTCAGTGCCCTTGGGACTAAATGCCACTGAGTAATACTAGCCGATATTACTGCGCAGTTGTACTGAATGAGTCGACATCCCATGGAGGGCGGCGGTGGGGTGGAGTTGGGTGGGGGGGGGGGGCGCTGGTTGGGTCGTGGCCTCGGCTCATGGGGTTTCAGCACAACCCACTCGGCTCCACCAGGGTCCTCGATGAGTTCCACCAAGCGCCACACCCACGTGATCAACACGTGAAGTGTCTTAAGGGCCTGTCACACTATGATGTATAGCCTTAGCGTATGCCGACTGATGTGATTTTTGACTAAGATGTCGGCATACATCGTCATACATTATGTATATGTTAGGCATACGTCGGGTCCATACCGGATACATCGCTATGCGTCGTCTTACGTCGCCATGCGTCGAGGCTCCGAAAAAATGTTGTGCATGCTCAAAATTTCCAACATGTGTTGATGTGTGGCTCATATGTTGAACGTATGCTGCGTGTACATTCGGGATACATCAGCATACGTTGGGAGTACATTAGGGATACATTGGTATATGTTGCTGCACGTTAGCCGTACGTTCAGCCGGTGGGAACGTGCAGTCTGCGTACAGTTTGCGTACAGTCTGCATACTGCCAACGGATGCATTACGTACTCCTAACGTACTTCGAACATATACCTGCCATATCTCCAGTGTATTTAATGTATACGCATACTTCTAGCGATGGAGTAACGTATATAAAGTTGGTCAGCGTTCCGTGAGTCATTTTGCGAATGTTTTGCGAGGCACATTAATGCTCTCATATGCTAGCAATACGTCAGAGATACGTTCTGCATACGCTACATATGTTGTGTGTACATTGTGTAGACGCCCATTTTTATCCCCCGCTGCTGAAAAGTTCGACGAATAGTGTGTGGCGCGTCCGTTACGGATATAGGGAAGGTCAATGGTGGCGCCACTGGTCACGTGTGTCATTGTTGGAGTTTGATGTCCTCGCAACATCTAAGATCATATCAGGACGGGTACCGACTTGTTTGCCAGTGCGCGCTCATGGCGACTTTATAGTGCTGCTCCATTTTTTACCTCAAACCCAGTAGGTCCGGAGTGACTATGGCTATTATTGTGTTAGTAGTAGTTTGTGACGTCACACAGGGATCGGAAGGGAGGACTCACATGGGTTAAATTTGTTGTGTTTGTTGTTTTAGATCCTAGCAACATCTAAGGTCATATCCGGACGGGTACCGACTTGTGACAGTGCGCACTCACTTATGGCGACTTTATAGTGCTGCCCGACTGGGAAACCAGTCTGCCAGCACCATGATCTGATATCCCACTCAGTCACATTATCGTGACATCAAGTCAACCAGTCTTTGCCCTATTCTAATAATGCCGAGCGCATGGCTAGAAAGCAACAAGTATCAATTTTGTAAGGCTTTTTTTTTGTTTTGATAAATATTTTTATTCATCTGAATACATATTTTGTCAGTGCTGGGGCACTTGTCTTCCAGCCGTTGGAGTGGTCGCATTTCATCTGTACATAGTGGAAGTGGAATGTGTTGTATTGTGTGCAGCACAACCCATTCTGAACATAAAAGAAAGTGGGGGAGCAGCCTATGCTGCATAGTGTACAGCATATGTACTGAACATAGTGCAATGTATATGCATCAAGATAGAGTGTGCAGTAATGTACACTAGTGGTTAAATCATATGATGTGTTTGTATATCAGTTAGATTTGGTTTTAATAACGGTTAGTCTTTAAATAGTGCCATGTTGTGCATGTATAGTGGTTTATATTGTGTACATTGCTGGCTGAAGATGTAGTTATTCAGTGGTGGTAATGGGTCTAAAGTAGAGGTAGTGGGTCTCGAGTCATTGAGTTATAATAGTTGTTTGTCAAATGTGGATGGGAGGGGGGAGGGGTCCATGGGCAGGCGGGGCGGACACGCAGGGAGAGAGCAGGCATGAGAGAGGACGAATTTATATTCTCTTTCTGGTTATATTCGGTCCTGATATGACCTTAGATGTTGCCAGGACATAACACCTAAAGCAAACAAGGTTACATTCGTACTAGCGCTAGAAAAAAAAAAGACAAGATGTTCATGTGCGAGTGAGGGTTGCGGCGTCCGTTAGGGACGGCGAGCGCCACCAGGCAAGTGAGAGGCACGGGAGGCAGAACAGAATAATCGGTACAATATAATGTTATCTAATAACTACCTTCCGCACCTGTGTACTCGCATAATACGTTATACAGCACATATATGACGTCACTCAGATGCCTAATACATTCCTCACTGTGGGCGGCGCGAGCGGGGGGCACCCGAATAGATCACCGTGGCAGCGGGGGCCGGGGGGGGGGGGTAGGCTACTCCACCACGGCGCTTAAGGGGGAACAATAATATAGGTTATGTTCCCCTACCATTTATACTCGTATAATGCGTTATGCATCACATATATGTTATCGCTAGGTTTGTTGTTACGTTTGTTTGTTGTGGTTTTACATCCTATCAACATCTAAGGTCATATCAGGACGGGTACCGACTTGTGACAGTGCACACATATATCAAGTTTATAGTGTTGCCCCACTGAGAAACCAGGCAGCCAGCACCATGATGTAATATCCCACTCAGTCACATTATCCTGACACTGAGCCAAGCAGTCCTTGTCCTATCCTAATAATGCCGAGCGCCGGGCTAGGAAGCGACAAGTATACATTTTTTAAGTCATTGGTTTGACTCAACCAGGGTTTGAACCCAGGACCCCACGATATACCAACACGGGAGACAGACGCTCAAACTCATTCGGCCATCCCGTCTGGTCCATCGTTAGGTTCAAGTCAGAATATTCTAATAGTATAGACTTCACACAATCTAATATAGTGCTGCGATGAGGGTAATCCAAGTTCCGCTGGTCACTCAGGGTGGACTGAAGCTGTGAGCCAGCACGCCGGGACACAGCTTCAGCTTCCATGTTGGAAGTTGGGCGTTGGTGCCCCTCACAACCCTATCTTTCACTATCAACCGTTGACTTTGAACTGACATATTGGTATAATATTATATTAAAGAATTGGCATATATCCAAATGCTAAAGCAATTATTCGGTTCTCCTAGGAAATGACTGGTGGGATCAGTTTTAGTATAATGTGACTGAGTGGCATATCAGGTCATCGTGTTGGCAGCCTGGTCTCCCATTGGGGCAATACTATAAAGTCGCCATGAGTGCGCACTGGCACAAGTCGGTGCTCGTCCTGATATAACCTTAGATGTTGCTAGGACGTAAAACAACAAACAAACAAACAATCGTTTTATGGCACTGGTAGCATGGTATCCCAGTGAGGCAGCACTATTAAGCTGCTACGAATGCACAGAGTCAGTGCACACTCTTACTTCTTCGGGTGCAAATATTCCATCTACCACAAGCCCTCCTGAGTATTGTATGGGTCCCAACATCTGTACATCGTTCTGCGAACACAGTATGAAAAAGTCACCCAAGCACCTGCTAGGGTGGAGAGACCAATTGCTGAAAATCTATACATAAACATGAATATGGATAGGGTGATAACATCAGGGACCTTATGCGGTGAAATGGCTAGTACACTAACCCAGAATGCAAGATGTGTGGGTTCCAATCCTGCTCTAGACACAATATTCCCCATTGTCATCACCCTTCATAACACTGGTTCCATGACCAGGATCCTCTACAAGCCAGGCACTGTATTGTTGTTGAACCTACCCTGTGTATGTATATATGTAAGTGTATTTCTATGCATGTAATTGTAACCACTAAACGACTTATGCATGTAAGCCATTTTAAAAGACTTACAATTCCAAGGGGGACGAGTGTCATAGCCTGCACTGACCTCTCAGGCAAGGAGCCACATAGACAGATAGGAATGGATAGGGTGATGACATCAGGGAGCCTATGTGATGTAATGGTTAGCACACTAGCCCGGAATGTCACAAATATGTCAGCTCGAATCCTGGTCTAGGCGCAATATTATTGATTTTCATCACCTATCCCCACAAAACTACCAGTAATATCTGTGTAGGTAGAAATGGTGCTGAGATCACGTGACCAAGTCTTTAAGGGGATCGGCGACCAGTGTAATACTGACAGGATGGTTGGTTGTTAGAATTTTACGTCCTGGCAACATCTAAGGTCATATCAGGACGGGTACTGACTTGTGACAGTGCACACTTATGGAGAATTTCATAGAGCTGCCCCACTGGGAGACCAAACCACCAGCAACATGACCTGAGTGATATCCCACTCAGTCACATTATCCTTACACTGAGCCAAACCAGTCCTTACCCTATCCTAATAATGTCGAGCGCCTGGCTAGGAAGCAACCTGTATCAATTTTTTAAGTCAATGGTTTGACTCGACCAGCATTCGAATCCCACGATCTACCAAAACGAGAGGCGGACGCTCAACTCATTCGGCCATCCCGTGGGGCATCGGTGTAATAGGCATATCACTTCCAGTCACGTGTGATTTACCGTCATGCGCACTCCCCCCCCACGCCCCCCCACCTCCCATCCCTGGATTGAGGCATGGATAACATTGCTGGGAATCCCCACCTGCTGCGACCCGGGGCAAGCGATCTAAAAATAGACGCGCAAGGGCACCACCCTGAGAATGTCATATCGAGGCTGGGCTGGCCAATATGGCGCCCACAGAGTTAGCCATTCCATTACCCCGCGTTACATCGATCCATTCACCATCGCCCCACTATTTACCATTTACTACATTGCCACCTTTTACTATTAATTACTTGACTACCATTTATATATACTATCTGATGACCATTTACAATTTCCAACATGGAGTTTACCATTCCCTATTTGATGACCACTTACCATTTCATAAACGCAATTAATGTGTCCTATATAATTACCATTACCATTCCCTATATACAATTTATCATTTCCTATATGATTACCATTTACTATTTCCTATATAATTACCATTACCATCTCCTATATACAATTGATCATTTCCTATATGATTACCATTTACTATTTCCTATATAATTACCATTTACCATTGCCTATATACAATTTATCATTTCCTATATGACTACCATTTACTATTTCCTATATAATTACCATTTACCATTGCCTATATACAATTTATCATTTCCTATATGATTACCATTTACTGTTTTCTATATCATTACAATTGACCATTTGTTACAGACAATTGATCATTTCCTATATAATTACCATTTATCATATCCAATGTATAATTTCCTATATGATTACCATTTACCATATCTTATGTACAATTTACTAATGCCCTATATACAATTAACCATTCCCTATGTAATTACCATTCACCAAGACATTGCTTTACTGGCAGTAAATGCAATTTCAGTGGACAAAATGTTGTGAGATGATCAAATAATTGTTACTATGTCAACAGCACTCTTCTGAATTCTCTGAATACCATCTACATGGTTACAAAGACCCTATAACACTAAGACGGCTCACTCCCTATCTCTCCCATGGTAATGTACATTTTGCAGTGCCACCTTGTTATAATATTACTGAATGTCCGGCCACGTTTGGGACACCAGATAATACTACAGAAACTCCCCCCTTCATATCACTTATCTATCAACTCATTAACCAATGCTAAGGAAGAATGAAGACAAGTCACTTAGATAAACAGTGGAGAAGTTGTGCTTTAATAACACCAACTCCTGTCCACCTACCAGTGACCTATCATCCACACCCCTTGGCTTCTAGCCACACCAAAATCTCATTACCTCTTTAGCCTGTATAGAAAGCAGTGCCTCCAGCCCATGGAACAGGAGTCCTATGGCTGTGTACACACTCAATTGGAATAGATGAATTTTGATAGCATCAGACAGAGTGTCTTGGGTTCCTGCTCAAGAGTAGATGTGTCTCACTCAAGAGCCAGGAGTAGAGTGATCTCTCTTCAGTGTGTCTGAAGCAGAGTCTAGAATAATGATCTCAGGTTTGAGGCTAGTGTGGTCAGAGGGCCAATGGGATGCAGGTGACTCGGCAGTCCACAGCCAGCCAATCAGGCACCCCCACATTCAGGGTGGGTGGCACCCCCCCCCCCCCCAGTAGGGGTGGCTGTCACTCAACCCAGCTGCAGGTGGTGCCCTGTGTGTATATGCAAATTAGGCTGGTGGACCTGCCCAGTGGTCCAGGAAGGCGGGGCAGGTAGCTATACAGTTACAATAGATCTCTGTTAAAATGGTCTTTTCTCCAATTGCACTCTTTATGGATGCATAGAGAAACATTTCAACAATCATGTACTGCCTCTTATATAGGAACATCTCTTCATTAATCTCAGGCATAATATATGAACATATATTTCACACAGCTTATATCATGTCATAATGGGAGTGGGATATTATTACTTTTAGTTTAGATAACATTGTCCCCACTCCGTTGCCCAAGAATAATAATGCTCTCTGCCAATATATAATTCTTAACCGAAAATCCGTATATTTTTACATTGTGGTTGGTTTGATCAGCCCGGCTGCTGGTTGCATGTAAACACATACAATTATATTATACATGAGATAGGTAAGTATGAATACACATCAATATGAAATTGCTATGAACAAATACCCATCATCATCAGCATCATCATCAGCATCGCCATCATCACACATCTTTCACATTCATATATACATTTATACATATAATATAGCACCTGTTTAACCAAGAGAACAGCCAGCGCACCAAGTGGTGCATTTGATCATGTTGATTACAGAGTATAGGCTGAGTGAGCCGTCTTAGTATTATAGGGTCTTTGAAGGTTGCAAATAGTTCAAATATAGCTGGCAAATTTCCGGTATGTGAGTTTTTTAAACAAATTTTCTCCGGGTTATTTTTAATATACGATGTTTTTGGCGGCTGTTTTTTTAATATATATAAAACTAACAAAAAAGAAGGATTCAGCAACTTATGAGAGATAATGTAATAAGAAATAGACTGGCAAATTGTTCAAATGTAACCCAGAGAGTGCGGTAATCTAGCGGTTCCTTTTCTAATTACTAAGCCTTGTGCAGACAGCAAATAGAGGATTTCCACGCCCTGACGCCAGTGAAAGGTCTAGTGTGGGTAGCAGTTCATAGTTATTATCGAGGATTTGCACTTGCACCATGGTCTGTGGAAAAGGTCTTATATAGGATTTGCACCACCGAGCCACTTCTCTAGTGGCAGTGGTGAGAACAATGTTGTAGGTAGGTAGCAGCTGAGTGTTCATCATGCTTTGTGGACAATCTTGTATAGAGGATTTCCACCACCGACCCACCATCTGATGGCAGTGGTTAGAATGATGTTGTAGGTAGCAGCTGACAGTGCAGCATGTTTGATGGAAAAGGTCTTAGAGAGGATTTCCACCACCAATAGGCATCAACTGACTGTGTAGATAAAAGATTCACCCGGGACTTGTAGTACACAGGTGAACGACAACGTAGTGTAAATACGGGCAAAAATAGCTTTAGTATGGAACAGGAAGTAGAATGCCTGCCTCCAGTATCAAATAGGTACTTATATCGGCACAGAGTTGGTGAAAAGGGGGAGAATGCAAAAAAACAAGATGGCGGCCATAGAACGCCGTCAATTTCACTTTTAAATCTTATTAAACTAGATGTTTTATTATATTTTTCAACTCAAAGGTAGCAGGGAAATATGAATATATATATAAAGAGTAAGTGTTGCCTCTTGGATTGTGAATTTAGGCTCTCATTTCATTTCCCCGTATTTTCGACTGCTTTTATATAGGGCTGGTATTCACCCGGGTACTGCGAGTAACGGGTGAATCCTTTATCTACTGAGTGTGCAGCATGCTTTGTGGAAAATGTCTTCTGGAGAAACTCTATCGACAACCTGCCCTCTGATGGCAATGACAAGAATTAATATTGTGGTAGCAGCTTACAGTGCAGCATACTTGATGGAAAAGGTCTTAGAGAGGATTTCCACCATCAACCTGCCCTCTGGTGGAAGTAGCGAGAACAATACCATAGGAAACAGCTCACTTGCAGCATGGTCTGTGTGAAAGGTTTTATTGAAGAATTCCATCACAACCACACCATCTACTGGCAATGACAAGAATTAATGCTGTGGAAAAGATCTATTCTGATAAAAACTAAATCTGCCAGGATTCACAGCGCCCCCTGTCAGCTCACCACTGCATTAGTTCCGCCACTTCTTTTCCCAAACTCTTCCTGGGGATGCCACGAGTTAGCGGCGTGATGCGTTGCTATGGTTACACACGGGTTATTATTATATTGAATGCCATATCTCCTGTCTGTTTGTTGTTGTTTTACGTCCTAGCAACATCTAAGGTCATATCACGATGGGTGGTGACTTGTGATAATGCGCACTCATGGGAGCTTTATAGTGCTGCCCCACTGGAAGACCAGGCCGCGAGCACCATGACCTGATATCCCATGCAGTCACATTATCCTGACACTGAGCGAACCAGTCCTTGTCCTATCCTAATAATGCCGAGTGACAGGCTAGGAAGCGACAAGTATCAATTTTTAAGTCATTGGTTTGACTCGACCAGGGTTTGAACCGCCAACCCCACGGTCTACCAACACGGGAGATGGACGCTCTAACTCATTCGGCCATTCCGTCTGGTCTTCTCCTGTGTGTGACATAGGAGGCTCTTTGTGGGATTTCTTCTTGTTTTGAATGAATAAATTCCCCAACTTCTATTAAAGTTGTACGTTCCGATGGTTTTGAGTTTCTGTCATTTTCTGAGATAAATTTAATTATTAAAATTTACCTTACTTTAGTTTCAGGTAACTTTTATTTTAAATGGCTAACTTTTGAGATATTTGAAGTACAACCATGCAACATTAATTTGGCAAGCATGGCAAAACTCCGACATAGTCTTCTGCAGTAACAAGTTTGATGAAATTGCCTCAGCATTCCCTTCAATGTGGTGACAAATTGTAAAGTTGAATCCACCACTACTGAACTAATAGATTTACCACTCGTCGTGGTCACCAATGATGTAAAGTTGAATCCACTACTCAACTAATAGATTTACCACTCATCATGGTCATCAATTATGTAAAGACTAGGACTAGAATCTGTGGTTGTGTAGGCAGGCTATAGTGAAATCAATACAGACAAAGAGAAAGGAAGAGTATAACATGTAAAGGAAGAGAGAGAGTCAAGCCCTCTGGTTTATTATTTATATGGTACATGGGTTCATTGTAGAGTAATCACCCTACCCCTTTCCCCAATGGGAAACACACATTCTTGGCCCTACCAATAGGGATCCAGCATTCTTGGTCCCCATGGCTACCAGTGGTCTTCCCACCACCACCAAGCTGTATGGCTCCTCTGGCCACCACCAACCTTGAGCCTGAGTGTGGTGATCCTACCCAGCAGGGCCCGTATGCAGGAGCCGGTGGTATTCGGTGGTAGCGAGCCAAAACGGTGTTAGGTTTGAATTTCCCGGGTAGGGGCAAAAAATGGTATGCACGAAGCGGTGATAGGCCTAACACCAAAAGCTTACCTGGTGTTACCCTACCCCTGATAGATAGGTGCTATAGCAAGTTCATTAGGCCCAAATCTATTCAATGCTGTCATATTTAATAGAATTACATACGCAATAAGTGAAATTTTATTAAATTAATCCTAAAATCGAAGCGAGATTAACGCTGCTGCCGCAAAGACGGCGATATTAATATTGTCGAATCAACGAATGCAAGCAACCGCCGGCGTCACCGCCAGTATGGAAAGTGACGTCGATGCGGCGGCGGCGATTTGTTTACTTTACGTTCGTCGATTCGAAAATATAACTATTAATACCGCCGCCAATGCACCGGTAGCCTTAATAACGCTTCGAATTTAGGGTTAAATTGATAAAATTTCACTTATTGCGTATGTAATTCTGTTAAATATGGTCGCATTGAATATATTTAAGCGTAATATATGGGTACAGACGCAGAGGGATTTCCCAAATCTATAAATAAATTCATGGGGTAGCTATAATCAAAGTGGTACGTGCTCCCGCATAGCACTTGACACAGTTCCCGATATCGGCGATAGCTACCCGGTAATAGGCTGTACCACCAAACTGCTGTACCACCAAAACCCCTACCACCGGCTCCTGCATACGGGCCCAGCAGGGGGATGGGGGATAGGCTCTGAGTCCCCCTTACACACAGCCCTGCCAAGACCACTATGTCTATTTACATCCCACTCAGGCACCACCAGCGCTTACATATATATACATACATATATACAGGCATGCGCTTGGTCACGTACAGCTGATCAGTAATAGAACATTTGCATTCCCCCCGATGCCGTAAATCGGAATATTTGACAAAATGTTTAATAAGTGCACCTGTATTCATTTTTGAAAATTTGATGTTTCATTGGACTATGGAACTTTCAGATACTGTAAGTATTCACGTAAGGAATACTTGGTGAGATCACGTGACCTTGCGCATGCTCAGCCCCATTCCCTTGGTGATTGCTGGCGTGTCTGCTTGTGCAGAATTGTTCCCAGAATGCCCTGCGTGGGTTCGTCTGGCCCGCTGTAGGACGTTCAAAACACTATCCCGTTCAAAACACTACGGTAGTGTTTTGAACTTAAGTTCGAAACACTACGATTAAGTTCAAAACACTACCCTTATGTACGTTCAAAACACTACCAAGTTCAAAACACTATCATGGCATGGCAGTGGGGGTTGTAGTGCCGCAATATGTAACTTACTGCATTATGCCCCACCTTACTGCATCATGAACCCCCTTACTGCATACTGCCCCACCCTACTGCATTCTTCCCCACCTTACTACATACTGCCCCACTCTACTACATTCTCCCCCTCTCCTTCATGCAGCCCCCCCCCCCCTACTGCATACTTCTCAAACCTACCCTGCTACATACTGCCCCACCCTACCCTACTGCCTACTACCCCAGCCTACTACATACTGCCCCATCTACTACATACTTCCCCACCCTACTGCACACTGCCACACCTTACTGCATTATTCTCCACCTTACTGCATACAGCCCAACACTACTGCCTACTTACCGACCTTACTACATACTGCCCCACACTATGGCACACTGCCCCATCCTACTGCACACTTCCCCACCCTACTGCACACTGCCCCATCCTACTGCACACTTCCGCACCCTACTGCATACTTCCCCACCTTACTGCATACATACCTTCCGTACTGCCTACTTACCGACCTTACTACATACTGCCCACACTACTGCACACTGTCCCATCCTACTGCATACTTCACCACACTAATGCATACTTCTCCACCTTACTGCATACATCCCCACCTGACTGCATACAGCCCTACTTCTTCCGCACCTCACTGCATACAGCCCCACACTACTGCATGATGCCCCACTTTACTGCATACTGCCCCACCCTACTGCTTACTGCCTCACCCTACTACAAATTCAAATGAATATGCAGAAAATATAACATCTTCTTAGAGTGGTGTTTTGAACTTAGAGATAGTGTTTTGAACTCAGAGGTAGTGTTTGAACTTAAGGATAGTGTTTTGAGCGTGGCCACAGTAGTGTTTTGAACCTACCTTCAACTAAGTTGAAAACACTACTGTAGTGTTTTGAACCTAGGTTGAAAACAGTACCGTAGTGTTTTTTGTGGGGTAGTGTTTTGAACTTACTACACCGGCATGGTTCACAGTATGCCCGGTAGGGGGTAGGGGAGGCCCAAATCCTAAAGGCACACCCGACGAGTTGGTGGTCACTGGAGGCGTGCCTCTGGAGCAGGGTTTAGGAGCCGGACGCCATTTTGTAATACTCTGACCAGTTTCATCCAGAAAGGGTCTGTATATATATACCTAAATAAATTCATACATATATACATAGACATATCTGTATATATACAAGCACATATATGTATATACACACATACATATACACATGTGTGTGATGTATAAGAATTAGGCGAGTATAAAGGCGTGAAAGGCAATGTTCCCTAGATGATCACCCATATGTTGTGTCCTACTTTATGGGTGACCCCTTTTTACAGTTGGGCCGGGTGGTGCCACCACCCCAACCCTACCAGTGGTGTGAAATACTGTCACTTGTGCCTTAGAATGTTTAGGATTATGCGAGTATAAAGTCGCGGAAGGAATTATCCTATTATATTGTTATATTATATTATATTACTAGCCCATGGCCACTCTTCATTATTTTCTGCCTGCTCATACGGCGACTGGTGGCGCCACCACCGGCCCGGACTTTAACTTCCGGCGTTACCACTGATACTTGCGCCCGGAATCTTAGCTGTATACAGTAAAACCTCTCTAACCGACCACCTCCACATATCGATCACTCCCCTATATCGATTGCTTTATTTGGGTCCCAACAATACCATTTTAACCATATACAGTAAAACCTCTCTATCCGACCACCTCAACATATCGATCACTCCCCTATATCGATTGCTTTATTTGGGTCCCAACAATACCATTTTAACCATATACGGTAAAACCTCTCTATCCGACCACCTCCACATATCGACCACTCCCCTATATCGATTGCTTTATTTGGGTCCCAACAATACCATTTTAACCATATTCTAACTCCCTAAACCGACCACCTTCCTAAATGGATCACTTAAAGTCGGTCCCAAGATCGGTCGATTTAGAGAGGTTTTACTGTATATGTATTATACAGACCTTGGAGTGAGTGATACAGGCGTGAGGCTGAGCCAGGCGAGGAGGAAGAAGCCAGATGGTTAGACCAGGCGAGGCAGAAGGCCTGACCAGTCGATGAGTAGATGAGTGTCATTAGTTGGTGTAGTGTCAGTTACACAGTTCATAGATAATTGGTTTCCAGATAATTATACTCCTATAATTGGTTATACAGCACATATATATATGACACATGTAGAGATGCATATATACGTACATGCATATATTATATATATACACATATCTATATATATACAATACCATTGTAAATAATGAAAAAACTCCCTAAACCAAACAACTCCTTAAATGGACCACTTAAGGTCTGTCCCATGGTCAATCGATTTAGAAAGGTTTTACTGTATATGCAAGTATTTTATTTCCACAAATAATCTCATAATAGTTGGGTTTATGCACATATACATGCTGTATAAACATTATACGAATATAACAAGGCTGGAAGCTTCCACCTGCCCTGCCCCATCGCCCTCCTCAGTCTTTGGCTGCAGAAAGCTGAACTAAGTCATCGACTGGTGTAGCCTACCCCAACCTCAGTTCCGCTTGTGGCGCCACCTGTACTGCTGAACATTTACGTGGTATACATATGTGATGTAAAACACATTATGCAAGCATAAGGGCATGGAATGGAAATCCTTTTATTATGATTCTGATTATTTTCTGTACTGCCTCCTTGACACAACATGTGACCGGTGGCGCCACCACCGGCCCTTCTCTTCTCTAACAGACGCTACTTGCTGTCATTTGCTTGGTGTCGGATTTAAGCGCAAGGCTGGGTTAGCTGTGGGTTATAGCTATCAAAACGATTTTGTGAGATTTTATATCAGCAAAGGCTGATATCAGCAAAGGCTGATATCAAACCACTGACTGTTTAAAGTGTATAATAAGATAAAGGATTTAATAGATGTCGGTACTAAAATCTCACTTTAAGTAATGATGCTTTTGGTTTAATTTCCACACACCCTCTCCCCCCCCCCCCCCCATTCCACACACACATCCCAGACGGATGGCCGAATGAGGTAGAGCGTCCGTCTCCCGGGTTGGTAGATCGTGGGGTCGTGGGTTCGAACCCTGGTCGAGTCAAACCAATGACTTACAAATTGACAGTTGTCGCTTCCTAGCCTGGCGCTCGGCATTATTAGGATAGGGCAAGGTCTGGTTGGCTCAGTGTCAGGATAATGTGACTGAGTGGGATATCAGGTCATGGTGCTGGCAGCGTGGTCTTCCTGGGGGGCAGCACTATAAAGTCGGCATGAGTGCGCACTGTCACAAGTCAGTACCCGTCCTGCTATGACCGTAGATGTAGCTAGGACGTAAAACAACAACAAACAAACCACACACACACACAAACGCACAGACCCTGAAATGTGG
The DNA here is from genome assembly GCA_030323885.1 of Branchipolynoe longqiensis. Classification (NCBI taxonomy): domain Eukaryota; kingdom Metazoa; phylum Annelida; class Polychaeta; order Phyllodocida; family Polynoidae; genus Branchipolynoe; species Branchipolynoe longqiensis. The sequence continues at coordinate 7,499,911 of CM059188.1, forward strand.
CCCGCGTGCCCTGTATAGCCTACGGTAGTTATTTTAGGCATCAAGATGTTAACGTTCTTTTTGGCAGTCTGCCCTTTGAAGCATACCTACTTAAAGGCCTGGAAACGGGGGTTTAGCATTGATCCCTGATACGAACCTCGCCTCAAGGCTTTCTGAAGTATACCGGGTTCTTAGAACTTAGAAGTGTTCATGTCAGATCCCAAGTAGGCATATGTGTCAGATAGGTAAATGTCAGCTGTTACATACTGAAGATGTCAGACAGGTATGCGTGTTAGATGAGTGTAATTGGCCGATGTTACCGACAGTTCCTTATCTGACACATTTCAATGTGGTTTCAGTAATACATTTCAGTGTGGTTTCAGTGATACATTTCAGTGCGGTTTCAGTAATTCATTTCAGTGTGGTTTCAGTGATACATTTCAGTGTGGTTTCAGTGATACATTTCAGTGCGGTTTCAGTAATACATTTCAATGTGGTTTCAGTGATACATTTCAGTGCGGTTTCAGTAATACATTTCAGTGTGGCTTCAGTAATACATTTCAGTAAGCTTTCAGTAATACATTTCAGTGTGGTTTCAGTAATGCATTTCAGTAAGCTTTCAGTAATACATTTCAGTATGGCTTCAACATTATATTAGGTAGATCTAGTACATTTCAGTGTGTGACGAGGAGCGAACTATATGGACAGTAAAACTGTTACAAACCATTTTACTGGAAAAATAAGACAAAATAAGACACAAAACAACAAAAAGGCGATCCTCCTAATTCACCGAAATTGCAGCTTCTGACATTGATTGAGATACAAATCTGACAAATCGCTGTCATTTCAGTGTTTATAGCCTTACATTTAGCCCCGATTATTTTAGCGAGATCTGTGCTTTTAATGTTGTAAAGCTATGGTATATACAAAGTAACCACAGTTACATCGCCATAGCAACTGAATTCTGAGTTTAGCGAAGTGACCCACCCTCCATAAGTGTGCTTATTACAGCCTTATAATATATATGACCTTAGATGTTGCCAGGACGTAAAGCCCCCAACAAACAAACAAATATGTATTATTGGCTTCTGGTTTAAAAAAGAAAAAGGGAAAAAAAGGTGGGGTTAGGAGTAATATAACTATAATTATACACGTTTGTTATATTATTTACCCCATTTTTGTCCACAAAACTAACCAATAAACCATCTTGTGGTGTTTTATAATATTAATGCTGATCCATTTTTAAATTAAATTTGGGGGTACATTAGTTGATTAAGGGGAAATTTCAATTGCAGACAATTGGTCTTCCTCATTGCGCTGCTCCTTGCTCTATCCTAGTAATCTCGAGCACCAGGCTAGCTAGTGACAGGTATGAAGTCATCGGTTGGACACTGGTTTAACTTTAAGTCATTGGTTTGACTTCTCCAGGGTTGGAATCCCATGACCTACCAAAACAGGAGATAGACGTTCGACTATTCAGGCCATCCTGTCTATATATCCAAGTCAAAGTCATACTGTTGCAGTAATTCAGCATATACTTGCTGTCAGGCCATCCTGTCTATATATCCAACTTAAATACTGGTGCACCAATTCAGCATACACTTGCTGTCAGGCCATCCTGTCTATATATCCAACTTAAATACTGGTGCACCAATTCAGCATATACTTGCTGTCAGGCCATCCTGTCTATATATCCAACTTAAATACTGGTGCACCAATTCAGCATATACTTGCTGTCAGGCCATCCTGTCTATATATCCAACTTAAATACTGGTGCACCAATTCAGCATATACTTGCTGTCAGGCCATCCTGTCTATATATCCAACTTAAATACTGGTGCACCAATTCAGCATATACTTGCTGTCAGGCCATCCTGTCTATATATCCAACTTAAATACTGGTCACCAATTCAGCATATACTTGCTGTCAGGCCATCCTGTCTATATATCCAACTTAAATACTGGTGCACCAATTCAGCATATACTTGCTGTCAGGCCATCCTGTCTATATATCCAACTTAAATACTGGTCACCAATTCAGCATATACTTGCTGTCAGGCCATCCTGTCTATATATCCAACTTAAATACTGGTGCACCAATTCAGCATATACTTGCTGTCAGGCCATCCTGTCTATATATCCAACTTAAATACTGGTGCACCAATTCAGCATATACTTGCTGTTAGGCCATCCTGTCTATATATCCAACTTAAATACTGGTGCACCAATTCAGCATATACTTGCTGTCAGGCCATCCTGTCTATATATCCAACTTAAATACTGTTGCAGTAATTCAGCATACACTTGCTGTCAGGCCATCCTGTCTATATATCCAACTTAATTACTGGTGCACCAATTCAGCATATACTTGCTGTCAGGCCATCCTGTCTATATATCCAACTTAAATACTGGTGCACCAATTCAGCATATACTTGCTGTCAGGCCATCCTGTCTATATATCCAACTTAAATACTGGTGCACCAATTCAGCATATACTTGCTGTCAGGCCATCCTGTCTATATATCCAACTTAAATACTGGTGCACCAATTCAGCATATACTTGCTGTCAGGCCATCCTGTCTATATATCCAACTTAAATACTGGTGCACCAATTCAGCATATACTTGCTGTCAGGCCATCCTGTCTATATATCCAACTTAAATACTGGTGCACCAATTCAGCATATACTTGCTGTCAGGCCATCCTGTCTATATATCCAACTTAAATACTGATGCACCAATTCAGCATATACTTGCTGTCAGGCCATCCTGTCTATATATCCAACTTAAATACTGGTGCACCAATTCAGCATATACTTGCTGTCAGGCCATCCTGTCTATATATCCAACTTAAATACTGGTGCACCAATTCAGCATATACTTGCTGTCAGGCCATCCTGTCTATATATCCAACTTAAATACTGTTGCACCAATTCAGCATATACTTGCTGTCAGGCCATCCTGTCTATATATCCAACTTAAATACTGGTGCACCAATTCAGCATATACTTGCTGTCAGGCCATCCTGTCTATATATCCAACTTAAATACTGGTGCACCAATTCAGCATACACTTGCTGTCAGGCCATCCTGTCTATATATCCAACTTAAATACTGGTGCACCAATTCAGCATACACTTGCTGTCAGGCCATCCTGTCTATATATCCAACTTAAATACTGGTGCACCAATTCAGCATATACTTGCTGTCAGGCCATCCTGTCTATATATCCAACTTAAATACTGGTGCACCAATTCAGCATATACTTGCTGTCAGGCCATCCTGTCTATATATCCAACTTAAATACTGGTGCACCAATTCAGCATATACTTGCTGTCAGGCCATCCTGTCTATATATCCAACTTAAATACTGGTGCACCAATTCAGCATATACTTGCTGTCAGGCCATCCTGTCTATATATCCAACTTAAATACTGGTGCACCAATTCAGCATATACTTGCTGTCAGGACATCCTGTCTATATATCCAACTTAAATACTGGTGCACCAATTCAGCATATACTTGCTGTCAGGCCATCCTGTCTATATATCCAACTTAATTACTGGTGCACCAATTCAGCATATACTTGCTGTCAGGCCATCCTGTCTATATATCCAACTTAATTACTGGTGCACCAATTCAGCATATACTTGCTGTCAGGCCATCCTGTCTATATATCCAACTTAAATACTGGTCACCAATTCAGCATATACTTGCTGTCAGGCCATCCTGTCTATATATCCAACTTAATTACTGGTGCACCAATTCAGCATATACTTGCTGTCAGGCCATCCTGTCTATATATCCAACTTAAATACTGGTCACCAATTCAGCATATACTTGCTGTCAGGCCATCCTGTCTATATATCCAACTTAAATACTGGTGCACCAATTCAGCATATACTTGCTGTCAGGCCATCCTGTCTATATATCCAACTTAATTACTGGTGCACCAATTCAGCATATACTTGCTGTCAGGCCATCCTGTCTATATATCCAACTTAAATACTGGTGCACCAATTCAGCATATACTTGCTGTCAGGCCATCCTGTCTATATATCCAACTTAATTACTGGTGCACCAATTCAGCATATACTTGCTGTCAGGCCATCCTGTCTATATATCCAACTTAATTACTGGTGCACCAATTCAGCATATACTTGCTGTCAGGCCATCCTGTCTATATATCCAACTTAAATACTGGTGCACCAATTCAGCATATACTTGCTGTCAGGCCATCCTGTCTATATATCCAACTTAAATACTGGTGCACCAATTCAGCATATACTTGCTGTCAGGCCATCCTGTCTATATATCCAACTTAATTACTGGTGCACCAATTCAGCATATACTTGCTGTCAGGCCATCCTGTCTATATATCCAACTTAATTACTGGTGCACCAATTCAGCATATACTTGCTGTCAGGCCATCCTGTCTATATATCCAACTTAAATACTGGTGCACCAATTCAGCATATACTTGCTGTCAGGCCATCCTGTCTATATATCCAACTTAATTACTGGTGCACTAATTCAGCATATACTTGCTGTCAGGTCATCCTGTCTATATATCCAACTTAAATACTGGTGCACTAATTCAGCATATACTTGCTGTCAGGTCATCCTGTCTATATATCCAACTTAATTACTGGTGCACCAATTCAGCATACACTTGCTGTCAGGCCATCCTGTCTATATATCCAACTTAAATACTGGTGCACCAATTCAGCATACACTTGCTGTCAGGCCATCCTGTCTATATATCCAACTTAATTACTGGTGCACCAATTCAGCATACACTTGCTGTCAGGCCATCCTGTCTATATATCCAACTTAAATACTGGTGCACCAATTCAGCATATACTTGCTGTCAGGCCATCCTGTCTATATATCCAACTTAAATACTGGTGCACCAATTCAGCATATACTTGCTGTCAGGCCATGCTGTCTATATATCCAACTTAAATACTGGTACACCAATTCAGCATATACTTGCTGTCAGGCCACCCTGTCTATATATCCAACTTAAATACTGGTGCAACAATTCAGCATACACTTGCTGTCAGGCCATCCTGTCTATATATCCAACTTAATTACTGTTGCACCAATTCAGCATATACTTGCTGTCAGGACATCCTGTCTATATATCCAACTTAAATACTGGTGCACCAATTCAGCATATACTTGCTGTCAGGCCATCCTGTCTATATATCCAACTTAAATACTGGTGCAACAATTCAGCATATACTTGCTGTCAGGCCATTCTGTCTATATATCCAACTTAATTACTGGTGCAACAATTCAGCATATACTTGCTGTCAGGCCATCCTGTCTATATATCCAACTTAATTACTGGTGCAACAATTCAGCATATACTTGCTGTCAGGCCATCCTGTCTATATATCCAACTTAAATACTGGTGCACTAATTCAGCATATACTTGATGTCAGGCGATCCTGTCTATATATCCAACTTAATTACTGGTGCAACAATTCAGCATATAGTTGATGTCAGGCCATCCTGTCTATATATCCTACTTAAATACTGGTGCAACAATTCAGCATATACTTGCTGTTAGGACATCCTGTCTATATATCCAACTTAAATACTGGTCACCAATTCAGCATATACTTGCTGTCAGGCCATCCTGTCTATATATCCAACTTAATTACTGGTGCAACAATTCAGCATATACTTGCTGTCAGGCCATCCTGTCTATATATCCAACTTAAATACTGGTCACCAATTCAGCATATACTTGCTGTCAGGCCATCCTGTCTATATATCCAACTTAATTACTGGTGCACCACTTCAGCATACACTTGCTGTCAGGCCATCCTGTCTATATATCCAACTTAAATACTGGTGCACTAATTCAGCATATACTTGATGTCAGGCCATCCTGTCTATATATCCAACTTAAATACTGGTGCACCAATTCAGCATATACTTGATGTCAGGCCATCCTGTCTATATATCCAACTTAAATACTGGTGCAACAATTCAGCATACACTTGCTGTCAGGCCATCCTGTCTATATATCCAACTTAATTACTGGTGCACTAATTCAGCATATACTTGCTGTCAGGCCATCCTGTCTATATATCCAACTTAATTACTGGTGCACCAATTCAGCATACACTTGCTGTCAGGCCATCCTGTCTATATATCCAACTTAAATACTGGTGCACCAATTCAGCATATACTTGCTGTCAGGCCATCCTGTCTATATATCCAACTTAAATACTGTTGCAGTAATTCAGCATATACTTGCTGTCAGGCCATCCTGTCTATATATCCAACTTAAATACTGGTACAGTAATTCAGCATATACTTGCTGTCAGGCCATGCTGTCTATATATCCAACTTAAATACTGGTGCAACAATTCAGCATACACTTGCTGTCAGGCCATCCTGTCTATATATCCAACTTAATTACTGGTGCAACAATTCAGCATATACTTGCTGTCAGGCCACCCTGTCTATATATCCAACTTAATTACTGTTGCAGTAATTCAGCATATACTTGCTGTTAGGCCATCCTGTCTATATATCCAACTTAATTACTGTTGCACCAATTCAGCATATACTTGCTGTTAGGACATCCTGTCTATATATCCTACTTAAATACTGGTGCAACAATTCAGCATATACTTGCTGTCAGGCCATCCTGTCTATATATCCAACTTAAATACTGGTGCAACAATTCAGCATATACTTGCTGTCAGGCCATTCTGTCTATATATCCAACTTAAATACTGGTGCACTAATTCAGCATATACTTGCTGCCAAAACAGGAGATAGACGTTCGACTATTCAGGCCATCCTGTCTATATATCCAACTTAAGTCATCATCATCATCATCATGCTGTCGGTCGCGATGCGACAAAGACTGCTTTCATTACTTGACTGCCGCTCTCCATTGTTTTGTGCGGTTGTACATTTCATGAAAGCTGCCTGCAAAAGTGTTGAAGTGCTGCTGTCTTTTGCAAGTTACCAGCAGCACTCTCTCGGGGAGTAAATAGAGGTTTCACACCGGCAAGAACATGTCAAGACAGGCGCAAAACTATTTGTCCCTGCAGTGGCTGGACGGGAGATGTTGGGAGTTCTATACATCAACCGCCCTTAATGCTGCCACAGTGACATGGTTTTCTGTTTAGGGTTTGCTCCCTTAGCCTTCGGTTCTGTCAAGAACCTGTACCACAAGTCAGTGGTTTACAACTCTGCAGGGCAGGGGCGTCAAACTCCCTGAGGTATTGCTATACCTGCATACCCTGCATACCCTGCTATACCTGCATACAACATAAGTACTGGTGCACTAATTCAGCATATACTTGCTGCATAGAATGGAATAGAAAGTTAATCTAAAGTTGCACAGTCCGATGGTTTTGAGTTTATGTCCTGCTTTAAATTGTAATAACCAAAAATTAATGGTGCAACAGTGGGACCCTCTCTTGGGAACGCGGGGAAATAGATCGTTGTAGTAATGCAGTGTCGAGACGATAGAGGGTGGGGTAACCGAGTTAGAATAAAGCTAGGATGGTACCGGTACCTAAGAAGTTGGGGGTTTATGGGTATTTACATTTATCAACTTGTTGGTTGGAGTTTTACATCCGAGAAACATCTAAGGTCATATCAGGACGGGTATCGACTTGTGATAGTGCACACTCATGGCAGCTTTATAGTGCCGCCCCACTAGGGAATCAGGCCACCGGCACTGTGACCCGATATCCCACTCAGTCACATTATCCTGACACAGAGCCAACCGGTGCTTGACTTATTCTAATAATGCTGAGCGCCAGGATAGGAAGTGACAAGTATGAATTTGTAAGTCATTGGTTTGACTCGACCAGGGTTCGAACCCATAGGTTCGAATCCTATGATCTACCAAAGCGGGAGACGGACGGGCGCTCAACTCATTCGGCCATCCCGTCTGGTCATTTGTCAACTTGAGAATGCCAGGATGTTATCAGAGTGTAGATGGAATTTCACCCGCCTTGTGACACCAGTCGGTTTGGGGACATCCGGTTGACCTCTCATGACCTCGTCCAGACCACTGCTAACTTACATCAGGGGCCATATGCAGGGGTCGGTGATAGCGCCGTTTGGTGTTACAGCCTGACACCGGTTAGCTATCTCCGAATTGGGAAATCATGTCACTCGGTATGTAGAGGCGACTAACACTTTGATGAGAGCTAAACGGGAACTCATAATTAGGTCAATGAAGGGAGTGTAACTGGTTCCCGGCAGCACCGCTGTAAGTTATTGTTATCTGTCGGCACCAGCGTGATAAAGTAAACAAATCGCCACCGCCGCCGCCGCATCGACGTCGCTTTCCATACTGGCGGCAGCGGTGACTTGTTTACTTTACGTTCGTCGATTCGAAAATATAAATATTAATATCGCCGCCGTTGCGGCGGCAGCATTAATATTGCTTTGAATTTAGGGTTAATTTCATGAAATTTCACTTATTGCGTATGTAATTTTGTTAAATATGACAGCATTGAATAGCTTTGGGCCTAATGAACTCGCTATACCTCCTATCTATCAGGGGTAAGGTAACACCGATTAAGGTTTTGGTGTTAGGCCTATCACCGCCTCGTGCATACCACTTTTCGCCGCTAACCGGGAAATTCCTGCCTACCACCGTTTTGGCTCACTAACACCGAATACCACCGACTCCTGCATACGGCCCCTGGGCTGGCTGAATGAGCCGAGTGCCGACTGCCCCGAATGTGGCAGGTCGTGGGGTTCGAACCACAGCCGAGTCAGACAGATGGCTTAAAAATGAAATGTATATACATATACACATATATATATATGAGGATGCGGATGCCCACCTGAGTGGGATATTGGGTCATGGTGCTGGAGGCCTGATTTCCCAGTGGGGCAGCACTATAAAGTCATGATGAAAGTTTTGTTTATTATCATTGACTATCGGACGTCAAAGTAAAGTCGCCATGAGTGTGCATTGTCACAAGTCGGTACCCGTCCTGATATCACCTTAGATGTTGTCAGGATGTAAAACTGCAACAATCGGTCCGGTCAGCGCCATGCATTACTCGGTTCAGCTAACAGAGTGCTAGACCACCCGCTAAGTGGTGCAATGGTATCTGTAGTGGTGTCTGAAGACATAGTCCCAGTCACGGCATGAATACACTATTGGTTTACATCCTGCGACTTTCTAAAGCCGGACTATTTATTAGCAAGTTCTAGGACATTTGCCACCCACGATTTGCCAACCGAAAATTTGCCACCCAATAATGTTCGAATGGGGACTTTTGCTTTGACGCCCAATATCCCATGATAAAAAGCAATGTGCTCTAGAGGCGTCGTTAAATAAACCAAACAAACAAAAAGGGAGTTTTGCTAGCAGAATAGATTCCCGCACAATGATCACGAATATGTACACTAATATACAGTACACCCCCGTTAAACCAAGCTCGGTTAAACAAAATGATCGGTTAATCCAAACTTTTTCGGTGGCCCGGCAAAGTACTACCATTTATCATTTAAAAAAAGTTGGTTAAACCAAAGTCGGTTAATCCAAATTATCGGTTAATCCAAACAAAATTGGCAGATCCCATGTCACTTCCTGTACGGTTAAACTAAACTTTCATGTGGTTATAAGGTCATCTCAGACCCCACTAACTTTTTTATATGATAAATGGTAGTATTTTGCCGGGCCCCAGAAAAAGTTTGGATTAACCGATCGTTTGGTTTAACCGAGCTTGGGTTAAGGGGGTTTTACTGTATATACATTAAAAAAAAAACAATAATCAAAGTGTCCATATACATTGTATATTACATACATTGTGCAATACACGATTACTCAATGTCAAAGTCAAAGCCAAAGCTTGGTTAAACCAATGATCGGTTAATCCAAACAAATTTCTAGGGTGCCTTCAAGTTTGGTTTAACTGGGGTATACTGTATGCATACATGTGCTCACACATGCACACTAACACATGCATACTCACATGTGCACAAATATGTACACAAATGCACACGTACACTATAAAATTCTGCTATTAAAATGAAGCAGAATATGGATTATTATGGTAAGAAAGAGGCCACAAGGGGCCAGCGTCACCAATATAGGGAGTACTCCATACACTCTCCCACATTAGAGAGTACTCCCTACATTACAGTGTACTCCAAACATTACAGTGTCTCCTCCTTTCCAGTGTACTCCACACGTTGCTGTGCACTCCACACCTTACAGTGTACTCCACACATTATAGTGTACTTCACACATTCGAGTGTACTCCACACATTAGCATGTACTCATACATTACAGTGTCTCCTATATTGGAGTATGTCCTTACATTAGAGTGTACTCCATATATTACAGTGTATCCTACACTGCAGTGTACTCCGTAAATTCAGTCCATCCAAACATAAAAAATACCACACCACAGGCTTCAGCAGAAACAGATTCTGTTAAATTGACCTAGTTTTCCCTTTTATGTGGCAATAAATGCTGAATAAGTGCATCAGTCTCGAACTAAAGGCCCGGTCACATACACGTTAGTGGACGTAGTTGAACGTAGGTGAACGTAGTGGAGGCTAACGTGGGTCAAACATGGTGTAAGTACATTAAACTAGGTTGAAATACGTTAAGGTACGGCAGGTTTTGGTACGGATAAATATGTTACGGTACGGATCAATATGTTATGGTATGGATAGACACGTTATGGTACAGATGCTGGTACATTCAACTACGTTCAACTACGTTCAACTACGTTCAACTACGTTCAACTACGTTCAACTACGTTCAACTACGTTCAACTACGTTCAACTACGTTCAACTACTTCAACTACGTTCAACTACGTTCAACTACATTAGCCTCCACTATGTTCACCTACGACCACTAATGGCTATGTGACCAGGGCTTTGTCGAAGTACACTAGAGTGTGCTAGAGTATGATAGAGTATGCTAGAGTATGCTAGCATATGCTAGAGTACGCTAGAGTACTCTAGACTATGCTAGAGCATGCTAGAGCATGCTAGAGTATGTTAGAGTACGTTAGATTATTGTAGTGGTTTGCACTGACCTCTCAGGCAAGTAACCACATAGACAGGTAGGCATGGGTAGTGTGTTGATATCAGGGAGCCTAGGTGGTGTAATGGTTAGCACACTGGCCCGGAATGCAAAAAGATGTGGGTTCGAGTCCCACTCTAGGTGCAATATTTCCCATTTTCATCACCCCCATGACACTGGTTGCCGTGATCAGGATCCTGTACAAGCTTTGCGCTGTATGGTTGTTGAACCTACCCTGTGTATGTATGTGTTAGTGCATTGCCTGTATGTATGTAATTGTAAGCATTACAAGACTTACAATTCCAGGGGGACGAGTGTAGTGGTCTACACTGACCTCTCAGACAAGTAACCACATAGACAGGTAGGCGTGGGGAGTGTATTGATATCAGGGAGCCTAGGTGGTGTAATGGTTAGCACACTGGCCCGGAATGCAAAAAGATGTGGGTTCGAGTCCCACTCTAGGTGCAATATTTCCCATTTTCATCACCCCCATGACACTGGTTGCCGTGATCAGGATCCTGTACAAGCTTTGCGCTGTATGGTTGTTGAACCTACCCTGTGTATGTATGTGTTAGTGGATTGCCTGTATGTATGTAATTGTAAGCATTACAAGACTTACAATTCCAGGGGGACGAGTGTAGTGGTCTGCACTGACCTCTCAGACAAGTAACCACATAGATAGGGAGGCATGGGTAGTGTCTTGATATCAGGGAGCCTAGGTGGTGTAATGGTTAGCACACTGGCCCGGAATGCAAAGAGATGTGGGTTCGAGTCCCACTCTAGGTGCAATATTTCCCGTTTTCATCACCCCCATGACACTGTTTGCCGTGACCATGATCCTGTACAAGCTATGCGCTGTATGGTTGTTGAACCTACCCTGTGTATGTATGTGTAAGTGCATTGCCTGTATGTATGTAATTGTAAGCATTAAATGACTTACAATTCCAGGGGGACGAGTGTAGTGGTCTACACTGACCTCTCAGACAAGTAACCACATAGACAGGGAGGCATGGGTAGTGTGTTGATATCAGGGAGCCTAGGTGGTGTAATGGTTAGCACACTGGCCCGGAATGCAAAGAGATGTGGGTTCAAGTCCCGCTCTAGGCGCAATATTTCCCATTTTCATCACCCCCCCACGACAGTATGTTAGCATCACGGATGAAAATTCAGCCTCTAACGTAGTTCTCTTTTGAACATGTCCAAAAATGTAATCGGACATCACAGCTCACCCACGTTATTACCAAGTTAACATCACGGACAAGTATGGATGCTGGTACACTCAACTATCTTCAAGTACGTTCAACTATGTTAGCCTCCACTACGTTCAAATACATCCACTAACGGCTATGTGACCGGGGCATAAGTTCGCTATGTAGAATCAAATCTAGGTCAGTGCTTTGGTTTGGAAACAGTGATGCTTACATCGGACAATGCAGCTTTAAGATGCTACTCTGCTTGTGCTATATTTCTCCATATAATATGACCTCTCTTGTCTGTTAATAAGCTGTCATGACATTTGCCACCCACATTTTGCCACCCGCTATTTGCCAGCTAATAATTGCCACGCAGCACTTTCCTAGGTGGGACTTTTGCCAGCTGGGACTTATATGCCGGCAGATTATATCATCATGTGCATGTGTGTACGTGTGCGTATGTGCATGTGTGTGTCAGAGTGTGTGTACATGTGTATATATTAGTATGCATGTGAGTGTGCATGTGTTAGTGTATGTGTGCATGTGTGTGCACATCTGTATGCACGTTAGTGTGCATGTGTTAGTGTATGTGTGCATGTGTGTGCACATCTGTATGCACGTTAGTGTGCACGTGTTAGTGTATGTGTGCATGTGTGTGCACATATGTATGCACGTTAGTGTGCATGTGTTAGTGTATGTGTGCATGTGTGTGCACATCTGTATGCATGTTAGTGTGCATGTGTTAGTGTACATGTGCATGTGTGTGCACATATGTATGCACGTTAGTGTGCATGTGTTAGTGTACGTGTGCATGTGTGTTCACATCTGTATGCACCTGAGTGTGCATGTGTTAGTGTACGTGTGCATGTGTGTGCACATCTGTATGCACGTTAGTATGCACGGGTTAGTGTATGTGTGCATGTGTATACACATATGTATGCATGTGAGTGTGCACGTGTTAGTGTCCCTAATATAGGGAGTACTCCAATACTAATATGCCATGTACACTCTAATATAGGATACACTGTAATGTACGAAGTGCACAGCAACGTGTGGAGTACACTGGAAAGGAGGAGACACTGTAATGTTTGGAGTACACTGTAATGTAGGGAGTACTCTCTAATGTGGGAGAGTGTATGGAGTACTCCTTAATATAGGAAATACAGTCTAATATGCCATGTACACTCTAATATAGGATATATTGTAATGTATGAAGTACCCTATAATATAGGGAGTAGACTATTATATCTCACACACTCCGTGGGCGATAATATAACATGTTGGTAGTTCCAATACTGCTTTGGGCACTTGACACATGATTGTACCAACATATTCATGGTCATACATGAAGTACAAAAGGGGAGAGGAGTGCAAGTCATCTACAACTGTCATTGTTGAAGAAAATGTTGATATAACATAAACCGCTGTCATGATCTGTGATAAAATGGTGATGAGTACAACTTTATTCGGGAGGGGGGCGGAACGCCTGGAAAAGTAGCACCCTTTGTATGACCGTGAAAATGTTGAAATCTTCGGTTGAACCCTTGCGCAAACAGTGAAGGTGCGTTCATTATTAGTTCGGCATTTGCCGCTAGGGGAAGTGGAAGCGGTGAGTGGTACAGGTAATGGGTTTACAAAGTGTAGGGAGCCTGTCTTGCTTCAGGCTGCAACTAAGTGTGCAACATTTGGCAGACTCTTAACCCTCCGCTGCAACTAGAGGGTTCAGAAAGCCACGTGTGGGGCTAATTAGAGGTCATTTTCAGCCAACATCGAAGATGAGCAGAAATAGGAGGCTGGTAGCATCAGGAGCTTGTCTTCCTTCACCCATAGGCCAAAAAATAAATAAAAAATTGGTAATCGTCCTTATTTTTTCTTGTTTTTTCTTGAAGATTTATGCTGCCTATCATGGATAAGTCTGAATAGACTTGTTTTCACCATTAGACAGTTTGTCGATAGAAAGCCCGAGCCTACACTTTTACCGACCCAAGGGATTTTTAACCTCTCACACCACATAGACATGGTATGAGAGCAACCAGCCTTTGATGACGCTGTAAGTTATACACAGCAGTGGAAATCCAAATTGGCAGAGATTGAAATAAAAATCAGGGTCGCGCGTGGTCGGTTTTTATTTTCATTTTTAATTTTTAATTTTTAATGTAGATGTAATATGTAACCAGACCCGATGGCTGAATGAGTTGAGCATCCACCTCCCATTCTTGTAGGTCGTAGGATTCGAAGTCCTGGGTTCAAACCCTAGCCGAATCAAACCAATAACATAAACATGTATATGCAAGTTGAATTGCTGCTAGCCCGACTCATTTTTAACAGAATTTAATCAGAGGCGAACGATTTTTCAGGACGGGCAGGGACGATGAGCCATTAGTTTTTTTATTTGGCCTTCGCACCATTGTGTTTGCTGTCAGTAGTACTGTCAGCGTGTGCAACATTTGTTATCTCCTACGCGTTGTTGTTTGTTTTTGCATCCGGGCAACATCTGACGTCATATCAGGGCGTGTACCGATTTGTGACAGTGCACACTCATGGCGACTGTATAGTGCTGCCCCACTGGCAGACCAGGCCATCAGCGCCGTGCCCCAATTTCCAACTCAGTCACATTATCCTTATACTGAGCTAACTAGTCCTTGTCCTATCCCAGTAATGCTGAGCGCCAGGCTTGGTAGCAACAAATACCAATTTTGTAAGTCATTGATATGAGTATTTGACTCATCTGTGATTCCAACATCCAGCGTCTGTGATTCCAACATGCGGCGTTCCACACAGGAAGCCTGCACTCTTAAAGTTGCATATTCCGATGGTTTTGAATTTCTGTATTTTTTCTGAGATAAATATATTAGATCGAACATTAGTATCTCCTTTACATTAGTTTAAAGTTACTTTTATTTTAAATGGTAAACCTTTTAGATATTTTGAGTGCAAACACCAAAAATTAGTTTTGGCAAGCTTGCCAAAACTCTGACACCATAGACTTCTGCAGTAACAGGTTATGTTAAATTGACTCAGCATTGCCTTCTATGCAGAAACAAATGCTTAATAAGTGCATCAGTATCTGACCGATATACTGTATGTGACCGGACGTAATGGCCAAATCTGTAGCCATCCTGAAATGACATTACATGTTCCTAGGACGAACAACCCCGAAAAACAAACAAACAACTGTGGGACTTTTCTCTTCCATTGGTTTACCCATCTGTGATGACATCCGCCATCTTGTATTTCATTTTCCGCTAATGGTGCCAGCCCCATCCCCACTCCATGTGTCAGAGGCGTCGTGGTGGAGGTGGTGGTGGTGGTGGTGGTGGAGGTGGGGGCTGGGTGGGGGGTGGGGTGAAGGTGGAGGTGGAGGTGGTAGAGGATGGGTGGTGGGGTGTTATTTTGTTATTACTAAAATGTAGTTTATTCAGTGAATAATAGCTTTTGTCAGTGCCAGAGGACTCGTCTTCCAGCCGTTCAGTACAATTTGTTGGTACATAAATGAAACTATCAGTTGCAATAAACTGATAATAACCACATGCAAATCCTGTTTGATAATAGAAGCATTATACATATTATAAATACACATTTGCTACTAGTAGATGCATACAATTCCAGTTCAATAAAAGTATTAAGCATTTGGTGAATATGCATCACATGGTATTGTATGATTATAGAATTTTCTTTTAAACATTTCTTTCTTCCTTTGTTTTTCTCTCTTCTTCTTTTCAAAAACATATAACATATCTCCCATACATACATATATATAGTGTAAATATGCAAATCAGTGGATCCAATCGCCAATACCAAATGTGAGAAACCTGCCCATTATTGGATCCTATGACACGTGTTTTGTATTGTGTGTCCTAACGAATGGATCGGAAGTCTGAGATTGCAGGGGGGACTTACTTATGACGTGGGTACACACTATGACGTAACAGGCCAGCGAGTGGGCAATGTAAAAATCACTTTTTTACGTTTAGATACGTCGAAATTCTCGTTACATATGCTACGCGCACGCCAGCCGTTCATCAACTAGGTCGAATACGTCAACAGATGTTAGACTTACGTTAGACTAATGTTAGGCACACGTCAGAGACACATTAGACCCACATCGAGATATGTTACACCACATTGTCAGCGTGCCGGCTGCACGTTCCTCCCAGCTCTCCGTCAGTCTACCGTAAGTCGACGTAGCTCAGCGTAGACCGATGTAGCTCTAACAAACATCTAACGTATCTCGACGTAAGCCTAACATGAGCACAACATAAGCCCAACATAACCCAACATAATGGCCTTTACATTGAGCTACTCGAAAGTTTTGGGTATGTCCAAAACCTTGACGTGTGTCACCGTGTCTCGACAAAACTCGATGAAACTCGATGTATCTTGACGTAGGCTTAGGGAACGAGTAACGTATCTCAACGTATCTCGACGTATCTCGACATATCTCGACGTAATGGCCAAATTTCACCTACATCGGCTTACGCTGCCACATTACGTCGTAGTGTGACAGGGCCATTACATCTGACAGGTTTTATGTCAATTTCAAGGAAAATGTTTTAGGTAATAGGTGTTGAAAGAAGGTGTAGTAGGCGTGGGAGGTGGATGGGCGAGGCACCCGCCGTCGGTCACACCTGTACAGGTAAAACCGGACACACAATTAATGGTGGCTGTTGAGATATGGCGGGCTGCGGAGAGTGGCACGTGAGGGCAAGAGGGCAACTGGAGTTGGTGAGAGAGATGGGCAGGTGAGAAGTGATGGATCGGCACACAGGGAGGCAATGTGGGACGTGCAGAGGATGTAGAGAATAGAGGCTGATGTAGGGCGCGGAACGGGATGTAGGGTGCATGGTGTGGTGATGTAGGGCATGGGATGTGGTGATGTAAGACGCGCAGAGGATGTAGGGAATGGAGGCTGATCTAAGGAGCGGGATGGGGTGATGTAGGGCATGGGATATGGTGATGTAGGGCATGGGATGTGGTGATGTAAGATTCGTAGAGGATGTAGACAATAGGGGCTGATGTAGGGCGCGGGACGGGATGATGTAGGGCATGGGATATGGTGATGTAGGGCATGGGATGTGGTGATGTAAGACTCGTAGAGGATGTAGAGAATAGAGGCTGATGTAGGGCGCGGGACGTGATGTAGGGTGCAGGGTGTGGTGATGTAGGGCAGGGGATGTGGTGATGTAAGACACGCAGAGGATGTAGGGAATGGAGGCTGATGTAGGGCGCGGGACGGGATGTAGGGTGCATGGTGTGGTGATGTAGGGCATGGGATGTGGTGATGTAAGACGCGCAGAGGATGTAGGGAATGGAGGCTGATCTAGGGCGCGGGATGGGGTGTAGGGCATGGGATGTGGTGATGTAGGACAGGGGAAGTGGTGATGTAGGGAATGAGACATGGGGACGTGGTGATGTAGGATACAGGACATGGTGATGTAGGACATGGGATGTGGTGATGTAGGGAACCAGACATGATGTAGGACATGAGTGTGGTGTAGGGCGTGGGACGTGATTTAGGATAGTGGACGTGGTAATGTAGGATACAAGACATGGTGATGTAGGACAGGGGATGTGGTGATGTAGGATACAGGATGTGGTGATGTAGGAGATGGGAGGTGGTGATGTAGGACATAGGACGTGGTGATGTAGGACATGGGACGTGATGTAGGGCATAGGTCTTGATGGAAGAAGTGGTATGTAGTGATGTAGAGCAGATGATGTGATGTAGGACATGGGCTGTGATGATGTAG
The DNA here is from genome assembly GCA_030323885.1 of Branchipolynoe longqiensis. Lineage (NCBI taxonomy): Eukaryota > Metazoa > Annelida > Polychaeta > Phyllodocida > Polynoidae > Branchipolynoe > Branchipolynoe longqiensis. Next base: position 7,517,876 of record CM059188.1, read on the forward strand.
ATCACATGGTGTGGTGATGTAGGATGGGACGTGCTGATGTAGGAGACATGATGTGGTGATGTAGGACACGGGCCGTGATGTAGGACGTGGGATGTGGTGATGTAGGGCACATGGTGTGGTGATGTAGGACATAGGATGTGGTGATGTAGGACATGGGACATGGTGGTGTAGGACACAGCACGTCGTGATGTAGGACATGGGATGTGGTGATGTAGGGCACATGATGTGGTGATGTAGGACATGGGACATGCATATGTAGGACCTGGGACATGGTGATGTAGGACATGAGACATGGTGATGTAGCACATGGGACATGGTGATGTAGCACATGGGACGTAGTGATGTAGCACATGGGACGTGGTGATGTAGGACACAGCAGGCCTTGATGTAGGACATGAGACGGGATAATTAGCAACATGAACATGGTAGTGTAGGATGTGCAGTCAAATGTAGGGAGCACACGCTAATGTTAGGATGCGGTACGTGGTGACGTAGGGCATGGGATGTAGGACATGGTATGTGGTGATGTAGGACAGGATATGCCAATGTATGACACGAAGCATTCTAGTGTAGGAGATGGCACAACATAGGACCAGAACGTTGGACACAGAACTCCTTAATGTTGGACACGGAACACCCTAATGTAGGACATGGCATATGGTAATGTAGGACACAGAACACCCTAATGTAGGACATGGCATATGGTAATGTAGGACACAGAACACCCTAATGTAGGACACGGAACACCCTAATGTAGGACATGGCATATGGTAATGTATGACACAGAACACCTTAATGTAGGACGCGGAACACCCTAATGTAGGACATGGCATATGGTAATGTAGGACACAGAACACCCTAATGTAGGACATGGCATATGGTAATGTAGAACACATAACACCCTAATGTAGGACACGGAACACCCTAATGTAGGACATGGCATATGGTAATGTAGGACACAGAACACCCTAATGTAGGACATAGCATATGGTAATGTAGGACACATAACACCCTAATGTAGGACACGGAACACCCTAATGTAGGACATGGCATATGGTAATGTAGGACACAGAACACCTTAATGTAGGACGCGGAACACCCTAATGTAGGACATGGCATATGGTAATGTATGACACAGAACACCCTAATGTAGGACACGGAATATGCTTATGTAGGACACAGAACATGGTGATGTAAAACATGAATCATGCACATGTAGGACATGGAACACCAGTATAGAGCACACTCTTAAGGCCTGGTCACATAAACGTTAGTGAACGTAGTTGAGCGTAGTGGAGGCTAACCTAGTTGAACGTAATTCAACGTAGTTGAACATAGTTGAACGTAGTTGAACGTAGTTGAACGTACCGGCATCCATACTTCTCCATGATGAGAATGTGATAAGAATATATGTGGGCTGTGAGTTCCGATTTAAGTTTTGGACATGTTCAAAAGAGAGGTACGTTTGAGGCAGACGTAGCCTCTGTGATGAAAACGTACTCTAGCATACTCTAGCATAGTCTCGCATACTCTAGCATAATCTAGCATACTCTAGCATATTCTAGCATACTCTAGCATAGTCGAGCGTACTCTAGCATACTCTTGTGTACTCTAGTGTACTATAGCATACTCTAGCATACTCTAGTGTACTCTAGCATACTCTAGCATACTCTAGCATACTCTAGCATACTCTAGCTTACTTCTTACTTTACTCTAGTGTACTCTAGCATACTTTAGCATACTCTAGTGTCCCCTAGCGTACTTTGACCCGCACAAAACATTGGCCATTCTGCCGTGGTCACATAGCCGTTAGTGGACGAAGTTGAACATAGTTGAATGTAGTTGAATGTAGTTGGATGTACGGGATCCGTACCGTAACGTACCAGGATCCGTACTGTAACGTATTTATCCGTACCATTAGGTGGGTCATCAACCAAAACCTGCCGTACCTTAACGTATTTGAACGTAGTGACAACACATTTCACCCTCGTTTCACCCACGTTGTTCTATCTACGTTCAATGTGTGACCGGCCCTTAAAGCCCCGCTCTCATACACGTTAGTGGATGTAGTCTACTTGGGTGAAATGTGCTATCACTACGTTAAACTACGTTATGGTACAGCAGGTTTTGGTTGATCACCCACCTAATAGTACGGATAAATACGTTACAGTATGGATCCCGGTACGTTACGGTACGGATCCCGGTAAGTCCAACTACGTTGAACTACATTGAACTATATTGAGCTATGTTGAACTATGTTGAACTACATTGAACTATGTTGAACTACATTACCCTCCACTACGTTCAACTACGTTCAACTTCGTCCACTAACGGCTATGTGAGCATGCCAGAATGACCAAGGTTTTGTGCGGGTCAATGTATGCTAGGGTACGCTAGTGTAAGCCAGAGTATGCTAGAGTACATTAAGAAGTATGCTAGAGTATGCTAGAGTACACTAGACTATGCTACAATATGCGAGATTATGCTAGAGTACGCTAGATTACATTATCATCACGGAGGCTACGGCTGCCTCAAACGTACCTCTCTTTTGAACATGACCAAAGCTTAAATGGGAACTCACGGCCCACACACGTTCTTATAATGTTCTCATCACGGAGAAGAGTGGATACCAGTACGTTGCACTATGTTGCACTATGTTGCACTACATTGCACTATGTTGCACTACATTGAACGTAGTTGAACGTAGTTGCACTACGTTGAACGTACTTGAACGTACTTGAATGTAGCTGACGTAGTTGCACTACGTTGAACGTAATTTAACGTAATTTAACGTAATTGAACGTAGTTGAACGTACCTGCACCCATACTTCTCCAGTACGTTCAACTACGTTCAACTACGTTCAACTACATTAGCCTCCACTACGTTCAACTACGTCCACTCACATGTACGTGACCGGACCTTAAACTAAAAGATGGATTCTAATGTAGGGTATTATTCCCTTTACTGTAGGGTATACCGTTTATTGTTGGGAATACACTCGAAAATAGTCACTACACTCGAATGTTGGTTGTTGGAGTTTTACATCCTGGCAACATCTGTGGTCATATCAGGATGGGTACCAACCTGTGACCGTGCACACTCATAGCGACTTTTATAGTGCTGCCCCACTGGGAGACCAGGCCACCAGCACCATGACCTGCTATCCTACTCAGTCACATTATCCTGACACTGATCCAAACCAGTCCTTGCCCTATCCTAATAAGGCTGAGCGCCTGGCTAGGAGGCAACAAGTATCATTTTTTAAGTCATTGGTTTGACTCGACCATGGTTCGAATAGCACAATCTACCAAATCGGGAGATCGACGCTCAACTCATTCGGCCATCCTGTTTGGTCAGTTGGTGCTTATAGGAACCTAATTTTAGAGCTCCACACTGCAAACCCCAGTGGTCCTATTAATTAGGAGCCGGGCTTCACAGTGCTGCCAGCACCATGTCCGACTGTCAACATCTAAGAATGATCTGAATCAATAAATAACAATAATGGTGCCCTGGGGGGTTCACCTGTCCGTCTGCCTGTCCTACCTTGGGGACAACCATCTGTCATCATGAATCCTTCTGAATTTAAAACCTACAAAAAACAAGCACCACCTGCGTTATTACTTGTTCAAATTGTTCATGTCAATTATTGCTTGTTCCAATTCTTCAAGTCAATTTTAATATTGGATAATAATGTCGTGGGGGAGATGATGAAAATGGGAAATATTGCGCCTGGAGCAGGATTCGAACCCACACCTCTTGCATTCCCGGCTAGTGTGCTAACTATTACACCATCAAGGCTACCTCATGTCATCACCCTATGTAGGGTGCGGGGTGTGGCAATGTAGGGCAAGGTGGCTCCTTGCCTGAGAGGTCATTGCAGGCTACTATAAAAATAAAGGTAATTATAATATTCGATAATAATATAGTCACCTTTAGCATTAGATAATACACTCAATGTAATAATTAAGTCAATGTTACTGGTAACATGTCAGGACATGTTATCTTGTATAAACAGGAAAGCTATATTAAGATCTGCTGGAAAGAATTTCTCACGGTGCAGAATATCCAACCTAGTCCATATCCAGCAGCTTTAATATTGTGTTAAAATGGAGAGAGCTTCAATATGTATCCTAGAGGAATTCAGATTGAACAGATCGAGTTCTGTATCAAATATAACCATCATCCCTCAAGCATTGGCAACAAACCAGGCGTGATTGGTCACTGTAATCTGCAGAGATGCCAAGTTTCTTGATTTGATGGTAGATCTCCCTAAAATATAACAAAACAACCCCCAATCTTCTGATTTCTTGATTTTAATTTGTAATTGCCTACCAAAGAATCTTTTATCTTTTTTTTTATTTGTTTGCATATTTTTCATCAAACTGCACCAGAAGGCACCATTTTGTATCGCTTTTTTTTTTAAATTGTCCAGAGCCCCCCCCCCCCCTTCCCACACTATTCTTCATATGGCCACGGTATGTCTCCGTATTTACAATTTATGTATTAGGGAGATCTCCTTCCTCACACTCTTATCTAGTTGGCACCTCTGAATCTGATGCAGAAGGTCGCGTGTTCGATCTCTGACCGAGTCAAACCAAAGGCTTACAAAATTGACATTTGTCCCTTTCTCCCTTGGTGTTTTGGTAGACGCTAGGGTATGGCAATGACTAGTTGTCTCACTGTCAGAATATAATGTGACTGAGAGGGATATTGTATCATCGTCCTAGTGGGGCAGCACTATATAGCTTCGATGACTGTTAAATATGAGCTTAAAGGGTTTATTTGTTGTGGTTTTACATCCTAGCAACATCTAAGGTCATATCAGAACGGGTACCGACTTGTTGAGTTGAGTTTTATTTATCCACAAACATCTAGTAAGGCCACCTAGGGATGATCTTCCAGCCAAGTGACAGGGTGCACTCATGGCGACTTTATAGTGTTGTCCCAGTGGGAGATCAGGCTGCTGATACCATGACCCAATATCCCACTCAGTCACATTATCCTTGCCTTATCCTATTAATCCCCAATACCAGGCTAGATAGTAACAAGCATCAATTTTGTAAGTCATTGGTTCAACGTAGAAGATCGTACACATACCTAGACGAGGATGTTGTACGCAGACTGTACACATCCCTTGCACGTCCACTTTTGGAATATGGAAATGTTGTGTGGTCACCACTCTACAGGAAGGATGCTGAGTCAATTGAGAGGATCCAAAGAAGGGCAACAAAGCTTGTACATGGATTTGATGCAATACCCTATGAACAACGTATGCGTCATTTGAAGATCCCAAGCATGTACTACAGACAGGCCCGGGGGGATATGATTGAAGTATTCAAATATCTCCATGGTATCTACAAGACAGGCGGCCCCCTTATCAGAGACTCCAACACCAGGACCAGAGGGCACTCCCTGAAGCTGAGGAAGCAGTACTCCAGACTGGACCTGCGACACAACTTTTCGGCTTTAGGGTGGTTGACCTGTGGAATGACCTGCCGGAGAGTGTCGTAGCAGCAGAGTCGGTGAACTGTTTCAAGTCCCGACTGGATGCATACTGGTCAAGCATTACATATATCTTGGAGCCAGTGACAGTTGCTGCGATCGACCACATCTGAAGAACTGTCTCCATTTCTATTAAGTAAGAGCGGCTAACAGGTCCAAGGCGTATTATAGCTGTATCCTATTGATTGATTGAGATGTTGCCAGGGCTTAAAACCCTTGCGTAAGTGAGTGCTCACTCTTTCATGTTGGAGAAATGTCTGCTTTATGTCGATGCTGGTTCTAGGAGGGTCTCTCAAAGGGAAAGTTTGCTTTATTTAACGACGCCTCTAGAGGGCATTGATTTTTATCATTGGCTATTGGACATCAAACATATGGTCATTCTGACATATTTCTTTGAAGGTAAACTGCTGCCGCCACATAGGCTACTCTTTCCGATAAGCTGGAAGGGATCCTTTATATTCACTTTCCCAAATAGCCCAAACTGACAACGTATGGATAACGTACGTCTAACGTATGTCTAACGTACATCTAAAGTATGTTTAGCATTTCTCCAGCATGTTTTGACATATGTGTCGTAGTTCTGGCGATCAAATAATGTATGTAATGTTCACTGGCGTTCTGTGAACGTACCATGAGGGTAATTCAAGCGTTTTTCGCCCGGAAGCATGTTATCCATATGTTGGCCATATGCTATGTATACGGTATGTATGCATCCAACTTTGCCCCCCGCACCGAAAAGTTTCATGCTTCTCGACATAAAAAAGTGATTTTGCACGTTGGCCGCACGCTTGCGAGATGTGTCGTAATGTGACAGGGCCTTTAGAAAGGTCTCTCAGTCACTGCGTACCGGGGGGGGGGGGGGGGGGGGGGGTGTGCAGCGTTCATTAGTGTGTAGACTAAGCATATTACCCCTGGAACATGAGTGAAAGTGACAGCAACAGTAACAGATTACTGTCACAATGTGACACCGGGGTACTGGCGCTAATGGTCCTTAGCAAATATCGCTCTCCTAATGTGACTGCACCAAGAAGATGAGATTTGTTTGTCTGTTTGGGGTTTTTCATCGTAGCTACATCACCGGTTGCGGTGGCCGAATCGGTAGAGCGCAGGTCTCCCATGCGGGAGATAGGGAGTTCAAATCCCGGTCGAGTCAAACCAATGACTTACAAAATAGATTATTGTTGCTTCCTAGCTTGGCACTTAGCATTAATAGGATAGGGCAAAGTCTGATTGGCTCAGTGTCAGGATAGTGTGACTGAGTGGGATATTGGGTCATGGTCCTGATTTCCCAGTGGGACAGCACTATAAGTGCCATAAGTGTGGACTGTCAAAAGTTGGTACCCATCCTGATATGACCTTAGATGTTGCCAGGACATAATACTCCAAGAACCAACCAACCAATGGTACCCACATCACCTCCTATAATTTTGGCTATTTTTTGTGAGTTAGATTTCGCTGTCAGTTGACACATGTCTAACCACTTTCAAATTGCATCAGAGATGGCGTTTGTTGTTATCATTTGACACGAATCTGACCATTTTGCAGTTTCGTGTAAATTTCAAGGTAGGCGTGTGAATGTGATTAACAAGAGAGGCAATTGACCAATTTCATATGACGTCAGCACGTGTATTTAGGTCAGTGCACGCGCTGCTTGGCTCCAGAACAACATCCGGTCACTATGAGCTCAGAATATCCCAACTTTCACTATTATCTTTGTTTTTAATACTTTCAGAGAAAATTGCCCTTAAGTTATATTAAATACTTCCGATCTTCCTCTTCAATCGAGCATTAAGATATTTTTAATCGACTCAATGAAAGCTTTTAAATTTATTTTGCAAAAATAAATGCTCTGCATAGACATAGCATTGCTGCAGCACAAATCAATGCGATGTTTACCCTTCGTGGGCTATCAGCAAACTCAGTGCATTGTCAATGGCCGTAAGCAATCTTCTTACAGAAAAAGTGAAATATCTCTAAAACCAGACCACCTAGAAACAAACTGCTTGGAAGACATATAGAAAACATATTCAACGAATAGATTATATTAAATTTATATGGTTAGGGTTCTGGATTTCTATTAATTTTGAATAAAATAAACGTTTTGCACTGCACGTACTGGCAAACTCAGTGGCAGTGTGCATTCATTCTGCAGCCGAGCTGCGCGTGCATACACAATGTTTACAAACATTGAAATAGGTCTATAGCTACCACTAGCTTTTTGCTTTTCGCTGCGAATATGGCCCTTACTGGGGACATGGGGTTAAACCATCAGCAATCAATCATTGTCATACCAGGATGGATACTAACTTCAGACAGTGTGGACTCATGGTGGCTTTATAGTGATGACCTGGTGGCAAATCCAGCTGTCAGCACCATGAGCTGATATCCAATTCGGCTACATTATCCTAATACTGAACTGAACATTGTTGGATTCGAACCCCCTAGGTCCAAACCCTGGTCGAGTCAAACCAATGACTTAAAAATGTAAACTTGTTGCTACCTAGTTTGGCGTTCTGCATTACTAGGATTGTACAAGGAACAATGGAATGAGGAAGACCAATTATCCATGATTTAAATGTCCCTGCTTAATCAACTAATGTACCAAAAATATAAAAACGAAAAACAAAGATTATATATGGGACTACTTACTATAGAGACCTCCATGGGGGGGGGGGGGGCAAGTTCTAAATATAGCCTTACCGACTGGAGAGGTCTAGAGGTAAATGATTGGGGCGTCCTCGTTCTCTGCCAACATAAATACAATTAACTCGAGCTAAACAGCCAAGATACATCCCTATACACAGACCCTTACCTCCGCCGCCCTCCCTGTCCCCCTCCCCCCACACACCAACAGCCCCCCCCCCCATCCCCATCCCCTGCCTGTACACACAGGTCACCGTCTACTACACAATAGCGTACTCGGCTCCCGGACCCTGACCTACTACTACTGGTGTAGTTGAGTTCAGTTTTATTTAACCACAAACATGTAGTATGCTTCTTGTATGGCTTCACCAAGGGGTGATCTTCCAGCAACCAATGTTACGTTAAATTAAAGTTGCATAGACCAATGGTTTTGAATGTTGGTATTTTTTCTGAGATAAATATATTAGATCGATCACTAGTATCTACTTTATATTAGTTCAAAGCTACTTTTATTTTAAATGGTAAACCTTTGAGATATTTTGAGTGCAAACATGGAAAATTAGTTTCGGCAAGCTTGCCAAAACTCTGACACCATAGACTTCTGCAGTAACAGGTTCTGTTAAATTGACTCAGTATTGCATTCTACGCAGAAACAAATGCTTAATAAGTGCATCAGTATCTAAGTTAGATATGTAAAATCAAATCTAGATAATTGGTTTGGTTTTGAACAATTTATATTTCATCGGACTATGCAGCTTTAAAGTTTATACTTATGCAAAATACATTGTTACAACAAGTATGTAGTAAAGGAAGGGTTATTATATTTAATTACACCTCTAGAGCGCATTGATTTTTATCATCAGCTATTAGATGTAAAACATATGGTCATTCTGATATATTTATTTCAAAGAAACCTGCTGGCGTGCATATAAAAGACCCCTTGCTGAGTAGCCTATGTGGTGGCAGCGGGTTTCCTCCAAAGAAATATGTCAGAATGACCATATGTTTGACATCCAATAGCCGATGATATGAAAATCAATGTGCTCTAGATGAGTCATTGAATAAAACAAGCTTCTTCTTCTTTTTTTCGAACAGCCCATTGTATTAAAACAAAACAGCTGACCATCCCCTCTCCCCACCCACCCCTCACGCTACCCAGAGTTGAGCAGACAGCTCTTGCAGCCGACAGTCTCGACTGCCATCGGGCCAGTTGAAGCTGTCCATGACCCAAACCCTGGTGGTCGTCACTAGTACTATTAACTAATCAGAAATAATCGATTGATTTTACATTTACATTGTCGGAACACTTGTGTTCATGTATGAATTGTTTGCATATTGGGGTTTTATGCCCTTCCAACATATAAAGTCATATCAAGACTGGTAGCGATCTGTTATGCAACAGCGCATACTGATGGTGGATTGATACTGCTGCCCCACTGGGATACCTTGCAACCGGAAACAGGACATACATCCTCACGCAGTCTCATTATCCTGCTAGTGATCAGACCCTATCCTAGTAATGCTGAGCGCCAGACCTAAAATTCCTGACCTAAAAACATACAAAAAATATCTGTGCAAGGTAAAACCAGGAAACCACCCCTGAACTGTGACCAAGCGGGGCATGTGATATGTCACGGCCCACCAGCTGGAGAGCCCTTGGGAGGTGCCCAGGCCAAAAAAACTAAGCAGATATCAACCAAACCACACACCAAACACATACCAACCATCTATTGCGTACAAGCCTATAATATGTAAATAGAGTAGGCTAGTCTAGGGATAAGAGTAGAAGGAAAACAATTGTCAAGATAAAATTAAAAAAACTAACATAGATTTACTAACCGTAAACACCAACTATAAGTAAAAGAAAAAAGCCGAAAGCTGCCCAGCATTGAAAACAAGCTCGATCATCCGGGTTTACATGTTATGGACAGCATAAACACCTCATCAAAAATACCAATTGTGTCAATCATTAGGTTTACTCTGGCAGTATTCAAACCCAAGACCTTCCACAGGAGAAGCCTTACCAATTCGGCCATCCCGTCCACTTATATCAGTAAGAAGTATTATAATGTGAGGCTGGTAACAGTGAGACTGGTAACAGTGACAGTGACAGTTGACAATGAAGTGATCTGATTAGGCATCTGAGAGCAGCGTATTTGGTCAAATATCACAAGCAAAAGTATAAATGCACAATGCATACATGAAGATAGTCAATATAGTCAATGCTAGGGGGTCCAATCCATTATGTATGTGATTGTGTTTAGCAGTTCCACACTTGAGGGAGGGGGGGGGGGGGGGGAGTGTGGGTAGGGGGAGCGGAGATGGACAGGAGAAGATGGGGAAGTGGGGAGAGGAGGGGTGTGGTGGCAAGGAGGATGGGCTTGTAGGGGAAGGGGAGAAGGGGATATGGAAGGGGGAGGGGGTAAGAAGAGGGGAAGGGGGAAGGGGACCATAGAGTCAGGAAGGGCAAGTTGAGGGAATGGCAGGTGGAGGGGGAATGGGGGAGGGGGAGTGGGAGAGGGAGTGGAGGAGGAGGAAAGTCGGGAGGGGCAGCTTAGGGGAGGTGGAGGGGAGGGGCGTGGCGGAGGGGAGTTGGGATGGGAGTGGGGGAGGGGTAGGGGTGATAGGAGAGGGAGGAAGGGGGCTGGGGGAAGGGGAGGGGACGGGGAGTCGGGGACGGGTAGTGCAGGAGGAGGGGAGGGAAAGGGAGGGGGTGCTTAGGGGGAGGTGGAGGTGAGAGGAGGAGAGAGAGGGGAGGAGATCGTAAGGGGAGGGGGAGGGAAAGGGGGGAAAGTGGAGGGGGAGGGGGGGGGGGAGAGGAGGCTTAGGCTGGAGGTGGAGGGGAATGGCGGAGCGGGAGTTGGAGATGGTAGTGGGAGGAGAAGGGGGTGGGGGACGGGGGAAAGGGAGCCGACAATGAGGCTCTATGGTGTTATGTCACTTTCAATAATACAAAGCTGGGTCAGCAAGTGGACTTTCCTCTTAGTGTTAAAGGGGATGGATATAGACTCAGACTCCCAGCAGATGTTCTCATGCACAGCTCCAATATAATGCAATACTGTGTAGGGAGAGTGACATGGCTTTGAGTTTTCAGATGGCTCATTAACATGATGTACTATTCGTCTATAGCCATAAGCCAAGACATATAATATGGTGTGCACACCGAAATGCTGAACGCTTTAGGCTTTATATAGGCTTGGCTGGTTCTAGTCTATTAAATTGACTTACAATTCTGTCTGTGCACCATTGAAATTTAATGAGTGCACCACTGCCTATGTTAGGACTGTGGGGTCAAATTTAAGGTAGTCTTTGGTTTACAAGATATACTGTTTTCATCGGATCATGCAGGTTTAATAATCAGGGATGAAAATGGTATTGTCGTGGGGGTGATGAAAATGGGTAATATTGCGCCTAGAGCGGGATTCGAACCCACATCTCTTTGCACTCCAGGCCAGTGTGCTAATCATTACACCACCTAGGCTCCCTGATATCAACACACAACCCATGCCTACCTGTCTATGCGGCTCCTTGCCTGAGAGGTCAGTGCAGACCACTACACTCATCCCCCTGGAATTGTAAGTCTTTTAATGCTTACAATTACATACAGGCAACACACTTACATACACAGGGTAGGTTCAACAACTATACATCACGTAGTTTGTACAGGATCCTGGTCATGGCGCCAGTGTCGTGGGGGTGATGAAAATGGGAAATATTGCACCTAGAGAGGACTCGAACCCACATCTCTTTGCACTCCGGGCTAGTGTGCTAACCATTACACCATCTAGGCTCCCTGATATCAACACACTACCCATGCCTACCTGTCTATGCGGCTCCTTGCCTGAGAGGTCAATGCAGACCACTACACTATCTTGCAAAAACAAACCGGGAAATCTATGACGAGTAATCTGTAAGTAATCGTGAACACTGATACCAGAATGTTGCTTTAATCATACTGTCCTTATCCTAGTAATTATTGTCTTACAAATTCCAATATCATGATATTTCCATACAGGCTTAGATATTCATAGAATATTCTCCCATAGGAAACCATAGATATTCTCCCATAGGAATAGCACTCGGAAAATCCCGCAAAATCTCGGAAAATCCCCGGAAGTCGGATTCCATCCACTACTCTCCAACCATTATCTTACCACAATTCCGCTGATCAGTGAGTACAGACTATCCTTGGCGAGCGTTCCACTGTCCTTGTTGTGACTGCATTATCGCCCATACCGCCCATTCCCATTTTCTCTCTCTGCAATCAATCCTTGCTTGTCTGTGTTTTGGCTCTGATGTCCTAGCAACATCTAAGGCAATGTAAGAATTGAATTCAGACTGACCCATTGCTATTATTTATAATATCCTTGCCATTATATGACAGTTAATCAGGGATGATCAAAAATCGCGGAAATCCGCGAAATCGCGGAGATCTTTCTAGTAGGTTTCTACCTAGATAAAAGATTCACCCCGTACATCCAGTACAGGGGTGAAAACCAACCCATTAGGAAAACTGGTGAAGAATTTTGACATGCTGTGAAATTAATTGAGTGAATAATGTCTTAATTTAAGAAGCAAAATATATTCTTTATATATGTTTTTATATTTACCTGCTACCTTTGAGTTGAAAAATATAATGAAACATCTAGTTTAATAAGATTTAAAAGTGAAATCAATGGCATTCTATGGCCGCCATCTTGTCTTTTTGCATTCTCTCCAATTTCACCAACTCTGTGCCGATATAAGTATCCATTTGATACTGAAGGCAGGCATTCTACTTCCTGTTCCATACTAAAGCTATTTTCGCCTGTATTTACAATACGTTGTCATTCACCCCTGTACTACAAGTACAGGGTGAATCTTTTATCTAGTTTCTACCATGATACATGTAAATATATAAAGTTATCTTACTCATGTTAGTGTCCCTTTAAATGTGTTCATAAAGATGGCCAAAGTGGATCAATCAACCAATATCAACAGGTATGCACAAGTTTGTGGCGCGTCATATATAGGAGACCATTGTTTAGTAGGAATGCCTGATTAGACACATATGTGCGCATGCGCATGTGCGTGGCAACTTGAATGCTGCAATAATTACCTTATTAAGTACAATAGACCTTTTCCACTACTACTCTCAACAGAATTATTGTCACTGCCATCAGAGGATGGGTTGATGGTGGAAATCCTCTATAAGACCTTTTACACAGCGCATGGGCAGTGAATTACTACCCGCAATAGTAGTTCTTGCCACTACCATCAGAGGGTGGACCCGTGTCAGAAACCCTCTATAAGACCTTTTCCACAGACGATATGCCGTGAACTACCAGTCAACAACAGTACTTCTTGCCACTGGCATTAGAGGGCGGGATAGTGCTGGAAATTCTCTATAAGACCTTTTCCATAGAGGATATGCCGTCACTTGCTATCCTGACTGCACTTCGTCCACACCTCTCTCTATCCGCTGGCCTTGCTCCTCCTCGATATGTCTGAAAAGAGTTCCAGGAGGGGGAGCTCGCCAGCATTTCACTTTCTACTCTTACTCTGTCCGTGTCTATGGCTCGCCGGCTGGTCACCATAGAGAAAATAGACATGGTCCTTTGACTCAACTCTCCTCATTTCTCTTTCCTAGACTGTACCCTTTCTATTTCTCCCAAGCATACTTCTCCCCCTGACCAGGGGAGTTGTGTTGTTGGGTGGGGCCCTGTACCTTTACGCTTCTCTCGTTTTGTTCTCGTTGCTGGAACCACCGCTGCACCTATCTTTACCTGCCCTTCCTCGAGATCCCTGCTGCTGTCTGCTGGATACAAGTGCTCAACTACCGCCGGACTGAAGAGATTCGGTGCTGCACCAACGCTTCGCCGTTACAACGTTGTAAAGATGTCCCCACCTTCTACAACCGCCCCTACTGAAGATTAATCTTCAACCAAAGATTGGGCTGATTTATCGTAGCCTCTCTATAATGTTGCAGGTCTGCAACCGGTAACCGTCGTAAGGTTACAAACTACCCCAAGCCAACAATCAAGCAAGATATGCCGTGAACTACCAGTCAACAACAGTACTTCTTGCCACTGGCATTAGAGGGTGGGATAGTGCTGGAAATCCTCTATAAGACCTTTTCCACATAGCATATCTGCAATGGCAGTAGTTCTGGCCACTGACATCAGAGTGTAAGTTGGTGGTGGAAATTCTCTTTCCACTGGGCACACTGCACAGCAGCTGCCACCTACAACATTAGTTTCTCCAGTGACGTCACATCACATTAGTTCTTCCGCTGAAATCATTTCACATGGTGGTGGAAATCCTCTATAAGACGTTTTCCACAGAGCTGGCTGCACAGTAAGTTGGTAGCCCCAGCATTAGAGTTTCCAGTGACGTCATATCACATATTGGTGGAAATCCTCTATAAGACCTTTTCCACAGAGCTGGCTGCACAGTAAGTTGGTAGCCCCAGCATTAGACTTTCCAGTGACGTCATATCACATGGTGGTGGAAATCCTCTATAAGACCTTTTCCACAGAGCTGGCTGCCCAGTAAGTTGGTAGCCCCAGCATTAGACTTTCCGGTGACGTCATATCACATAGTGGTGGAAATCCTCTATAAGACCTTTTCCACAGAGCTGGCTGCACAGTAAGTTGGTAGCCCCAGCATTAGACTTTCCAGTGACGTCATATCACATGGTGGTGGAAATCCTCTATAAGACCTTTTCCACAGAGCTGGCTGCACAGTAAGTTGGTAGCCCCAGCATTAGACTTTCCAGTGACGTCATATCACATGGTGGGGGAAATCCTCTATAAGACCTTTTCCACAGAGCTGGCTGCACAGTAAGTTGGTAGCCCCAGCATTAGCGTTTCCAGTGACGTCATATCACATGGTGGTGGAAATCCTCTATAAGACCTTTTCCACAGTGCTGGCTGCACAGTAAGTTGGTAGCCCCAGCATTAGCGTTTCCACTGACATCATATCACATGGTGGCGGAAATCCTCTATAGCTGGTACATTTGAGACGTTTTGCGGGAGCAAGAGGTCAAGGGTCATGTCGTCATGGCAACATAACACAGACTGAAAGGAGCACTTCACAATCTGGGAAATTACAAGCTGATATTTGCTGCGCGGTGTCAAGAATATACCCAGGCATTTGGTATAACCCTTATTTTCTGATATGGGTTTTAGGCACGAGGAATTAGGGTCATGCCCTATCAATATCCACACAGGCTTGCGAGTTTTAATATCGGGAATTGATATTCCACCGGGTCACTCATATCACGTGATACATAATTGACTAATTATCTACATGTTCCCCTTTCTTATATTTGCTCCCCGAGAGAGTGCCACTGGTAACTTGCAAAAGCCAGCAGCACTTCAACCCTTTTGCAGGCAGCTTTCATGAAATGTACAACCGCACAACATCACTCTCACAGCAGAGAGCTAAATGGAGAGCGGCAGTCAAGTAATGAAAACAGTCTTTGTCGCATCGCGACCGACAGCATGATGATGATGATGATTGTTGTACTGCTTTTCTGTTCTAAAAGGCTTAGTACGCTTATTGGAGAATCCAAGTTCAAGGTCATCCAAATTTTATAAATACACGTCATTATATACAAATATAGTGTATATATCCATATACATGCATTTATATATATATTTACATATATTCAGTGTATCACTTTCCTAGTTTAGAATGCCTAGTACATTTATTGGAGGATCCAAGTTCAAGGTCATCCAAGTCCACCCTAATTAAACCACCTTTGTGAACAGCTGTATCTCATCAGGGCTGATAAAGGCGTGATGGTTGATGGCACATGTGGTTTGTATGTGAGGTCGGGAGACACCGGTCCATATGTACCAGTCTGTGTTTCTTTAAGGCGACCTCATTGCACCGTCGCGTGATATATACACACATATACATAGGGTCCACAAAGGAGTTGGTGGTGATAGATGGGTTGGCACACTTGTTAGCATATTGCTACTCAGTCCTGTTTGAATGCCGCACGCGGTGCCTGACTCGGAAGAGTGTATAGTTCCCGTGTAAAAACAAAATGTAATATGTTGAGACTCGGCCGTCAGAGCCCCAAGAAATGTAATATGTTGAGACTCGGCCGTCAGAGCCCCAAGATACCATTTATTCTCCCCAGGCGTGTTCTGACAATGGTCTGTCAGTTCCCACCTGATTCCACTCTCCAACAAACTCATAAGACAGAAAGGGAAGACAAGTCACGCAAGATTGACAGTGAAGAAGTTGTGCTTTATTGGCATCAACTCCTGTTCACCTACTCCCGACGTATCACCCTCACTCCTTACCTACTGTCCACAGAGATCCTCATTACTCTCATTAGTGTGTATAGGAATCAGTGCCCACAGCCCATTAAACCGGAGTCCCATGGTTGTTGCACACAGCTCAGTGCCTTTTGAATAGCTGCTGCTAGTTTGTGTATAGAAAGTGGAGCCTCAGACAGAGTGTCTGGATTCCTGGATAAGAGTGTCTCCTGCTAGAGTGCCTAGCTCAGAGTCTCTCTCAAGAGTCTCTTTCCAGAGTGAATGACAAATAATATATATCAGTGTGACGTCTGTGTGTCAGGTGGTGCAAGGGGTGCAGGTGACTGGGCCTCCCACAGCCAGCCAATCAGACACCCTCTACAGTCTGTCGGGCGACGCCCTAATAGGGGCAGCTGTCACTCAACCCTAGTTGCAGGTGGTGTCCATAATATATGCACAATGGCTGGGTGTGCTTGCCCATCAGCCCTGTGGTAACAGGTAGTTGCAGACAGTTACAATAAACATATACTAAAAATGTCCTTCCCCTCCACTTGCACTCTTACTGGTGCATAGAGGGAACATTTCCTTAAACATTAACTGTCTCCTACATAGGAACATCACGTCATAATCTCGGGCACCATGTGTTATCATATTTTCCACATAGTCTTATATGTCACAGAGCGAGTGGGGCACCCATTGCTTCTCTGTTACATAACCTTGGTCCCCACTCCATCACCCGAGAATAGCAATGCTCTCTACCAATATATAATTCCGAACCGAAAATCCGTATATTTTTTTTAAAAAGGTCGGGAGTTCGAATCCCAGCCAAGTCAAATTAATGACTTAGGAAATTGGTACTAGTCTGGCGCTCATCAGTACTAGGATAGGGCAATGACTGGTCAGCTCAGTGTCAGGATAATGTGGCTGAGTGGGAAATCGGGTCATGATGTCGACGGTCTGGTCTCCCAGTGAGGCAGGACTAAAAAACGTTGACTTGAGTGGTACTGTCACAAGTCGGTACCCATCCTGATATGACCTTAGATGTTGCCAGGATGTAAACCCCAACAAACAAATATCCCATTCAAGTGGAACGACAAGGAGTTATTTGTAAGGATATTATGTTATGCTAATTCCAGTTGTGCTATTGATTGCACTGGGGTGATATGAGAAAGAAAGAAAGAAAGAAAGAAAGAGAAAGAGAGAGAAAGGGAGAAAGGGACAGAGGGAGAGAGGGAGAGGGAGAGGGGGGAGGGAGAGAGGGAGAGGGGGAGAGGGACAGAGAGGGAGAGGGGGGAGAGGGAGAGGGGGAGAGGGGGAGAGGGGGAGAGGGGGAGAGGGGAGAAGGGGAGAAGGAGAGACAGGAAGAAGGGGAGACAGGAAGAAAGGAAGAAAGGAAGAAAGGAAGGAAAAAACTATTGGGGGGGGGGGGGACATCCAAGTTCTGGAATGGAGGTATCACCATTAGACTTCTTACTTGGCCCTAAAGCCAAGCCCTATTCATCTGGTCGCGTGTGCTATACACTCCCAGCCAAGTTTATTGTGACTACGAGTATTGGCTTGGTATGAATCCCTGGCACTGGCCCATAAAGCTTTGTTGTGCCATTTGATGTTCCCTACCGTCTACCCCTTCCGTCTACCCCAGCTAACATTGCTGAAGGCTGAACTTCAACACCATTATCTGATTATTGTGCTATATAAATACATTACATTAATATTATTAACGGAGTGCCAGTAGCGTCTCATCCGCCGAATGCTACTATTGCTCGAACCACTGATGGCAGCGGCCTGGGCAACTTGGCTTTGCGCGCAGTGAGGCAAATCCACTGTGAGTAGCCACCGAGCTGGCGCGAGCACTATCGCTATCACTCCCATTGGAAATTTTGACCATAAGAAATAAACGGTAGGTTAGAAATATTGGCCAGCCAGAGTTAACGCTCTTAACCAAATAATTCTGTCTGTGTTACAGAGTATCAAATAATATGCAGATGTTGCCTTCATGTTGTGCTTCATATTGTGCATTTTGTCTGTGTTATTTGGGAAGGTATTGTTGCCATGGATACAGTTATACTATTTGGTGGGAGTAGTACTAGTAGTTTCTACTGGGCCCGTATGCAGGAGTCAGTGTTAGCGGGGTTTGGTGTTACAGCCTGTTACTGTTTAGCTATCACCGATGTCGGGAACTGTGTCAAGTCGTATGCAGGAGCGCGTAACACTTTCATTATAGCTAAATGTGAATTTATTTATAGATTTGGGAAATCCCTCTATATATTAGGCTTAAATATATTAAATGCTATCATATTTAACAGAATTACATACGCAATAAGTGAAATTTCATGAAATTAACCCTAAATTCGAAGCAATATTAATGCTGCGCGATATTAATATTTTCGAACCGACGAATGCAAGTAACCGCCGCCGCCGCCAGTATGGAAAGCGACGTTGATGTGGCGGCGGCGGCGATTTCTTTAATTTACATTCGTCGATTCGAAAATATAAATATTAATATCACCGCCGTTGCGGTGGCAGTGTTAATCTCGCTTCGATTTTAGGGTTAATTTAATAAAATTTCACTATTTGACTATGTAACTTTGTTAAATATGACACGAATAGACCGTACAGCGCTATACCTCCACTTTTTCAGAGGTAGTGTAACACCGTTTAAGCTTTTGGTGTTAGGCCTATCACCGACTCGTGCATACCACTTTTCCCCGCTACCCGGGGGATTCCCGCCTACCACCGTTTTGGCTCGCTACCACCGACTCCTGCATACAGGCCCTGATCTATCAGCTAGGAGTCACATGAGAATCTAGGCATACATACCTAGGGTTATTGTATTAGAGAGCCTAGCTGGTCAAATGATTAGGACGCTAGTCCTGAAAGGGCTGGATGTCTGTGTTCCAAATCTGCTCCAGGCACAATGTTTCCCATTTGCAAAAAAAAATACCAAAAAAAACTGCTGGTCCTAAGTGGTAGCTATGACCAGAGTTCTGTATAAGCTATGCGCTGTACAGTTGGTGAACTTGTAACGGTGCTCACTCAAGGTGCTGCCCGCTGGAAGATCAGGCCACTGGCACCATGACCCAATATCCCACTCAATAACATTATCCTGATACTGAGCTCACCAGTCCTTGCACTATCCTATTAATGCTGAGCACCAGGCTAGGTAGTGAGAAGTATCAATTTTGGAAGTCATTGAATTGACTCGGCTGGAATTCGAATCCCCAACCTTCCGCATGAGAACCCTGCGCTCTATCGATTCGGCTACCGCGTCCAGTCAGCACTTCATGAAGACACTACATTATAGCAAATGATGAAGTGTCCTTGGTACATGTGCAATGCAATCTGAAAGACATATTTGCATATGATTATGTAGGTTATGGAGCAAAGTGATTTTAAATTGGCTTCATTCTTCATCTTTGGCCCATTTGAAACCGTTATTGAAGACCCCCTTGAATGATGATGTATTAGGCAATAAATATTCAGTGTATATGCAATGGTCTTTCAATAACAATATGAAGGCAATAAAGCATACTCACTGTGGGTAGTGATTCACTGGCGTGTTTGTACACGTACACAATCCACCTGTGAATGTGTCGGTCATCCTATCGATGTTGCTCAGTGGACACATTTGCAGTTTGGGCTATTTTCTGTTCCAACCAGTGGTGCACAACTGGTTCATCAAAGGCTGTGGTAAGTGCTGTCCTATCTGTAGGAAAGTGCATAAAACGACCCCTTGCTGCTTATCGGAAAGAGTAACCTATGTGGCGGCAGCTGGTTTCCTCCAAAGAAATATGTCAGAATGACCATCTGTTTGATGTCCAATAGCCGATGATAAAGGTTCATGTGCTCTAGAGCCGCCGTTAAATAAAACAAACTTTCCTTTTTGTTCACGTTTCTGTTTGGACACATACACTCTCACATGCACTCATCATATATCTGCAAATACACTCACACATACACTTACTGTGTGTCACACATGTACTCAACATATGTATGCAAATACACTCAAACATACACTCACTGTGTATCTATTTGGACACATATACTGATACATTCACTCAATATGTGTCTGGCTGGACACATACGCTTACACTTACCCTCAATGTGTGCGTGGATAGGCACATACACTCACACATGTACTCATCATATGTCTGCAAATATACTCACACATACACTCACTGTGTGTCTGTCTAGAAACATACATCTACACATACACGCAGGGTGTGCCTGGACACATACACTCACACTTGTACTTAAAGTTGCATAGTCCGATGGTTTTGAATTTCTGTATTTTTTCTCAGATAAATATATTAGATCGATCACTAGTATCTATCTACCTTACATTAGTTCGAAGTTACTTTTATTTTAAATGGTAAACTTTTGATATATTTTGAGTGCAAACATGGACAATTAGTTTTGGCAAGCTTGCCAAAATTCTAATGCCATAGACTTCTGCAGTAACAGGTTCTGTTAAATTGACTCAGTATTGCCTTCTATGCAGAAACACATGCTTAATAAGTGCATCAGTATCTAAGTTAGATATGTCAAATCAAATCTAGATAATTGGTTTGGTTTTGAAAATTTGATATTTCATCGGACTATGCCGCTTTAATATGTGTCTAAAAATGTGTCTGTTTAGACACATACACTCACACATGTACTCATCATCGTCTGCAAATACACTATGATGGATATTGACAAACACTGAGTGGACAGTTGCTATGATTACTGACCTACTACAGACCTGTCAATCAATGGCTCTAACACTTTTGGCTATTTAGATCTAAATTAGTAAAATGTGCATAACCATAATACACAATATATTATTTCTCATAGGTTAACAATTTGTATGTCCTGACTATACGTAAACATGGAGCTAATTTGAGGATGAATGGCAAGCTAGTTTGGGGGTGTTGTTATTTGTTTTTGTTATTTTATATCCTAGCAACATCTAAGGTCATATCAGCATAGATACCGACTTGTGACAGTGCACACTCATGGTGACTTTATAGTGCTGCCCCACTGGGAGACCAGGCCATCAGCACCATGACCCGATATCCCACAAAGTCACATTATCCTGACACTGTGCAAACCAGTCCTTGTCCTATCCTATTAATGTCGAGCATCAGGCTAGGTAGGGACAAGTATCAATCTTAAAAGTCATTGCTTTGACTCGGCTGGGATTCGAGTTCCCGACCTTCTGCACGGGAAGCCTGCGCTCTACCGATTCGTCCACCGCGTCTGGATTGTTGGTAGTTTTCCATATAGCTTGTAAGGAGGGGCAGAGACCAGTCGGCTTTGATGGCCAATGGGGGGGGGGTGGGAGGGGGGGGGGTACCAGATAGTGTTTGTGTTAATGATAAGGCACTGGTCGAAGCCAGCCATCTCTGTAACTGACCATCGGGCGCCGTGGCCTAATCGGTAGAGCGCGGGCCTCGCGTGCGGAAGGTCTCGATTTCGGTTCCTGGTCGAGTCAAACCAATGACTTTAAAATTGATACTTTGTCGCTTCCTAGCCTATCACTCGACATTAATAGGATAGGGCGAGGACTAGTTAGCTCAGTACCAGGATAATGTTACTGAGTGGGATATCGGGTCATGGTGCCGGCAGCCTGATTTCCCAGTGGGGCAACACTATAAAGTTGCCATGAGTGTCCTGATATGACCTTAGATGTTGCTAGGGTGTAAAACTCCAACAACCAGCCAACCTGTTACTGACACACAACGTCAATGTGGTCGGAATCAGCCTAGACAAAATGACGAAATAGATTAAGGAACGTGGTGTTCTCTGTGGCGGAGTGGTTAGAGTGTCTGACTTTTTTCTAGGTCAGACTCCTAATCTGAAGGTCGGTGGTTCGATTCCCTGTGCCCCCCGAACCTCTGCCAATTTGGATTTCCACCGCTGTGTATAATTTACAGCGTCTTCAAAGGCCAGTTGCTCTCATACCATGTCTATATGGTGTGGGAGGTTAAAAATCCCTTGGGTCAGTAAAAGTGTAGGCTCGGGATTTCTATCGACAAACTGTCTAATGGTGAAAACAAGTCTATTCAGACGTATCCATGATAGGCAGTATAAATCTTCAAGAAAAAGAAGAAAAAAAGCTTGTTTGTTAGTTGTACCAACTTGCGACAGTGCACACTCATGACAACTTGATAGCACTGCCCCTAGCGGGAGACCAAGCCACCAGCATCATCACCTGATATCCCACTAACTCACAGTATCCCAATCAGAGAACATCAGCCCATGCTCTATCCTAGCATTGCCAAAAGTCAGGACAGGTAATGAATGACAAGGATCAAGTTTGTAAGTCATCGGTTTGACTCGCTGATATGGGAGATGTAAATAGCCCTGGTCTGGACTTTAAGTAGGACCTTCAAGATAACTGACCTTTGAAGGGAAACTCAAAAGTTCGCCTAGTAATTCCTCACAGGTGTATTAGTAACACATACCAGATGTGCCTGACACTCCCTATTACCACCTTTGATACTGCCACCGATTAACTGTTAATCTGCACTGACCTTATCCCACGTTGACAAACTGTTAATCTGCAATGACCCTATCCCATGTTGACAATTTAGTCTCCTCTGTTTGCTCCATGGTGCCATAGGCTAGTGCAGGTTTGTTGGAGGTTTATGTCATAGCAACATTTAAGTTCGCATCGGGAATGGTATCGATTTGTGACACTACACAACTCATGGTGGCTTTGCTAAGAGTAAGATACATCCAATATTTAAAATATAGATAGTTTCACTAGATCAAGTAATCCGGGGAAACTGACACTAATAGTCACAACTTAGCCCCATAAATAAACCATATACAGTACAACCCCGTTAAACCAAGCTCGGTTAAACCAAACGATCGGTTAATCCGAACTTTTTTAGGGGACCCGGCAAAATACTACCATTTATCATATAAAAAAGTTGGTTAAACCAAAGTCGGTTAATCCAAAGTATTGGTTAATCGAAACAAAATTGTCGGCCTCAGGCCACTTCTGGTACAGTTAAACCAAACTTTCATGTGGTTTTAAGGTCATCTGGGAATTTTTGATAGGATAAATGGTAGTATTTTGCCAGGTCGCCGAAAAAAGTTTGGATTAACCGATTGTTTAATTTAACCGAGGTTGGTTTAATGGGGTTAAACTGTGTATATACATAAAAACAATAACCATAGTGTCCACATACATTGTACATTCATAATGCACCCCCATTTTTGCCAAAGCCAAGTCAAGGTCAAAGCTCGGTTAAACCAATGATCGGTTAATCCAAACAAATTTCTAGGGTCTCTTCAAGTTTGGTTTAACGGGGTTATACTGTATATCTTCCACAGAATAGTTAGTTAATAAAAATTAACTAAATTAAAGATTGCCCCATTCAATAGGATGATACCTGGTAGTGACTGTGGTCCGGTTAGAATGATAGGATCATATTTAATGGTGGCATGGTCCTGAATATCTCAAGTTGTCTTGGACTTGTTAGTGAACCGTTAAATCTGGAAATATGCGCGTGGCGAATTGTTATCAACCCGGCCCCCTGCACCTGAGTCACACCTGGGCCTGATCCGACAGATAGCAGAGAGCAGCAGGAGGTGGACGTGGTATACACACGATGCCACCACCCATATAGCCCGCGCACCAGTCGGCCAATTGTCGGTTGCTCAAGCTAAATGTCGTCTGTTAAATACTCCCGCTCTCTAGGGGCATAAGTTTTCACTGAAAGTGATGTGTTATTTATTCACTAACTTAGCACGGTTTGGTTACTAAATGTCGTCTGCTATTCTCCCGCTCTGTGGGACTCTGCGTTTTCACTGAACATGACGTGATATAAAACTGTTATTCACTAACTGAACACGGTTTGGTTACTAAATGTCGTCTGCTATTCTCCCACTCTTTGGGACTCTGCGTTTTCACTGAACATGACGTGATATAAAACTGTTATTCACTAACTGAACACGGTTTGGTTACTAAATGTCGTCTGCTATTCTCCCACTCTTTGGGACTCTGCGTTTTCACTGAACATGACGTGATATAAAACTGTTATTCACTAACTGAACACGGTTTGGTTACTAAATGTCGTCTGCTATTCTCCCACTTTCTACGATTATGAGTTTTCACTGAAAAGTATTCACTAACTTAGCTTGGTTTGGTTACAACATGTCGTCTGCTATTCTCCCACTTTCTACGATCATGAGTTTCACTGAAAAGTTATTCACTAAATTAGCACGGTTTGGTTACTAAATGTCGTCTGCTATACTCCCGCTCTCTACTACCATGAGTTTCCACTGAAAGTTCTTCACTAATTTAGCACGGTTTGGTTACTAAATGTCGTCTGCTACCCTCACACTCTCTACGACCACAAATGTTCACTGAAAGTGGCGTGTTATTCACTAGTTTAGGACAGTTTGCTATATATATATATATATATATATATATATATATATATACAGCATAGAGAAAGGGAGCGGTTGTAACACTTACTGCAGCCTAAATAATATCAGTATAATAGATTATACATCACAATATATTCATCTAAAGCAACTACGGCAGAAACTCAAAACCATCTGACTGTGCTACATTAAAGTTGCATAGTCCGATCATTTTGAATTTCTGCATTTTTTCTGAGATAAATATATTAGATCGATCACTCGTATCTACTTTACATTAGTTCAAAGTTACTTTTATTTTAAGTGGTAAACTTTTGAGATATTTTGAGTGCAAACATGGAATATTAGTTTTGGCAAGCTTGCCAAAACTCTGACACCATAGACTTCTGCAGTAACAGGTTCTGTTAAATTGACTCAGTATTGCCTTCTATGCAGAAACAAATGCTTAATAAGTGCATCTGTATCTAAGTTAGGTATGTCAAATCAAATCTAAGTAATTGGTTTGATTTTGAAAATTTGATATTTCATCGGACTATGCAACTTTAATGCAGAATGGTGTAGGGAATTCTGACGGGGCTGGCTGTGAAGGTGCAGAGGGTGTAATCATGTCTATGTTTTCTCTATTAGTAAATTACTGGGGTCTGCTGAGAGCTGTGCAATCCTGTAATATATTATCTGTCAGGTTAAGAGCCCATCCATAGTGGGAGGCTATGTTTTCCACGCCTCTAGAGGGTTTTTTCTTTTAGCTTTTACATCCTGGCAACATCTTAGGTCATATCAGGTACCGAGTTATAACAGTGCACACTCACGGTGACTTTATTGTGCTGCCCTACTCGGAGCCGATTTCCCACTCAGGCACATTATCCTGACACTGAGATAACCAGTCCTTGCCCTATCCTATTAATGCCGAGCGCCAGGCTCGGTAGCGACAAGTATATCTTTTGTAAGTCATTGGTTTGGCTCGACTGGGTATTAAATTCCCGATTTTCCTCAAGGGAATCCATTGCCCTACTGATTCAGTAACCATGTCAAAGACCCTATACTACTAAGACGGCTCACTCAGCCTGTATTGTGTAATCAAAATGATCAAACCCACCACTTGGTGCGCTGGCTGTTCTCTTGGTTAAACAGGTGCTATATTATATGTATAAATGTATATATGAATGTGAAAGATGTTTGATGATGGCGATGCTGATGATGATGCTGATGATGATGGGTATTTGTTCATAGCAATTTCATATTGATTTGTATTCATACTTACCTATCTCATGTATAATATAATTGTATGTGTTTATATGTGAAACACCAACCAGCAGCCGGCTGATCAAACCTACCACAAGGTGGCACTGCAAAATTTACATTACCATTGGAGAGATGGGGAGTGAGCCGTCTTAGTATTATAGGGTCTTTGACCACGTCCAGTGAAGGAGACTGGGTGTGGGAGTGTGGGTGTGTGGGGTGTGAGGTGGTGGGGGTGGGGCTGGGGGTGGGGGCTATACATACCCATTACATATCCGGAGAACACTTTGGAATGTGTAATGTGAGAACAATGTTCAGTCTTCCTGACAAGGAGCGGCTCAAATTGTGGTCGCTATAGCGACGTAGCGATGGTTACCGCAGCGCAACCCACACCACTGCATCCTCTACATACACCTCCCCCACTGATCCAACAATATAGACATTCTATCAGACGGGATGGCCGAATGAGTTCAGCGTCCGTCCCCCGTTTTGGTAGATAGTGGGATTCGAACCCACAGGTTCGATCCCAGGTCGAGTCAAACGAATGATTTAAAAATGTATACTTGTCGTTTCCTAGCCAGGCGCTCAGCATTATTAGGACATGGCAAGGATTGGTTGGCTCAGTGTCAGGTCTCTCAGTGGGGCAACACTATAAGGTTGCCATGAGTGCACACAAGTCGGTGCCCGTCCTGATATACCCTTAGAATTTGCCAGGATGTAAAACTCCCCAAAACCAACCTACAACCAGTCATCTCAAGCAAACAAAATAAAAGTAGAAATTTACAACAATTGGTCATAACAATGGCCGTGGTACACTCTCCAAGGATAGTCTTACTTATTTAACAGTGGAATGGAGCTAGGATAGTGTTAGGAGAGTACTTCTGAAACTGACTTCTGATATTCTTCCGCGATTCCTTGACAATGCTAAGCCATTACTAGGAGGATTTCTGGAATTCTGTGTTGGCATTTGCCAGTAAATGGAGGAGATACATAGATTTAGTTTGCTTGTTTGTTGGGGTTTTGCCTCCTATATATATTTTTAAACACAAATAATAGATTATCAAAAATCGCAGTAATCTGTGAAATCGCGAAATCTGCCATCACCTGATTATAATGATGTGTAAGCCAATATACCAGTATCATAAGACCAGAAGCTTCCATCTGCTTATCAGACGTGTGCATTGTTGGTTGGTTGTTGGAGTTTTACGTCCTAGCAACATCTAAGGTCATATCAGGACGGGTACCGACTGTGACAGTGCGCACTCATGGTGAGTTAATAGTGTTGCTCCACTGGAAGACCAGGCGGCCAGCACCATGACCTGATATCCCAGTCAGTCACATTATCCTGACACTGAGACAACCAGTCCTTGCCCTATCCAAATAAGTGACGGGATGGCCGAATGAGTTAGAGCATCCGACTCCCGTGTTGGTAGATCATGGGATCGTGGGTTCAAATCCTGCTCGAGTCAAACCAATGACTTAAAAATGTATACTTGTCGCTTCCTAGCCAGGCGCTCGGCATTATTAGGATAGGGCAAGGAGCAGTGGAATGAGGAAGACCAGTTGTCTATGACTGAAATTTCCCCTGCTTAAACAACTAATATACACCACACACACACACACACAAAATATAAATTGTTAAGTCATTAGTTTCACTCGATCAGGGTTCGAACCCGTGGGTTAAAATCTCCCGATCTCCCACAACGGGAGACGGACGCTCAACTTATTCGGCCATCTCGTCTGATCCTGTGTGTATAGAAACACCCATATTGACCTACATATTAATATACTTTCATATATGTGTGTCTATATTAATATATATATTCAGATATATATATCTATATCAATATATATCAATATATATCAATGTATATGTCCCTAAAGCTGCTGACACACCTCGCCAAATTGAGCAACGGACAGAATTGTCTCGTCCGGTGGTGTTTGGGCGTGATAAGTATCAAAATGTGTTAAAATGTTGCGATATCAGGTCAAAGGCCACTGGATGAACGAACATGAAACAGATATGAAACGGACATGAAACGGACATGAAACGGACATGAAACGGACATGAACGATAGCCAACGGATGGTAAGAGGACTAAACAGACTTAAACCGGACAAGAAATGTAGACATCAATCTGGCGGCATCCGTTCCAAGTTTTGTGCATGTTCAAAACTTCTAACGGATCGGGCCGGATATCAACGGATATCAACGGATATGCAACGGATATGCAACACACACAAACTGGACTTTGCTGGATATGAAGGGACTTGGTTTCTTTCACTTTCCACAATCCGGCGAGGTGTGACAGGGGCTTAACTGACCGGCATAGATTAGGTAGAGTTTTAATGATTATATTAAAATATCGCCATTCGATGCGGGCATGAGGAGGTTTTTATACGGGCACGTGTCATGGCTGTCTAGCATCTCTTGTTTGATTGATTCAGACAAGGGTCAGCATACACTGCCCGATAAAATATACATCCACATAATTCATGTTAATTCACATGTGGGTACATGCCACCTGACAAAAATATACATCCACATAATTCATGTTAATTCACATGTGGGTACATGCCACCTGACAAAAATATACATCCACATAATTCATGTTAATTCACATTTGGGTATACACCACCTGACAGAAATATACATCCACATAATTCACGTTAATTCACATGTGGGAACACGCCACCTGACAAAAATGTACATCCACAAAATTCATGTGAATTTCCCTGTGGGCATACACTACTCGACAAAATGTGCCTCCACAACATTCATGTAAATTCACCTACGGGTATACGCCAGACGAAAGAAATATACATCCACAACATTCATGTCAATTTCCCTGTGAGCATACACTACTCGACATAATATGCCTCCACAACATTCATGTGAATTCACCTACGGGATACACCAGACGACAGAAATATACATCCACAACATTCAAGTGAATTCACCTGTGTGCATACACTGCCAGACAAAATAGGCTGATCGATATATTCTGCTTAACTTTAGTTTGAAGTAACCTTTATTTTAAATGGTTAACTTGGAAGATATTTGAAGTGAAAATATGCTAATTTAATGTTGTATACAAAGAAATGCTAGAGATCATACACTTCAGAAGTGATAGCTACTGAGTTAGTATTTCTTCTCGGAATTAGTTATCCATTTTTAATTAATGCACTAGTATTTAAGTTGGAGGCATACGGTAAATTGCAGATAATCGCATAGGTTTCAAAATGTAATGTTTTAGTCAGAATATGCAGCTTTAATTGCGTATTTCTTTAATATTATTTACATATTTCAAGATTTCTTCAACATAGGTAACTCAAATATGACTGCGGATTAAATTTACATAACTTGTGGGAGCTACATGATCCATCTAACTGATTAGCCTGTTGTAGCCGTGTGCAGGTATGTACCAATATTCATGTACCTATGTATGCACTTAGATATATATACACTGAGTAGGTTCAGCAACCAGACAGTGCGTAGTTTGTATAGCATCCTGGTCATGGCACCAGTGGCATGAAAATGGAGAAAAGAAACGGAGCAGTGTACCTAGACCGGTCCTAGAACCCGCATTTCTGTCATTCCTGGGTGTGCATACGGACCATTAGACTAGGCTCCCTGATGTCATCACCCTATCCACATTCATTTGTTTATGTGGATGGATCTTTGCCTGAGAGGTCAGTGCAGACTAGTACATTATTTTCTTTGGTAGCTAACAAAATGACTTAACAAATTTATATTTGTTGCTTCCTAGCCAGACGCTCGGCATTATTAGGATATGGCAAGGACTGGTTGGCCTAGTGTCAGGATAATGTGACTGAGTCAGATATCAGGCCATGGTACTGGTGGCCTGATCTCCCACTGGGACAGCACTATAAAGTCACCATGAGTGTGCACTGTCACAAGTCGGTACCCGTCCTGATATAACTTTAGATGTTGCCAGGACGTAAAACTCAAACAACCAACCAACAACCAACCAATGACCACAATACTTCAGTTGCTCTGGTGCATATAAACCCATTCTGAAACCTCTGTTAAACTAATATTATGTGCACACCTCAATGCCAGCTCATCTTGCCCCAGTGGGGAGCTTTAAGTCTAACCACGCCCCCTGGAGGGATCTAGGCGAACATCGACGAGAGGAACTCAGATTCAGAAGCAAGAATTTATTTCCGCCTTACAAGTTCGTTGATTGTTGGAGTTTTACGTCCTGGCAACATCTAAGGTCATATCAGGATGGACTTCCGCAGAACATCAGCAATACTAGTTATGCACAATCATCGACTGTAGGGACGTTTGAAAAATAAACATCTCACCGGTAATTCGGCTCGCATATCCCCATCCTGGTGAGAGCTTAGATGTTGCTAGAATGTAGAACCCCAACAAATAGACGGCTCCAATATCGTGTAGTGTACCGCCCCCCCCCCCCTCTCCCCCACCCACCTGACCCCCATTTTATATCTGGTCTCGACTAACCGTACAAATTGACGAGTTCTGGTAATTAATGCCAGGCGTTGACAGACCTGATTCTGACGTTCGAGGGAATTGTGACAACAACAGTTAAACTTCTATATTCGAAACCTTCCGACTCCAAATTTCCTATTTGAGTAATGTAGTGAGAATTAAAAACAAAAATAACTGTACTTTCCCTTTCAAAAATTGCGTATTTTCCACCTTTTTTTTTAGTATGACATTTTAATTTTGCGTCATGGGATACATAGTCCGGATTGCAACTTTTAACAGTGGAATTAGAAAAACCAATTTTCCACGATTGAAAGTTGCCCTGTTAAAAGTTACCATGCCCTTGAATTTCTTAGATTTCCTGAGATAAATACAATAGATTGCTCATTATCATCTATGTTACTTCATTTTGAAGTAACACTATTCTAAATGGGTAACTTTGGTGCTATTTGAAGTGAAAATATCCCAAATTAAATTTGGTAGACACCTCCAAACTTGACACCATATGTTTCAGCAGTAGCAGGTTCTATTAAATTTACTTAGTATCCCCCGTCCTGATATGACCTTAGATGTTGCTAGGACGCAAAACAACAACAAACAAACTTAGTACAGTATAACCCCGTTAAACCAAACTTGAAGGGACCCTAGAAATTTGTTTGGATTAACCGATCATTGGTTTAACCGAGCTTTGACTTTGACTTTGACTTGGCTTTGGCAAAAACAAGGGTGCATTATGAATGTACAATGTATGTGGACACTATGAATATTGTTTTTTATGTATATACAGTTTAACTCCATTAAACCAACCTCGGTTAAATCAAACGATCGGTTAATCAAAAGAAATGTTGGCGACCTGGCCAAATACTACCATTTATCATATAAAAAAGTCTCAGATGACCTTAAAACCACATGAAAGTTTGGTTTACCTATATCGGAAGTGGCCTGGGGCCGACAATTTTGTTATTTTGCCGGGCCGCCGAAAAAAGTTTGGATTAACCGATCGTTTGGTTTAACCAAGCTTGGTTTAACGGGGTTGTACTGTATGTAACCCTGTCTATTCAGTCACAAGCGATTGATTAGAACATCAGTATCTATCTACCTTAGATATGTAGACACAAATCTAGCTAAGTCTTTCAGTTTTGAAAATGTGATGCTTTCATCGGAATATGCAGCTTTAATCAACTAATGTAACAAACGCAACAACAAAAACACAAAAAACACACACAAAACGGAAAAACTGTCGATTTAGGTCGGGCGCTGTCGGCTCGTTCAACGCTCTGTATAACAACAGCTGTTCCTGGGCATGGGTGTTTTTTTTGTTGTGGTTCATGGTTGACAGCCGAACCGTGAAGAAGCATAATGCGCGTGTGCCTCTACATGTGGGTCGACCGCACTCTGTCGAAGGTTTTGTGAGGAGGTAGGGGCGGGGTGGGGCGGGGCGGGGTGGAGTGGGATGGGATGGGGCTACGGGGGGTGGGGGGGCGTGGGGGGTCGGGGGGGGGTGCTCTCTCTGTTACTGGGTTGGCACAAAACAGTACGGCAATCATTATTTGACGATATAGAGGTTAGAACGGCTGTCATTAGTGGTGCTTATATAGCCGTACTATATTACACTACAACTTACAAGAGCCAATATGTCCCCATGGGTGTTATATAGGCATGCTATATTACAAATGCTAGAACAGCTCTCTCTGCGATGCTCTATGGCCATGCTTATTGCACATGTAAGAACAGCTGCGTGATGGGCTAGATTGCAGATATAAGCACCACTAGTTCCCCAGGGGTGCTATAAAAACGTGCTATCTTACACATACTACAACAGCTGTCACTGGGTGCTATATGGTCATGCTATATTGCACATACTAGAACAGCTGTCACCAGAGGTGTTATATAGATGTGCTATATTACACACACTAGAACAGCTGTGTCACTGGCGGTGGTATATAGCTGTTCTATATTACACATACTACAACAGCTGTCACCAGGGGTGTTATATAGATGTGCTATATTACACACACTAGAACAGCGGTGTCACTGGGGGTGGTATATAGCTGTTCTATATTACACATACTACAACAGCTGTCACCAGAGGTGTTATATAGATGTGCTATATTACACACACTAGAACAGCTGTGTCACTGGGGGTGGTATATAGCTGTTCTATATTACACATACTACAACAACTGTCACCAGGGGTGTTATATAGATGTGATATATTACACACACTAGAACAGCTGTGTCACTGGGAGTGGTATATAGCTGTGCTATATTAATACACTACAACAGCTGTCACCCAGGGTGTTATAAAGACATGTTATATTACACACACTAGAACAGCTGTCACTGTGGGTGGTATATAGCTGTGCTATATTATGTACACTACAATAGCTGTCACTAGGGGTATTATAACGATGTGCTATATTACACACACTAGAACAGCTGTGTCACTGGGGGTGGTATATAGATGTGCTATATTACATACACTACAACAGCTTGTAATATAACTGGAAGCCCGGCAGTCAGAGCTCCAGATATACCACTTACTCTTCCCAGGTGCGTTCTGAAAACTGTATATCCATTCACACCTGATGCCCCTCTCCAACATACTCATCTGTAATATATCTACTGTACCTCTCATAAGGCAGAAAGGGAAGACAAGTCATGCAAGATTGACAGTGAAGAAGTTGTGCTTTATTGGCATCAACTCCTGTTCACCTACTAGTGACCTATCACCCTGACCCCTTACCTTCTGTTCACACACAGCCTCATTACTCGCTTTAGTATGTATATGAATCAGTGCCTACACTACAGCCCATTGAACCGGAGTCCCATGGTTGTTGCACACAGCTCAGTTTGTATCTGAAAGGTGGAGCATCAGACAGAGTGTCTAGGTTCCTGTCCAAGAGAAGAGTGTGTCTCACTCAAGAGTCAGGAGTAGAGTAGAATATCTAGTAGTGCTTGTAGCAGCATATCTCTCAGAGTGTCTAGAATAATCAATATCAGAATGAGGCTTCTGTGGTCAGGTGGAGCAAAGGGGTGCAGCTGACAAGGCCTCCCACATCCAGCCAATCAGGCACCCTCCACAGCCTGGGAGGTGACGCCCCCCCTATATGGATAGATGTCACTCAACCCCAGCTGTAGGTGGTGTCCCTAATGTATGCAGAATGGCTGGTGTGCTTTCCCATCGGCCCTGTGTTAACAGGTAGTTGCAGACAGTTACAATAAATATATATATTAAAAATGTCATTCTCCTCCACTTGCACCCTTATTGGTGTATAGAGGGAACATTTCACCAAACATTAACTGTCTCTTATATAGGAACATCTCATCATAATCTCGGGCAGTATGTATTGACATATATTTCACATAGTCTAATATGTCACACAGCGAGTGGGGCACCCATTGCTTTTCTATTACATAACCTTGGTCCCCACTCCGTCGCCCGAGGATAATAATGCTCTCTGCCAATATATAATTCCAAACCGAAAATCTGTATATTTTTACAAGCTGTCACCAGGGGTGTTATAAAGATGTGCTATATTACACACGCTAGAACAACTGTGTGACTGTGGGTGGTATATAGCTGTGCTATATTACACATACAACAGCTATGTCATCAGGGGTGCTATAACGCTGTGCTATATTACACATGCTAGAACAGCTGTGTCACCAGGGGTGTTATGTAACCATAATATATTACATATACTACAACGGCTGTCACTAGGGGTGTTATATAGCTGTCCTATATTACACATACTAGAATAGCTGTGTCACCAGGGGTTCTACATAATGGTGTAATATTACACAAGGTAGAACCAATTTCCTATTGGTGGTCCTACATAGCCATATTATATCACACATAACCAGTGTTTCACTAGGGATGTTATATAACAATTCACTATCATGCATATTAAACCCGTTGGCATTTGGTTACTATATAGTCGGGGCATTTTAGAATACTATCACTGTTACTGCGGGTGCTATATAGCCATGCAATATCACTAATGTCTCTATTTTACCACTGGTAATATGTAGTCATGTTATTTTATATACACTAACAACCACCATATCCCTAGCGGTGCCATATGCAGATGTTCCATACTATAGTACTCGGGGTGATATATATATATATGAGGCAGCCTCACGAAAATGGGCCAATCGGTGGTAAATTTAAGATGTTGGCATCGCAATTCTTAAAGTGTAGTGCATTTCTTTGTTTAATATTAAATTATCCTGGAAACAAATAAGGTTGTTGTATTTTCTCGACCTTTACATTCAGGATAAACTAAAGGACTTTGCAACATTTCTGTCAATGCTAAACTATAATTATACTGTTCGATGCCGACATCCAATGCTCGACGCCGACAACTTTACCAGATGTCGGCATCACAATTCTTAAAGTGTTGTGCATTTTTTTGTTTTATATTAAATTATCCTAGAAACAAATAAGTTTATTGTATTTTCTCTACCTTTACATTCAGTATGAATTTAAGGAGTTTCCAACACCTATGTCAATGCTAATCTATAATTATACCGTTTGATGCCGACATCCAATGCTCGACGCCGACAACTTTCCCCAATTGGCCCATTTTCATGAGGCTGACCCATATATATATATGTGTGTCAACCATGCTATATTAAACAAATACTGAAAAAACTGTAATTACCGGTGCTATATGGCTGTGTTATATCACACACATGAAAATGACTATGCCATTATGGGTGATATGCAGTGTCTGTCTTCAGCGGACAACTCTGCATCCAGATCAATGGTGTGTGACTTAGCAGGTGTACTGCCATTGAAGAAACAGTCAAAAGAAACAAGTACAAGTTGTACATTAATACAAAATAACAAAAACAAAATGTTCACGTACAGGAGTCGCCGAATCAGTGCAGATTCATGTTAAAGTATGCAAAATAGATTCAGGTCAAAGCGCAGCGGAAATATAGGTTGACTGCAGAAACTAAAGAAATCCCACATGGCCAACTACAACAAAATAGGCTACCGCCCCCACCCGTGTCTGAAAAATCTCCCGCTCAGAATTTTGTGAAAAAAGAAGTTATTTGTTTAAAAACTGTTAAAAATGCAACGGGCCAGCAGCAATTAAACTTTCAGATGTTATATGTAACTATCATTACTATGTATGGACGGCGGTAAACATGGTAACCCCATGTGCATGCTCTGAAATTGATGTTTATGTAATTCCATTGAAATCATGTAAAAAGTACTGAACAAAAATAATAAAAATTAAAACCGCCCGCCGCCCGACCCCCATTTGTGTGATCAAAAGGACCATCACCAACCTTTTATTATTATTTGGTCTTTTTCAACCATATCTAATGGCATTGGAAAAAAAACCCTCTTTGTACTTACTAATCATTGGGATGCCAATTAAACAATTATTATTAAATGAAGTAGACAATATTACAGTCAGATTTGAGTGATTAGATCACTGCTGTGTTAATTATTAACTAACCCCATCCCTATGTTGTTGTAGCTAATTCGATTAGTCAGGCTTAATCATCCTGGTTTATTGTTTTAAAATTGAGACCATAACTCCCACTGGGAGAGTGGTGTGTGTATGTAATAAGGTCTGTATTTACACAATCATGACAATGTGCCCCTACCCCTGCCCCCCCCCCCCCCCTTGCGCTATCCTTCTACAAAAACATACACACCCACACGCGCACACTTACACCCACACGCGTACTACACACGCGCACACTTACACCCACCCACTACCCTACACACACTGTGACCCCCCCCCCCCCCTAACACCCCTCCCCCCCCCCCCCGCAATCCTTCTACCCAAACATACACCCACACGCGCGCACCCACACCAACCGACACACACTCCACACTGTGTGACCACCCTTCCCCTCCACCCCACCCGCGTACCGCGCAGGTGCCCCGCCCCGCCCGGTGTCCCCACAGCGCTCTCCCGCGGACAATAGAGGGGCGCGACGGTGGCGCCACCGCGCGGCAGTTAAGGGACCCGCCGCGCCAGTTTTGGGGGTTCCCCTGTGACAAGCAGCACGTCGTACACAGACACACGCAGTGTCAAACACACACACACACACGCACGCGGGTCACACACTCGCATGTATACACAACTTGACAGCTGCTCTATTCCTTCCCGCATGACATGTGCACAGTGCAGTCCGGTGGGTAACCAGCAGCGCCAGACATTGTCGACAATGTCATTGTCAACAACGTATAAATGTTGCAACCAACCTAGGGCTAGACTACACACCGCGGCAGGCAGTTGGTGACTACACAACAACCCAGTCATAATGCACCCATGTAGTGGCTGACTGTTTGCTTGTTACCAACGATCAACTCGAACTCACAGTCACAACGGATCTTAATACCTCCTCTCGTCGTTTGTTTTTTATTTTGCAGTTGGAACTGGATGATTTGGTCTGTCTGTTCGTCTAGTGGCATGACTGAAGAGGCTATGGACCCAGGCGCGGAGCAGGAGAACAGGGGACCAGAAGAAGGGAGACAATCTCACCGCCACCACTGGAGAGTTGAATGCTAATATTTATATTTTTTGTGTGTGTGTTTTTTTACCCCCCTCAGGGGGGAAAGGGAACCAGTAACTTCAACACCAGGTGCAAGGAACTAATCGCCGGACTGTCTCCAACAAGTACAACAATAACAACAACGGAATATAAAGGGCAATATAGAGGGCAATAACACACAGCAGCAACAACAAAGTAGAACCCTGCCATAACTCACTGACTGGTTACACCGCCCCGAGCAGGGAGGAGGAGCCCAAGCCGTAAAGGATTGGAGTCAGTGAGGGTTAATTATTTAACGTGGTTAGCTTTCAAGCATGGGGGCGTGCCTGTCAAAGAAGGGCAATAAGGGCCGGGATGGTCAGGACCAGGACCAGGATGCGATGCCCTATACGAAGGCGTCGCCGAGGAAGGATCCTAAGACAAGTAAGAGGCAGCAGCAGAAGGCTGGAGATTGCACCCCGGCCGACGAGGCAGCTGCTACCGCCGCCAGCCCCGCCCCGGCCCCTGAGGCTGCCCCGGCCGGGCGGACTGGGGGCTCCGGGGACGGCGGGGAGGCCGGGACCCTACTGGATAAACCCAAGGTAGGTGTGCCTTAATTAGTTGATGGTCATTTAAAAATGTGTTTCTCTTCATTAGATTACAGGCTAGAGGTTGCAGATTGCAATGGCATTGTGCCCACGTTGAAATTGTTGGTGTCATAATTTGGGACACTTCAAATGCCATGGGACATACATTGAAACTCTAAATCGAATTGTTGAATTGTGCGATGGTTGGAGGCCTACTGCTACATACATTCAATAAACGATTGAATCTATCAATTTGGCATTAGCCTAATGTGGGACTGTTGCAATGGCACAACTTGATATAGAAAGTGTTGGGCTAGGGGCACGGCTATCTCAATATTGAGTATTGACTATTGTTAGTTTCCTTTAATTGGCTTTTTTGTTACATGGTTGGTTTATTGATTGACGTCCTTGCAACATGTAAGGTCATACCAGGGCGGATATGTTTGTTACATGGGGCAGTGGGGGAAGGACGCAGGTATCCTCCCTCAGTAGAGCTATGGTTACCTGAGGTCAGGGGTTAAGGCATAACCTTGATATATCTCATATACTACTTCTGGCTGCTACACGTTGAGGTTGGGCCTGTTGCGGATCTTAAGGCCATGTCACACTACAATGTTTCCCCCGGCGCGCCGCCAACGCGCAAGATATTTGCTAGGGCTCGAGACACGTCCAACTTTTCGGCGTTGTGGGAGAAAGTTCGACGGGTTGCAGCGTGCTAGTGCCGTGTTGGTGGCGCGTTCGTAACGCCCCCTCCAACCCGTTGGGGGGGGGGGCGCGAAGGTTTTGTGCAAGCACAAAACGATCGGCGCGACCCAATGCTCGCCGACTTGTCCATTCACACGTTGCTATCACTCAATGTGTACCGACGTGTACTGACGCGCCGGTAACGTGTCCCGACGTTTCGACCAAAAAGGCAACACATCGACGCGCGTTGGGGAGAAACGTCATAGTGTGACAGGGCCTTTAGTTCGGGGGAGAAGCAAGAGTAGTCTTTGTTGTCTTGATTAATGCATGCATGGGTTACTCGTTACTTAGGTGTTAAAGCTATGTAGCAGTCTGTACTGACCTCTGAGGCAAGGACTTGAGGAGTCACATCCTGACATAGACAGGTACTGAGGTAGGTGTGGATAGGGTGATTGCATCAGGGATCCTAGGTAGTGTAATGGTTAGCAGACTAGCCCCTGAATGGCAAAATTGTGGGGTCGAATCTTGCTCTAGGCGCAATGTTTCCCATGTGCATCATCCCCCATGATATGTGACTATGTGTAAAGTCCGGTAGTTTTAAGGGTTCTGCCATATTTTTAAAATAACTATATAATAGCTTGATCATAATATTTATACTCTACTTTACTTTAACCTAAAGTATTTAAGATGTTTTGTATAAACTTTGGAGATATTGACAGTGAAAACATGCTAATTTACTCTTCACATGTGGTCGTAGGCTTCAGCAATGACAGGTTCAATTAAGCTGACTTAGCATTTCATTTTATGCATCAATCGATATTTAATGAACGCACCAGTATCTAAGTTGGCTATGTGGGATGGAATCCTGGTTCAAAAATGCTATGCTTTTATTGGATCACGCAGCTTTACTGTATGCTGTGATTCGCTCCTTACTAGGTTAATGGGGTGTGATTAGGGGGTATGGCGGAGTGTGGGTGGGGGGGGGCGCGAACCATCAAAGGTCTAAAGGCCCGGTCACATAGCCGTTAGTGGACTTAGTTGAACGTACGTGAATGTAGTGGAGGCTAAGGTGGGTCAAACGTGGTGTAAGTTTGTTAAACTATGTTGAAATACGTTAAGGTATGACAGATGCGCCACCAAATGATACGGATAAATAAATACATTACGGTTCGGATGCCGATACGTTCAACTACTTTCAACTATGTTAGCCTCCACTATGTTCAACTACATCCACTAACGGCTATGTGACCAGGGCATGCATGACGTGGAATGGCCATGGTTTTGTGTGGGTCAAAGTACGCTACAGTATGGTTGAGTACATTAAAAGGTACATTATAATATGTTAGAGTGTGCTAGAGTACGTTAGCATCACGGATGCAAATTCAGCCTGTAATGTACCGCTCTTTTGAACATGTCCAAAAATTAAATCGGAGATTATGGCTCACCCACATTATTACCAAGTTAACATCACAGACAAGTATGGATGCCGGTACGTTCAACTACGTTCAACTACTTTCAACTACTTTCAACTATGTTAGCCTCCACTACGTTCAACTACGTCCACTAACGGCTATGTGACACCAGTTGCCTGCAAGGCTGAATTTAAACAGTTGACAACAGTCACTATCCCATACCTGCACTGTCCATTGTTAAATACTTCCACAAAAAACCACAGCTCTCTCTCACCAAATATGTAGTCATTGAAAAATGGTAAAACAAGCATTGTCTGTCAAGTTTCTAAAACACTAGAACCGGCATTCCGCTTTAACACAAATTAGTGTTGGTAAGCACACCAAAACTCTGACACCATAGGCTTCAGCAGTAACAGGTTCTATTAAATTGACTCCGTATTCCCTTCCATGTGGCAACACATACTTAATAACTGCATCAGTATCTAAGTTAGATATACATGGTAGGATCAAATGTAGGATCAATTGCTTAGGTTTTGAAAATGTGATGCTTTAATGAAAGATAATAGTTAGAATGTCCTTTTTTACCTCAAACCCAGTAGGTCCGGATTTGTCTTCACGTGACAATACGACCTATGGCTATTATTGTATTAGTAGTAGTTTGTTACGTCATACAGGGATCGGAAGGGGGACTCACATGGGTTAAATTTGTTGTGTTTGTTGTTTTACGTCCTAACAACATATAAGGTCATATCCGGACGGGTACCGACTTGTGACAGTGCGCACTTATGGCGACTTTATAGTGCTGCCCCACTGGGAAACCAGGCCGCCAGCACCCACTCAGTCACATTATCCTGACACTGAGCCAACCACTCCTTGCCCTATACTAATAATGCCGAGCACCTGGCTAGGAAGCAACAAGTGTAAATGTTTACGTCATTGGTTTGACTCGACCAGGATTCGAACCCACAAACTCATGGGTTCGGATCTCCCAATCTCCCAAAACAGGAGACTGCCCACATAG
Source organism: Branchipolynoe longqiensis (assembly GCA_030323885.1). Lineage (NCBI taxonomy): Eukaryota > Metazoa > Annelida > Polychaeta > Phyllodocida > Polynoidae > Branchipolynoe > Branchipolynoe longqiensis. The sequence goes on from CM059188.1 coordinate 7,558,576, forward strand.
GTTAAAAGGCATGCTCATAAACCTTCAATTTGACTTTATGTTATAGGTGGGTTTGCACTACTTTCCAAGTCTAAGTATTCCGTATCCTATACATCACTTAGGACTAGGAGTCATTCGGGATGAGATATACTAATATAATAATTAATATACACATCTTGACGGCGGAGACCCTTAGATGCTCGGCTCTAAATAATTCCTAGAGAATAGATTGTTTCAGGTCACGCAATTTATGACTATAGTCATGTTTTGATTATAATAATTGTGAATAAGTAAGTTGTTTCGGTCATGTTAGAGCCTCTTTAAGTGTGTTGGTGGTCGGCGGTGTATGCTAGATATATCAATTATCATTAGTGGAACCGGACGTTGTGACCGAATCGGTATAGCGCAGGTCACCCATGCAAGAGATCGGGAGTTCCATTCCCGATCGAGTCAAACCAATGACTTACCAAATCGATTCTTGTCACCTCCTAGCTTGGCGCTCGGCATTAATAGGATATGGAACGTACTGGTTAGCTCAGTGTCAGGATAATGTGACTGAGTGAGATATCAGGTCTGGCTTCCCAGTGGGGCAGCATTAAAAAGTTGCTATGAATGTGCACTGTCACAAGTCGGTTACCCGTCCTGATATGACTTTAGATGTTGCCAGGACATAAAATCCCAACAACCAACCAACGTCATTGGTGGAATCAAGGCTGCACAACAAAGGCCTTTGCGCAACATCTGCCCCTTGCGTTTTGAATAGTTTTTTTTGTGTCTGGTGTTTTTGTATGTGGTGGTTCTTTTTCTCCCAGTGAAAACAAACAAACAAAAGGGGGAAATCAATTCAATATAGATTTAATATATATGTATGATATATAACGAATTATGCGAGTATAAAGATACGTAATGGAATTATTATCATTATTGTTATACTCCGTAAGACCCAATACTGTAGGCCCTACTGGTGGCGCCACCTGGGGCCTCCTCGCCGCCACCGGATGTAGATCAGTGTCAGTCGCACTGGAGGATTAGTTCTATTTATCTTCTTTTTACGGCACCAAAAGCCATCAAGTGACACTTAACCGTGCACGCCGTTACGTTAACACACATAATATACCACTCCAACCATGGTGAGTCAGTCTAAAGGCCCTGTCACACTACGACATAACAACATCAGCATAGGGAGAACGTGAAGAATGTTGAACTTCGCGGCGTAGTATGCAAATTTGGGCACAAGTTGAACGTGGATGCGGTGTAGTTGACGAGAGTGTAACGTCGGCAAAGCATAGTGATGCCGTCATTCAACGAGAGAGGACAATGTCATTACGCTCACGGAATGTTATGAATGTTATTCCATCGCCAGAACTATGTTACGTGACGTTACATATGTCATGACACGGTGGCGAAGCGTTGAACATACATTCAACATCCGTTCTCCTGACGTTCTCCTGATGTTCCCATTACGCCGTGTCGACGTTTCCACCGGGTTTAATGTGGGTCAATGTAGTGGAACGTAGTTGAAAGTAGTGAGCAGTGTTTGACTAACGTCTGTTTAACGTCATTGACATTCGTTGAACGTGTACAGAACGTACGATGAACGTAAACCCTTACGTTCGAGTTATGTCAAAAGTTTTGAACAGGTTCAAAACTTTGACGCGCGCCGACGTAACATGATGTAACGTGACATAGCTCGATGTCAGTCTAACATCATTCTAACATCATCATAACGTAACCCAACATACGTCAACTTAATGATGAAACGTGATCACGTCAGGCTTACGTTTGCTCGTTACGTCATAGTGTGACAGGGATATAAGAAAGGGCGGGCATTTTTCAAACGCACAGCTGTTGTCATTAAATGTCGTCTGGCGACAATTACATAACGGACAAACAGGAACCAGCGCAATCCCCCCCTCCCCCCACACCCTATTTACTATTTTAATGCATATAATTACAACCGACTTTCAGTAATGGAGGGTGGCGGGAATCTCATGAGGTTTTTAATCGGTTTTCTACACAGCAGACGGGAATTAGGAAAAGCAGACGACAAGCTGAAAATCACGCTGTAGTTTCTCCACTCTGGGCATGTCTCATCCTAACACCTGGGTTACTAAGGGGTCAGCCTAAGTTGTCATTTTCATGGTCGCCCAAACCTAACTTGGTGGCCGATTAAGTAAAGCGCAAGCTTCCTGTGCGGAAGGTCATGGGTTTGATTCCCAGTCGAGTCAAAACAATTACTTACACAACTTGTCGCTATCCAGCCTGGCACTTGGCTTACTAGGACAGGGCAAGGACTGGTTAGTTCAGTATCAGGATAATGTGACTGAATTGAATATCGGGTCATGGTGCTGGCGGCCTGGCTTCCCAGTGGGGCAGCACTATGCAGTTATCATGACAACCTCAATTGGCTTATGTCTACAACAATTCTCTCTGCCCACCACTACCCCTCTCCCCTGTCCTACCACCAAATAAACAAACAAAGACTGCGCACTGTCACAAGTCAGTACCCGTCTTGATATGACCTTAAGTGTTGCCAGGACGTAAAACTCCAACAAACAAACCGGTCGCGCAATGCAAACGTCGGGGTGGGGTAAGAGGGGTAGGGGTAGGTGATGTCTTGACTGGAGAGACGTGAGTGTGCACCCAACGCCCGCTACAAATTTACCCGACTGTCACGTGGTTTTCAAAGAGATAATCTAGTGTTGACGTCACGGTGCATCGGTGTCTTTTCAGTGAGTTTCTTAATATGTTAATTGAGATTTGAGTTCTTTATTTTCTTTTGAGACGTTTAAGTTTTAGTACCGTGGGGTGGGGGGTTGGTAAATGGCGCCCAGGTTGACCTAGTTTGGTTCACATCGAGGCTAGTTAGGACGTCACGCCATGTGACCAAGGACAATACCTGACGGAGTCACTGAGGCAGCAGCAGAAGCAGGGTGCCAACACCCACCCACCCGCCCCCACCCCACTCCACCACACCACCACCACCTCCACTCCACCCCCCCCCCCCCCACCACCACCACTACCACTCCATCACCACCCCACCACTACCACTCCATCACCACCCCACTCCAGCACTATCACTCCATCACCACACTCCACCACCACACTCCACCAACCACACTTCTATTCACCACCACCCAACTCCACCACCACCTCCACCCCACTTCTACCACAACGTTCTCCTATTGTCACTTCATCTGCTACCACCCTTTCCTACCATCACCACCCTCTCCTACCACCACTTCTCTCCTGCCACAACCAACCTTTTCGTCCCCACCACTACTTTCTCATATTACTACCACCCCTCTCCTATTACCACCACCCCTCTCCAATACTACCACCTCTCTCCTATCACCACCCTCTCTCCTATCACCACCACCGCTCTCCTATCACCACTCCTCTCCTACCACTACCTCAATGCCTACACATTCACCCCCACATTCACACACCTAGCACCACCACCGCTCTCCTATCACCACTCCTCTCCTATCACCACCACCGCTCTCCTACCACTACCACAACGCCTACACCTTCACCCCCACATTCACACACCTAGCACCACCACCGCTATCCTAACACCACTCCTCTCCTATCACCACCACCACTCTCCTACCACTACCACAATGCATACACCTTCACCCCCACATTCACACACCTAGCACCACTACTCCTCTCCTATCACCACTCCTCTGCTATCACCACCACCGCTCTCCTACCACTACCACAACGCCTACACCTTCACCCCCACATTCACCCACCTAGCACCACCACTCTGTCCTTAGCACCCCACCCCCTCTAATTTTCTCTTCGACACAGACAACTCAGAAATGAACACCTGTCGCTACCTAGCTTGGCATTACCGTCTAGGACCAGCAGTACTTCACAATGAACGCGCGCATTTACACGGGCCAACACACGCACCGCTCCACGCACCGACACACACCAACACACGTACCAACACACATGCACCCAACACACATGCATCGCTACACACACCAACACATGCACCGACACACAGTCACACCAACATACACGCACCAGCACACACACCAACACACATACATCAACACACACTCACCAACACACACATACCAATGCGCACACCAATGCACACACACCAACACACACATCAACATACATGCACCAACACACACATGCACCAATACACATATGCACCAACACACAAGCACAAGCACAAACACACAAGCACCAACACACAAACACCAACACACACCGACACACACGCACTGACACACACGCACCAACACACACCAACATGCACATGCACCAACACACATGCCCCAACACACACACCAACATACGCACCAACACACACGCACCAACACACATGCACCAACACACGCACACACCAACACACACACACCAACACACACCAACACATGCATGCACTGACACACACACATGCACTAACACACATGCACAGCTACACACACCTACACAAGCACCAACACACACGCACCATCACACACACGCACTGCTACACAGACCAACACACACACCAACACACGCACAAACACACACACCAACACATGCACCAACACACATGCACCAACACACACACACCACCACACACACCAACACATGCACCAACACATGCACCAACACACACATACCAACACATGCACCAACACACACACCAACATGCACCAACACACACACTAACACACACACCAACACACATGCACCAACACCCACACACCAACACACACACACCAACACACATACCAACACACACACCCAACACACATACCAACACACACACCAACACATGCACACACCAACACACACACTCACTGCTACACGCCCCAACACAGGCGTCTAACCGGACAGAATTTCTGTGCGGAAGGTCGCGAGTTCGATTCCCAATCTAGACAAAAGAATGACTTACTAAATCTATTCTTGTCGCTACCTAGCTTGGCACTCGGCACTACTAGGATAGGGCAAGGATTGGTTAGCTCAGTATCAGGATAATGTGATAATCATTGTTCAATCAATCAATAGTTCCGTCCTCTAGTCGAGGGTTGGATGCAATGGTTTTCCACTTGTCCCGATGCTGTGCTGTTCTGATAGACTGTGAATAATTCAAGCCTGTCCACTGTGAAATATTTGTAAACCATGATGTTCTTGGTCTCCCTCTCCCTCTGCTGCCATTCACCTTCCCTTCCAACAATGTACGGTATATTGAACTCTGACGAATGATGGGGCCAAAATAAGTAAGTTTCTTTGTCTGTATAGTGGCAAACAAGCGTTTCATATTTTTAATTTTTCTGAGAACTTCTTTGTTGGTGATCTTTGTCCATGATATTTTCATCATCCTTCGAAAAGTCCACATCTCAAATGCTGCTAAACGTTTGTACATTTTCTTAGAGATTGTCCATGTCTCAGCCCCATACATTAGAGTAGACCACACATAACACTGAAGAATACGCTTCCTTGTATGTATTAATATGTTACTTGATGTTAGCACTCTATACATTTTGGAGAATGTTGTTCGGGCTATTGTTATCCTTCTCTTAATTTCTTCCTCACATCTCCCATCATTTGTAATCTTTTGTCTGAGATATATGAATTCAGATACTTGTTCTATGTTTGTGCCATCTATGGTTATATTGATATTTGGTTTACCTGCCTTTTTACTTATAACCATTGTTTTGGTCTTCCTGGCATTCATCTTCATGTTGAATAGTATTCCAGCTTTATTGATTCTATTCACAATATCTTGTAGGTTTTTCTCACTGTCTGCTAGTATTACACTGTCATCAGCATATCTAAGATTGTTGACGTTCATGCCACCTATTGTCACTCCCTTGCAATCTTCAATCTGTCTGAAAATCATCTCTGTGTACAGGTTAAAAAGACATGGTGACAATACACACCCCTGTCGAACTCCTCGTTTAATCATAACTTCATCCGATAGGCCCTGCTCCATTTTTATAAATGCATGTTGTGTCCAGTATAAGTTCACAATTAGTTTGACGTCTTTGCCATTGACACCAATATCTTGTAAACATTTGATTAACATTTCATGATTGACTCGGTCGAAGGCCTTCTCATAGTCAATAAAGCAGGCATAAACATCCTGGTTCATTTCACAATAACGTTCACAAATCATTCTCATATTGAAAATCGCTTCACGTGTACCTCTTCCAGATATAAACCCACTTTGTACATTACTGATTTGTTCTTCAATTTTCTTTCTGTTTCTCAGTAAAATTATTTTCAGGATCATCTTCAACACATGACTAATCAGGCTTAGTGTTCTGTACTCAGTACACAATGTTGGTTTTGGCTTATTTGGGAGTCGTACAAATATGGATTCATTCATATTCAATGGTATAAATCCAGTCTCATAGATGTCATTTACTAGCTTATGAATGATTTGAATCCCCACTTCATCTAGTCCTTTTGATCATTTCTGATGTTATCTGGTCACTTCCAGGAGCCTTACCTGACTTTAGATCATTGATAGCCTTCTCAACCTCTGATACTAATATAATATTCCCATCTTCTTTCTCAAGTGTGGGTGGGTTCCCTCTGTCATCATTGTATAATTCATTTACATATTCTTCCCATCTGGACTTTTGTCATTGTTACTGAGTCGGAAATCGGGTCATGGTGCCTGTGGCTTGGTCTCTCAGTGGGGTAGCACTCTAAAGTCTCTATAGCTGTGCACTGTCACAAGTCGGTACCTATCCTGATATGACCTTAGATGTTGCCAGGATGTAAAACTCCATCCATCAACAACTACAACACATGCATCTAATATACGTCTATGGCATTCCACCAAACCCAAGCCTAGCCCCAGATTGGTTCGGCGCTACAGACAGACCCCTGTATTATCAAAGTAAAGCTTGTTTATTTAACGACACCTCTAGACCATATTGATTTTTATCATCGGCTATTGGATATCAAACATGGTCATTCTGACACATTTCTTTTGGAGGAAGCCTGCTGCCGCCACATAGGCTACTCTTTCCTATAAGCAGCAAGGGGTCTTTTATATGCAGTGTCCCACAGACAGGATAATACATAATACCACAGCTGTTGATGAACCAGTTGTGGACCACTGGTTGGAAGGGAAAATAACCCAAACTGAAAAGGGGTCCATTGAGAAAGATCGATCCTATGACCGATATCTTCACCGGTGGACACTCTACCGCCTGGGCTACGTGCTGCTCCCCTGTGTTATCAGACCACCCTATAGTTGGTACTTCCGCTACTCTGCATGCCAGCCCCTAGCTTGATTCCCTGCCACGAACAAGCAGTCCTTAGGCTTGGCACAAACCATTACAACATTAGACCATATGTGGAAGATCTGTAGGGAGGGACCAGTGTAGTTGTTCCTCCGTGCGGTGTGTGCTACTCTGCGGCGGGTCCGTCAAGGCGTTTTTTTTAATAGTTTTTTTTTTACTAAATGTATTTTATTCAGTGAATAATGTCTTTTGTCACGTTTGTCAGCGCCAGAGCACTGGTCTTCCGGCCATTCATTACAATTTGTTGGTACATAAATGACAATATCAGTTGCAATAATAACCACATGAAAAACCTGTTCGATAATAGAAGCATAATATAAATTGACTATTTGTCGTAATAGTAACTGCATGCAATTCCAGTTCAACATATGTATTATGCACTTGGTGAGCATGCATCAATAAATGTACAAGATGACTCTAGAATTGTCTTTAAACACTTCTTTCTTCCTTTGCTTTCCTTTGCGTTACACCCATAAACCATGAATGCATTAAGCTAATGACATATAACATATACCAATACTGGCATCTATTTTTGGATCAATATGTACATTCCATGAATATATATAATTAAAATAAAACACTCAAAATGAGATGCCGGTACATAGTTATTGCACAATATAACCATAAATTGGGTCTATGGGATTAATGCCTTGACTGACAGCCGCAGAATAGCGCACACGCGGAGGAACACCTACACTGGTCCCAATGAGGTAATGCTCCATGCCAAGCCTAAGGACTGCTTGTTGATGGCAGGGAACCAAGCTAGCCAACCCTGCCTCCATCTCCACCTACCGGGCGTTGCCACGGTTACCTGCCCTGGAGGGGTATCTAACTACAGCACAAGATCCACACCCTCAGCAAGGTGTAGCCTACCAATACGATATGCCCAAATATTTGTGGATCTAGGCAGTGCTACTGGAACAGATGGTGAGATTAAACTACTAATAACAAAAATATGGACACTATTATCACTATCTATATGTTATTATGCTAGTATTGTGCCATATTTATTTATATATTTCATATTCAACAACTCACAATATAAATAGTAGACTACTTTCTTTAGTTCTCCCCCCCCCCCACATCAGGAGGCCCATCACCTATTAAAGCTGCATAGTCCAGTGAAATATCAAATTTTCAAAACCAAACCAATGATCTAGATTTGATTTTAAATATCCAACTTAGACACTGATGCACTTATTAAGCATCTGTTTCTGCATAGAAGGCAATACTGAGTCAATTTAACAGAACCTGTTACTGAAGAAGTCTATGGTGTCTGAGTTTTGGCAAGCTTGCCAAAACTAATTTTCCACATTTGCACCCAAAATATCTCAAAAGTTTACCATTTAAAATAAAAGTAACTTTGAACTAATGTAAAGTAGATACTAGTGATTGATGTAATATATTTATCTCAGAAAAAGTACAGAAATTCAAAACCATCGGACTATGCAACTTTAAGTTAACCAGGGTAGGGTTTTAGCTAGATAAAAAATCCAGCCCGTACTTGTAGTATAGGGGTGAATACAAGCCCTATATAAAAAACGGTCGAAAAGCGGGGAAATGAAATCAGAGCCTAATTTCACAATCTAAGAAGCAACATTTATTCTTTGTATATGTCTTCATATTTCCCCGCTACCTTTGAGTTGAATAATATAATAAAACATTTAGTTTAATAAGATTTAAAAGTGAAATCGGCGGCGTTCTACGGCCGCCATCTTGTCTTTTTGCATTCTCTCCCATTTCACCAACTCTGTGCCGATATAAGTAACCATTTGACACTGGTGCCAGGCATTCTACTTCCTGTTCCATACTAAAGCTATTTTCGCCCGTATTTAGACTACGTTGTCGTTCACCCCTGTACTGTAAGTACGGGGTGAATCTTTTATCTAGGTTTGAGCTGGCTCAAACCTGTTTTAGCCGCGAAACTGGATAAAACTAGATTTTAACCAATTTTTGACAGTTTTAACTGCCTATAACCGGCTAAAGCCTCCAGGTTTGCATGTGACCGTGGCTAATATGTAGAGAATGGACATACATACATACATACATACATACTTACATACATACATACATACATACATACATACATACATACATACATACATACATACATACATACATACATACATACATACATACATACATAGCCAGTTGTATCAATTTGCTGTAATATTACATTTTATTCACAGCCAAATGTACAAGACAGAATAAACAACAGCAAATACTGTGATTCAAATTCACAATTTTACACCTTTCATATTACTCCTACCCCTCCCAATGACATCAAAAGGGCACATAATGTGCTTAAACTCTATTAGGGACGGTTTTGAACAATTGTTCTCATGATTTTATGCACAGAGGAGAATATCTTTAGTCTTAGCCAGTGTTAGCCAGATTTAGTGGCTAAAACCTGTTTTAGCTAGGGTGGTTTTAACCATGGGTTTAAGCCATTTTAACTACCATGTGGCTAAAACCCTGCAACTCTGAAATCAACTTAAATCAAACCAGAATTTAAACCAGATGCGGTGGCCGAATGAGTTGAACGCCCGCCTCCCATTTTGGTAGGTTATTGGATTTGGATCCCCGGAGTCAAACCCTGGTTGAGTCAAACCAATTACTTAAAAAATGTATACTTGTCACTACATTGCATAGCCTAGTGTTCAGCATTACCATGATAGGGCAAGAAGCAGCGGAATGAGGAAGACCAATTGTCTGTGGTTAAAAACTACCCTTCTTAATCAACTAATGTACCAAAAAAAGAAACAATTTTGGACACTAGACTTTGAACCGACCATTGACAGTGTGAAAGTACTGTCACATATACTGTAACCAGAAAATAATACAATAACTGAGCAACTATTGGCATATTAATTTGGTGAGCATTTGGCTATAGTGACTGATGTCCTTTATATTGAGTGTGCACATTGTGCATGTTGGCCCGAGGCTCACATGGGTAATTTGCTCACGAGGCTGGTTTATTCTTAGCTTTCCTCGCTTGCCTCTCTCCACCTGTTGTCACTCTGCACTCGACACTGCTACAGTGCACTTCACTTTCCCCACCCTCCCACCCACTTACTGGGGGGGGGGGTGAGCGCTGATCTTCACTTACCTGCTTCATCACCTGATTCATGAACTGATACCTGGTAGCGCATTCCAGTCAGCGCTTGATTCTGGCTCTGGTCGCCCACGATACTGCTTTGATAGACCTCCATTGGTCCCCGACTTGTTTGATTAAATTCTGCTGAAATCAATGTTCCTCTATGTCTTTCTTTCCACTTTCTTTCCGCAGCCGAATGTAGCGAATTAACCAAAGATCTCCGTATGACACAGTATTCCATATTAAGTTGGATAGTCCGATGCTTCTAAGTTTTTCTTATTTTCTAATATAAATATAGTAGGCTGATCGTTATAATCTACTTGACTTTAATTTGAAATAACTTTGTTTTAAAATGACTGCACATATATTTGAAGTGTAACCATGCAAAATTAATTTCGATATGCTTGTCAAGACTCTGACCCCCATAGGCTTAACCAGTAAAAGCTTCTATTATAATTTAAATTGTCATAGCATGCACTTCTATGTAGCAACACATGTTTACTAAGTGCACCAGTATCTAACTAGTATGCAGGTATTGCAATACCTCAGGGAGTTTGACGCCCCTGCCATGCAGAGTTGTAAACTACTGCCTTGTGGTACAGGTTCTTGACAGAACCGAAGGCTAAGGGAGCAAACCCTGAACAGAAAACCATGTCACTGTGGCAGCATTAAGGGCGGTTGATGTATGGAACTCCCAACATCTCGCGACCAGCCACTGCAGGGACAAATAGTTTTGCGCCTGTCTGGACATGTTCTTGCCGGTGTGAAACCTGTATTTGCTCCCCGAGAGAGTGCCGCTGGTAACTTGCAAAAGCCAGCAGCACTTCAACACTTTTGCAGGCAGCTTTCATGAAATGTACATTAAGAGAAAGCTGAAGCTGAGAGACATTAAGACCGACTCATGGACATCACTCTCACAGCAGAGAGCTAAATGGAGAGCGGCAGTCAAGTAATGAAAGCAGTCTTTGTCGCATCGCGACCGACAGCATGATGATGATGATGATCATCATCATCATCATCATCATCTAAGTTGGCGATCTAGGTTCAAATGAAGGTAACTATTTTGCTTTCGAAAAGTTGATACTTGTATAGGACTATGCAACTTTAAATCATAGCAGCATAATATATTATACACCCTCATCATGTCTATATCCTAAATTCCCCGTATTGACATAACCCACTTCTGGCGACAAGGCTAGATATTTATGGGTTATTATACAATATTCGCCAGCAACTTGTCCAGGGTTATCATGATTTCATGCCGTTGTATTGTGACCTATATTGTGATTATAGGAGATCAATTTATGTACATATTATTTTCATTTTTGTTGTTGTGGTTGCTGTTTGAAAACAAACATGCATTGAAAGATGGCGCAGAGTTGTAAGGGCAGCTTAGTCAGAGCTGTGATGATTCACACTACAACGAAGGATGAGGTTCAGTTAGTTCAATGTGACAGTGGGCGTTGAGCTAACAATTCACAGTGCATTTCATGAATATCCTTTTTTTAGTTATCGTTTGTTTATTCTGCTCATAACGGTTAAGTGCATGCACTTGTTTTCGTGGCTGTGCAGTAGTCGTCATAACCCATACTGATCGATTTCCTTATTTATTTTCCTTTATTATTTTCTGTAAACTTGTTTGTGGTGTAAAATCGAGGACTTCACAATTATTTAAATATATTTTGGTTTTCATTTATAATGTTGTACATAGTCAACCTCTGTAATTCTTTGTTCCTATGCGATTCGTCTTTTAAACTAGATATACTATTGTCATGGGAGTGATGAAAATGGGAAATATTGCGCCTAGAGCGGGACTCGAACCCACATCTCTTTGCATTCCGGGCCAGTGTGCTAACCATTACACCTCCTAGGCTCCCTGATATCAACACATTACCCATGCCTACCTGTCTATGTGGTTACTTGCCTGAGAAGTCAGTGCAGACTACTACAATATATTAGTTTTTTGTCGTACCTTTGAAGGTTAGGTTTGTGGTGTTCTCTGTGCCAGAGTGCTTAGAGTGTCTGACTTTTTTCTCGGTTCGATTCCCCATGCCCCCACCTCTGCCAATTTGGACTTCCACTGCTGTGTATAAGTTACAGTGTCATCAAAGGCCAGTTGCTCTCATACCATGTCTATGTGGTGTGGAAGGTTAAAAATCCCTTCGATCGGTAAAGGTGTCGGATCCTGCGTTCTATCGGCAAACTGTATAATGGTGAAAACAAGTCTATTCAGACTTATTCATGATAGGCCGTATAAATCTTCAAGAAAAAAAAGAGAGAAAAAAGTAATGGGCTGCACTCACCTCACCAGGTAAAGTGTCACACAGACATGCATGTGTGAAGTAGGATGCACTCACCTTACTAAGCCAAGAGTCACTTTAAGTTCAATGGATATATTCTACTTTATTTTGATGTATCTTTTTATTAAAGGGTGAACTTTGGAGATATAGGAAGTGATATCATTGCAAATTAATGTTCGCATAAATGTCGAATTGCTGGATATCAGAGGCGTCAGGTTCTATTAAAATTTAAAGTGGCGTAGTGCAGATGCCTTTTGTATTCTTCCGGTAATTTTATCATACATTTATCAGGTTGATAATTATAGTTTTTTGTTTGGTTGTTGTTGTTTTGCATCCTAGCAACATCTAAGGTCATATCAGGACGGGTACCAACTTGCGACAGTGCACACTCATGGCAACTTTATGGTGGTGCCCCACTGGAAGACCAGGCCACCAGCACCATGACCTGATATCCCACTCAGTCACATTATCCTGACACTGAGCCAACCAGTCCTTACCCTATCCTAATAATGCCGAGCGCCATGCCAGGAAGCAACAAGTATCAATTTTGATGTCATTAGTTTGACTCGACCAGGGTTCGAACCCACGATCTACGAACACGGGAGACGGATGCTTTAACTCATTCGGCCATCCCGTTTGGTCTACTATGTATTAGTCTGAAGTTAAATATGCATGATACAGTCTAGGTAAGTGATTGGGTTTTGAACAAAATAATCCTTTCCAACGTTCGAAATAAGAGTTTGTCCGCTTGTCTGGGACAAGTGAAAATTCAGACGAACAAGTGAAAATCACACCAGACTTGTCCGGTGTACAACTGAAAACTTTTCCTTATTTCTATCATTGATTAGGTTGGCTCTCCACCATTGGGAAATGCACAATATTATATATGAGACTGTCTCAAAAGGTGCTAAGCAATATGGGACAAAATTTGTCCATTGTAACGATCAACATACTATCTGCTTATGCATGTGCTCAGGATAAACTGATTTGTTTTTTACATGGTGTTTCATAATCCCAATAGAATACATTTTGATTTGAAGCTAATATCCTTGCGTTTTCAGTGTAACCGTTTCTATGCTATTTTGTGTCAATTGTTACAATGGACAAAGAAAGAAGAGTTATCACCTTTTGAGACAGGCTTATATATGTGCTCTATAATCTAGTATGGGAATATAAACAAGGACAGTACAAGTTATGAGTTCTCATATAATTTATATGTATATGATATAAACACTTTGGCCAAGTGAAAATTCAGGCAGACAAGTGAAAATTCAGGCGGACAAGTGAAAATTCAGGCAGACAAGTGAAAATTCAGGCGGACAAGTGAAAATTCAGACGGACAAGAGAAAATTCAGGCGGACAAGTGAAAATTCAGACGGACAATTGAGAACGACAACGGGCTTGTCCTTCGGACAAGTGCAGTTTTCTGTTTATTTCTATCACTGGGTTCATAGGATTGTGCAGCTTTAATGAATCACACTGCGGAGCAGGTGCACCTCTACATCATCGCTGATAATGGCTACTCTCAGGAGGTGTCTGGTGGGCATGAATTAAGACCAGGACACCAGGGGGTGCGCATGCGCATCCCATCAGCCCCGATAATCTGGGTCATCTCCAGATGCCGATCAATCCGTGACCTAATTAGCCGCTAATAACACACATTGGATCCTCCAGTTGATTGTGAACCTTTGCCTTACGCAAACACTCAACGCTATTTAAAGCTGCATAGTCTGGGTGAAAGCATCACATTTTCGAAACCACAGGAATTATCTAGATTTGATTTTGCATAGCTAACTTAGATACTGCTGCACTTATTAAGCATTTGTTGCCGCATAGAAGGGCATACTGAGGCAGTTTAATAGAAGCTGTTATTGCTGAAGCATATGCTGTCAGAGTTTTGACGTGCATGCCAAAATTATTGCTGTATATTTACACTTTAAATATCTCCAAAGTTAGCCATTTAAAATAAAAGTCACTTAAAATTAAAGTAAGGTAGATTAAAATGATCACCCTAATATGTTTATTTAAAAATATGTCAAAAACACAAAAGGCCATCGGACTATGCAACTTTAAAGTTGCATAGTGTGATGGTCTTGATTTTCCGCCATATTTTTTCAAATAAATATGTTTATTTGATCACTTTAATCTACTTTACATTGGAGTCAATCTGACTAGAAATAGTAAACTTTCGAGATATTTGAGATGAAAACATGCACAATCATTTTGGTGTGCACATCTAAATGCAGGAGAACCCCAATAGCCGATGTTTGCTTTATGTGTCGGGGGAGCGGGTCCTTCACAGCAGCGCTCCAAAGGAGAATACAAACCATGGAAATAAGGTTCTACTGCAAGATACTAAACATCTCATACAAATCCGCTCGCCATGATAATAGCTTTTTCTGCCAAGACAATTCTAACATAGCCACAACAAACTAACTTACAAAGACCAAGTTAGAATCGAGGAGTGATTGATTGATTGATTGGTGGCTGCTTTACGCCGTGTCGCCAGCATAGGCCATATTCACGGTGAGAAATGTTTGTTTTTTGTTCAAACCATCGCCTTTACACGTAAAAGCAGACAATCAATTATGTGCCAATAGACACTTATTAAATTAGAAAGCTCACAATCATATATTTGTGGTCAAGGGAAACAAATTCCCATAGAAAAAGAAAAGTTTTATTAATAATTGATAGAATTTATTTAGTAAACTATATGAGGTGGTACAGTCCAGCTGCCATCAAAAAGGCTAAAATGTTTTCTTGTTTTACTTTAGTAAAAAGGTCATGCAACAGAGAAAGTCCATGCCAAGATCCAGCAGGCAATTGGACCCCGCACATAGATCTCATCATGCTCATAAAGATCCCAAAATACAGTGGCATGTGGCAATATTTACGGTCAGCAACTCTGGCCAAAACCATCTTTCAAGGCACCGTGAAAGGGAGAAGACGACGAGGCAGACAAAGGAAGAGGTGGGAAGACAACATCTAGAAATCGACAGGCCTGGAGTTTGGCAATTTCCAGAGGGCAGTGGGAAACACTGAAAAGAGGAGAAAACTGGTTGCAACGTCATCTGCAGTGCCCCAGCGACATTCACATTTAAGGAATTGATGAGGATAATGATGATGCTAATGGTGATGAGGATGAGCACAAGCCTTCTTTGAATAATACTAAATTGAACTATACCTTATATAATTACTGAAGTCACTTAGCCCTTTAATGAATGACGTCACTAAATATGTATATTTCAGCTACAAACCAGCATGGAGGGACTGATCTTCCCAGTACCATTGGCCTGGATAGGTTTAACAATTAATCTTCTTTTTCTTTTCGTTCGCCTTCAATTACGCTTGGAGCCCAGTTCCGTTGAATTTGTCTCCAAGTGCCATATGGCTGTGTATGCGTGGTACCATGGTTTGTTAGGGTGCTCCTGATCAAAGGACCTACCTTGGGAGCACAAGGGGCTTGAGCTTATAACGCGGCTCTCGCTCGCATGATGTACCTGTCATGGGACACATGAGGTATTTCAATGAGGACACCAGTGCCAACCAGTTGCCCACTCCTCGTCCTCTTAGGATCATCGCCAGTTGGTCCGGGGCTGTTTATTCGACTGGGCAAGCCCACCTTATTTCACAGCTAACCATATTTAAAGGCCATGTCGCTATCCACCACCTGCGACCCGCTGGGTTGGGGATGGTCGCCCCAGGGATGATCGCCCCATAGCCCAGTAACAATTAATTATCCACTTAATATACCAGATGTGGTAGCCGAATCGGTAGAGCATGGGCCTCGTGTGTGGGAGGTTGGGAGTTCGCTTCCAGGTCGAACCAATGACTTATCAAATTGATACTTGTCGCTTTCTTGCATTGTACTTGGGATTAATAGGATAGGGCAAGGACTGGTTAGCTTAATGTCAGGATAATGTGACTGAATGGAATATCAGGTCATGCTGCTGGTGGCCTGATTTCCCAGTGGGGCAGCACTATAAAGTCACCATCAGTGTGCACTGTCTCAAATCGGTACCCATCCTGATATGACTTTAGATGTTGCAAGGACATAAAACTCCAACAACCAGCCACTTAATATAGTTGATATTTATTGAATGTGATTATTTCAATAATAATAAAAACTAATATCCATATAAAGAATCCACGTTAAAGTCCCGCTACCAAATCTTTAATGATAGATGATACCGAGTAAGTAACTGGTCGTGGTATCTAGGACAACGAGTTGTACTTACTTACCTGTTGGTTATAATGACCTAAAACTCGGTCACACCAACTGGATACATGAGAGGAACTCAACCGTGACATTCATGAAGTCCGGGCATGAACAAATTTCCTCGATTTAGCCGATTTCCGCGAATTCTTTATTTCTACGAATATTTTACAGTAATCTATATATTTTAATATATTCTCTGCGATTTTTTCAGGTTTTATTTAAATACCACAAAATGCGAGTACAATTTGAAGCATTCAACTATATTGCTGCCAACCTCGTTCTTTCCCCTTTCACTGTGTCTTGCGAGATGGTTTTGCCCATCTAGTCTCTCACATGCTGTTGTTTGTTTGTTTGTTGTTGCTTTACGTCCTAGCAACAACTAAGGTCATACAAATACAATCAACCTACCCACGCCTAACTCTCTAGTTGGTTGGTTGTTGGAGTTTTATGTCCTGGCAACATCGACAGTCATACAGGCAACATCTACATTCAGAACGGATAGCGACTTGTGACAGTGCACACTCATGGTGACTTAATAGCGCTTCCCCACTGGGAGACCAGGCCACCAGCACCATGACCTGAATCCCACTTAGTCACATTAGCCAACCAGTCCTTGCTCTATCCTATTAATGTCGAGCACCTGGCTAGGAAGCGACAAGAATAAATTGGTTTGACTCGACCAGGGTTGGAACCCATGGGTTCGAATTCCAAGATCTACCAAAATGGGAGACAGACGCTCAACTTATTCGGCCATCCCGCCTGGTGCGGTAAAATCAAATCTAGATGCATGTTTTAGTTTCAAAAATGTTATACTTTAAATGGACTAACAGTAACACAACGTATAGTAAAAGCTGGATTGTTGACGGTTTGGAATCTACAAACAGTTACAAGCCATAAACAAGAAGCAAGAAAACCTAAATTATTACTAAAAACTAAATTCAGAAGATTTGAATCAAAGTGGACTACTGTTGCCCAGTGAAAAACAACTTATTCATTATCAGCAGATTAAATACATTCATCGCACAAAAAAATGCTTTCATCGGACTATACAGCTTTAATAGCAACCCCACCAAAAATACACCATCAATTCAACTCAATTGTCCTACCTCGCTCAGAGTCTGACATATTTTTGTCGCTACCTCAGCTAAGACATGAACTGATTCCCCAAGTTCAGTCGTGCATCTCCTTAAGTGCTCCTGGTGGAGATTGACTGATAGATAACCAATGATAGACTCAGGACAGGCTTCCATAATGGACGCCACGCCGCCTATGCGCGCTCTTGTGTGTTATTCAGTTTGCCGCCCATTCAATTTCAATGTCGTCTGCTGTCACTAAATGCCGTCTGCTGTTGAGGAAACTCTTCGAACTGAGTTATTTTTCATTGGCAACCACGCAGTGTGTATAGAAAGGGAAGTAATAGAATGATTAAATGTCGCCCGATAGTTTTTTTATTGTTGTTTTTGTATTTCTTGTTGTTTTTATGTTCAACGCGTAGTACTGTGGTAGAGGCAAGTCTGCCGATCATAGTAAATTAAAGTGGTTTAGTTGAGTTTTATGAGCGTTTGAAATGATACCTGGAGCTAATGAAAGATTTAGTTCACTTTTCACTCAACACAACCAGACACACATAGACACACACAGACACACAGAGACACATTTAGCAGCACGCAAAGGCACACATGAACACATACTGATGCACACATATTGGTACGCACACAGACAAATAGACGGACGCACATATAGACCCACACAGACAGATACAGATGCAGATGGATGTACACATGGACACAGAGGCAGCCATGTGCATAGACACATATATATACATGCACAAATACACACAGACACACAGTGTCAAACATAATGACACACGTAGACAGACATAAATGGACACACACATACTCACATAAATACACACACATGCAGACACATACATGTACCAAGACAAACGTAGATGCACACACACTCACAGAGACACACGCATACAAACATACATACACATTTACAAAAGAAAAGGAAAGTTTGTTTTATTTAATGACACCTCTAGAACACATTGATTTTTATCATTGGCTATTGGACATCAAACATATGGTCATTCAGACATATTTCTTTGGAGGAAACCCAGTGCGCCACATAGGCTACTCTTTCCGATATGCACTTTCCCACAGACTGGACAGCACATAGCACATCCTTTGATGAACCAGTAATGAACCACTGGTTAGAATGAAAAATAGCCCAAACTCCATGTGTGTCAACTAAGCAGCATCGATAGGATCACCCACACCTTCATAGTTGGACACTCTACCGCCTGAGCTACATCGAACTCCACATACATAAATACATACATACATACATAAGCCTACATAGATACACGCGAACCAGACGGGGTGGCCGAATGAGTAGAGTGTCCGTCTCCTGTTTTGAGAGATCGGGAGATCCGAACCCATGAGTTTGTGGGTTCGAATCCTGGTCGAGTCAAACCAATGACATAAAGATTTATACTTGTCGCTTCCTCGCCTGGCGCCCGGCGTTAGTAGGATAGGACAAGGACTGGTTGGCTCAGTGTCAGGATAATGTGACTGGGTGGGATATCAGGTGATGGTGCTGGCCGCCTCGTTTCCCAGTGGGGCAGCACTATAAAGTCGCCATGAGTGCGCACTGTCACAAGTCGGTACCCGTCCTGATATGATCTTAGATGTTGATAGGATGTAAAACAACAACAATCAAACACAGCTACACGTAGACATACGCAGACAGACACAGATGCACCCACACTCGACACGCAATGTGTCTAAATTAGCTTCACTTAATGCACACATTGTCTCTGCTGAATGGTCACCTACATGTGGAAGAGATGCATGAGCAGGTTCTTTGTCATGTGCAGCGATGTGTGACATCGCGATGGCGGCCGGGGCTAATATTTATTGTGGAAAGTGAAGGACATGTTCAGATATTGCTACGCTGTTTCATTTAACATGACTTCAATTTGAATGGGGACGGGGCGTAGCTCAGACGGTAGAGTGTCCACCTTTGAAGGTTTGTGTCATCCGATCGATCTTTCTCAGTGGACACATTTGCATTTTGGGCTATTTTCCGTTTCAACCAGTGGTCCACAACTGGTTCATCAAAGGCTGTGGTATGTGCTGTCCTGTCTGTGGGAAAGTGCATATAAAAGACCCCTTGCTGCTGATCGGAAATAGTAGTCTATACATGTGGTGGCAGCGGTTTTCGTCCAAAGAAATATGTCAGAAGGACCACATGTTTGACGTCCAATAGCCGATGATAAAAATCAATGTGCTCTAGAGGCATCGTTAAATAAAACCTACTTTTTCAATTTGAATGTGGTTGACCTCATTCTATAATTGATTAGCTATGTTTATTGTTGTTTTACATCCTGGCAACACCAAAGGTCATATCAGGACGGGTATCGCCTTGTAATAGTACGCACTTGTGTATTTAGATATTAAGGCTTCTGGAACCGGACGTGATGGCCGAATCGGTAGAGCGCAGGCTTCCGTGCAGAAAGTCGGGAGTTATAATCTCAGCCGAGTCAAAGCAATGACTTACCAAATTTATACTTGTCGCTACCTAGTCTGGTACTTGGCATTACAAGGATAGGACAAGGACTGGTTAGGTCAGTATCAGGATAATGTGACTGAATGGAATATTGGATCATGATGCCTGTGTCCTGGGCTCGCAGTAGGGTAGCACTATAAAGTAACCATGAGTGTGCATTGACAGAAGTTGGTACCTATCCTGATATGACATTAGATGTTGCCAGGAAGTAAAACTCCAACAAACAAACGCACACACCAACAAACCAACGCACCACCACATCTACACACGGATTACAAATATGTATACATTTTGTAAGTCATTGGTTTGACTCGGTTGGTATTCGAACCCACGACCTCCTGTATGGGGCATGACGTTAGATGTTGCCAGGATGTAAAACCACATATAGTAGAGGGATATATGGTTTAATGACGTCATGAAAGCATGATAATTGACCATTTTGAAAGCATGATAATTGTCCGCGTGATTCATGTCCTATTGCCTTGTAACAAGTACGCCGACATTTACAGACCTCGTCCACCCTCTTCTCATATAGAATTATGGCTGTTCTGTAGGTTCATCCTGCATACTCAGCTCCCGACTTCAGAATTAATCTAAACAAGGCAAATCAAGTTTTAATCCCAACTACTAGTACTAGTATTAGTAATGGTATTTACCAGCAAGGATTTTATATTGCCCCCTATCATCGCTCATTATCACACTTCCAATATGGCAGACGTATTTTCGGATTGCATGCTGGAAGAGTCTCAAACAGCCTCACTTTGCCATCCACCAGACGGGATGGCCGAATGAGTTGAGCGTCCGTCTCCTGTTTTGGGATATCAGGGGATCCGAACCCATGGGTTCATGGGTTCGAACCCTGGTCGAATCAAACCAATGACTTAAAAATTTATACTTGTCACTTCCGAGCCAGGCGCTCAGCATTATTAGGATAGGGCAAGGACTGGTTGGCTCAATGTCAGGATAATGTGAGTGAGTGGGATATCAGGTCATGGTGCTGGCGGCCTGGTCTCCCAGTGGGGCAGCACTATAAAGTCACCATGAGTGGGCACTGTTCCAAGTCGGTACCCGTCCTCATATGACCTTAGATGTTGCTAGGATGTAAAACAACAAACAAACAAAGTTTGCCATCTTATATATATAAAATCCTTGGTAACCCCCCCCCCTCCCCCCCCGCCCCCCAACAAGCAATCCAACAGGTTTGTGAGTCCTCAGTGAAGCTTCCCCACAGTCCCTGCGTGGCGCCCAGTTTGAGGCTGCGCACGTCGAATCAAGGACAAGCGTCTCATCAATGATTAAATGGTGTCGCTGCCGCTCGATAGGTGGCGCTGACGTCTGGCGGCGTCTCCTTGACACACTTTCGTGGTGCTGTGACTGATGGGAATGAATTTGGCGCGGCATTACTAACAATTCTCCCAAAGACTCATCTAATACCTCTCGGCCCTAATGGTGCTGTCACATTGCGACGTTTCTCGCCAACGCGCGTCAACGTTTGTCACTTTTTGGCGAAACGTTGGGAGACGTCTGGAAGCGTTATCCGTGCATTACGCGCGCGTTAGGCGTGCGTCGGTACACATCGGTACACTTTGATTGACAGCGATTGCTTGCACAAAACTTACGATGGGTGCCGACGGGCGCCAACATGTGGGTGCGACCGTTACGGGGACGTTAGGCGCGCCTCGAGATACGTTAGAAGCGCGTTGGAGGTACGTATACTTTTTTTCCACTGACGCCGCTCACGCGTGAGGCTCGTTACCACACATTGCGCCAAACGGATGCTTTTTGTTGTTTTACATCCTACCAACATCTAAGGTCATATCAGGATGGTGCACCAAACTTTTACGACAATGTCGGCCACACGCTACCAATGCGTTGCGCTGTTGCCGAAAAGTTTGACGTGTCTCGACGATTAACAGTGATTTTGCGCATTGGCGGCACACGGCGAGATACGTCGTAGTGTGACAGGGCTATTACACCAGACGAGATGGCCGAATGAGTTGAGTGTTCGTCTCCCATTTTGGTAGCTCGTGGGATTCGAACCGATCGGTTCGAACCCTGGTCGATTGAAATTAATGACGTAAGAATTTATACCTGTCGCTTCTTAGCCAGGCGCTTGGCATTATTAGGATAGGACAAGGACTGGTTGGCTCTGTGTCAGGATAATGTGACTGAATGGGATATCAGGTCATGGTGCCGGTGGCCTGATTTCCCACTGGGAAATCACTATAAAATCGCCATGAGTGTCCCCTGTCACAAGTCGGTACCCGTTCTGATATGACGTTGGATGTTGCCAAGACAGAAAACTCCAACAACCAACAAAGATCTCTCCTCTAACCACCACCACCACACACACAACTATATTCCGCAGGTGTGATTGCTTGAGTACATTTACCCACCCACCCACTGTCCATAAAGTATAATACTATGGTGTATATGATATATTTAGTCAAATAACATATAACTTATCATGTTGCATAAAAAATATGACCTCCATTGCAGATGCCACACAGGAAAGAACTGCATTATCCTAGGAATAGCTAGTGTATATTTTATATATATTATGGTATCAGTCACCAAAAACAAAAGAAATGGTTTTCATATAAACTAGATATACGCATATAAGTAGCAGCAACAAGAAGACAAATTGTGCCCAATTTTAATTGTACTTGCGTAATAAATAAATATACTAATTTGACAAAGATAATGGAAAGCGCATCTCAAAATAGCAGCATTCAGGGAGACAAGGAAGCCTGGGAGGTTGCAGGTAACAAAAAAGGCAACAAGAGGTAGTGATGGCCCCAGACTGATAATGAACAGAGCCAAAAACAGATCATATGAGAGGAGTACCGTGTACATGAAGGCAAGGGAATGGAATACACTGGGAGTAGAAGGAAGAAGCACAGGGACAATAGAAACATATAAAACATTAATCAAAAGAGAGCTAAATGCACTGCTAGACTAATGACAACAACAAATAAAATGAATTAAATAAGAAAAAGAAAGATAGATAAATAAATAGAAAATACACTGATAATTCAAGCACAGTTTTAGAGGGTATAGATGCTAGGTATGATACATACAAAAGGTAAACTTTAAACTTTAAATCAAAACCTAATGACCACTAACACAGCAAGGTGAAGACATTCAGAGAAATTAACTATTGGTAACCAAACAATTATCCAATTGTAGAACGAACAAACTCACAGATGTTTGGGGGATGTGGGAGAATGCTTACAAACAGAGAAAGAATGCATGCAGTCGTTCGCTACACAACAACTGAAAGTGATGAAAAGAAGGGGAGTCACAAGACTATTACTGTCAATAAATACACCCATCACAAAAAAACTAAAACAAAATTAAAATGTTTGAAATCTGTTCTCTTCCAATAGGAATGCGTGGTAAAGGGTGAATAGGCTCAAGCTGCAAAGTCCGATGAAACCATTACATTTTCAAAATAAAAACAATTATCTAGATTTGAACCTACATATCTAACTTGGACACTGGTGCATTTATTAACATGTATTACTGCAGAGAAGGGAATTCATTTGACGTCCATTTAATAGAACCTGTTATAAATATTACTAAAGCCGATGGTGTCCAACATTTTTATGTGCATGCCAAAACTAGTTTTGCATGTTTTCATTTCAAATTTCTCCCAACGTCTACAATTTTATATCAAAGTTACTTCAAGTTAAAGTGTTATACATTATACAAATTCACCTGATATATTATCGCCAAAGAAATTATCGGAAACTTATTTATTTATTTATTTGTTTCCTGGGGTTTAACGTCCTAGCAACATCTATGATCATATCAGGACGATCAAAAACTTTAAAAACAACCTTTTGCAACTTTAATTATTTGGGCGGTTATTTGTAGGTGAGTCCGGCACTGTGAATGAGCAGGTGGGAGTGAGGAGGCGTGAGGAGGAGTGAGGGGGAGTGAGTGTGGGAGGTGAGAGACTACAGGAGTAATGCCTGGACTGAAGGGTGGGGTGACATCTGAGGAGCTCTGCACTGATTGGTTGTCACCAAACACTGTTTGCTCCATTGATGCATGCCGGACGCAGTGGCCGAATCGATAGCATGCAGGCCTCCCATCCGGGAGATCGGTAGTTCAATTCCGGGTCGAGTCAAACTAATGACTTACACAATTTATGCTTGTCACTTCCTAGCATGGTGCTCCGCATTAATAGGATAGGGCAAGGACTGGTTAGGTTAGTGTATGGATAATGTGACTGAGTGGGATATTGGGTCATGGTGCTGGTGGCTTTTTGTTGTTGAAGATTTATACTGCCTATTATGGATAAGTCTGAATGGACTTGTTTTCACCAGTAGACAGTTTGTCGATAGAAATCCCAAGCCTACACTTTTACTGACCCAAGGGATTTTTAACCTCCCTCACCACATAGACATGGTATGAGAGCAACTGGCCTTTGATGATGCTGTAAGTTATACACAGTGGTGGAAATCCAAATTGGTAGAGGTGGGGGCATGGGGAATCGAACCACCGACCTTCAGATTAGGAGTCTGATCTAGAAAAAGTCAGACACTCCAACAACTACACCACAGAGAACACCAGTGGGGCAGCACTGTAAAGTCACCATGTGTGTGCACTGTCACAAGTTGGTACCTGTCCTGATATGATCTTAGATGTTGCAAGGACTTAAAACGCCAACAACCAACCAACCAATCATCTGTTGTTGATATATTTAGCCTTTGCTGGTTACACGGTTTAAAACCACTACCAATCAAGCATCCTCCCCATTCGTACCTTCTTTTAGACATTTTTTATTCACAATTTCCATACATTATTCCACAAACATAACTATTCTGTTAACTATAGAACTTGCAGGAACAGTGTAACCATTACTGGTTGTCTTCCCACTGCCCCTTATAAACAAAATAATCCATCAAACAAAATCATGAGCCCTGGAACTATTATACACATAACCTACAGACTGCTCTGTAAGGAAACAAACACATGTTTACAAAAGATACGATGAGATCAGGACCTGTTCATCAATAGACAAATTCTATGGTTCAAATATTGGGTCTATATGACCTGGGGTAACAATCACAACATAATTTCTGTCACAATTTACTGTATCTGAGTAAATTCTTAATAGTACAGATTTTATCCTGCATTTAAAAAAACATTATTATCAACTTCACTATCAATATTAGCGGACCAAATTATATCATAGAGAAACTATAACCAGACTCCAATACTATACACCCTGTACACAGCCAACAACGCAATCCACAACGGTACTCTCGGGACTTGAAACCTATTGCCTAGAATGGGATTTCATGCCTCGATCTGCCATGCTGATAGCCTGCATGTAAACCTGCACATAAGCCTGCATCGAAGCCTGCATTCATTGCTAGTGCTCACCCTATATTGGATATGGATCGGTAGGCATCCTTCTATGGCAATGTCGACTACAACGACATAGGCAGATTTGTATCACCAGTCGGGACCAATAGATCTTTTACGCAGAACACGCTGCACAGTGAGCTGGTATTCAATGCATTAAAGTTCTGCCGCCATGGGCAGAGGGCGGGTTGGTGGTGGAAATCATCTATAAGACCTTTTCCATAGAGCAATCTGTATCCAATATAGATTTGCCACTGCTATTGGAGGGCATGTTGGTGGTGGAAATCATCTATAAGACCTTTTATGCGGAGCACGCTCACCGATCTGCTATCCAATACATTAGTTCTGCTGCTGTGGGCAGAGGGCGTGTTGGTGGTGTGAATTATCTATGAGACCTTTTCCTCAGAGCTGTCTGTATCCAATATAGATTTGCCACTGCCATCAAGGGGAATGCTGGTGGTGGGAATCATCTATTAGACCTTTTCGACAGAAAATGCTGCATAGTGAGCTACTATTCAATACATTAGTTCTGTTACTGCCACTATCAGAGGGCGGGTTGGTTGTGGGAATCATCTATAACTTAATATAAGACCTTTTCCACAGACCATGCTGCTACCCACAACATTCGTTCTGCTGCTACTAGCAGAGGGCAGATTGGTGGTGGGAATAATCTATAGACCTTTTCCACAAAGCACACTGTACCCAATACATTACTCCTGCCACTGCCATCAGAGGGCAGGTTGGCGGTGGGAATCATCTATAAGACCTTTTCCCACAAAGCAGTCTGTACCCAATACATTACTCCTGCCACTGCCATCAGATGGCAGGTTGGTGGTGGGAATCATCTATAGACCTTTTCCCACAGAGTACACTGTAGCCAATACATTACTCCTGTCACTGCCATCAGAGGGCAGGTTGGCAGTGGGAATCATCTATAAGACCTTTTCCACAAAGCACTCTGTACCCAATAGATTACTCCTGCCACTGCCATCAGAGGGCAGGTTGGCAGTGGGAATCATCTATAAGACCTTTTCCACAAAGCACTCTGTACCCAATACATTACTCCTGCCACTGCCATCAGAGGGCAGGTTGGCGGTGGGAATCATCTATAAGACCTTTTCCACAAAGCAGTCTGTACCCAATACATTACTCCTGCCACTGCCATCAGATGGCAGGTTGGTGGTGGGAATCATCTATAGACCTTTTCCCACAGAGTACACTGTACCCAATACATTACTCCTGTCACTGCCATCAGAGGGCAGGTTGGCAGTGGGAATCATCTATAAGACCTTTTCCACAAAGCACTCTGTACCCAATAGATTACTCCTGCCACTGCCATCAGAGGGCAGGTTGGCAGTGGGAATCATCTATAAGACCTTTTCCACAAAGCACTCTGTACCCAATACATTACTCCTGCCACTGCCATCAGAGGGCAGGTTGGCGGTGGGAATCATCTATAAGACCTTTTCCACAAAGCAGTCTGTACCCAATACATTACTCCTTCCACTGCCATCAGATGGCAGGTTGGTGGTGGGAATCATCTATAGACCTTTTCCCACAGAGTACACCGTACCCAATACATTACTCCTGTCACTGCCATCAGAGGGCAGGTTGGCAGTGGGAATCATCTATAACACCTTTTCCACAAAGCACTCTGTACCCAATAGATTACTCCTGCCACTGCCATCAGAGGGCAGGTTGGCAGTGGGAATCATCTATAAGACCTTTTCCACAAAGCACTATGTACCCAATACATTACTCCTGCCATTGCTATCAGAGGACAGGTTGGTGGTGGGAATCATCTATAAGACCTTTTCCACACAGCAATCTGTATCCAATTACGATTTGCCACTGCCATCAAAGGGAATGCTGGTGGTGGGAATCATCTATTAGACCTTTTCGACAAAAAATGCTGCATAGTGAGCTACTATTCAATACATTAGTTCTGTTACTGCCACTATCAGAGGGCGGGTTGGTTGTGGGAATCATCTATAACTTAGTATAAGACCTTTTCCACAGACTATGCTGCACACTGAACTGCTATCCACAACATTCGTTCTGCTGCTACTAGCAGAGGGCAGATTGGTGGTGGGAATCATCTATAGACCTTTTCCACAGAGCACACTGTACCCAATACATTACTCCTCTCACTGGCATCAGAGGGCAGGTTGGCGGTGGGAATCATCTATAAGACCTTTTCCACAAAGCACTCTGTACCCAATACATTACTCCTGTCACTGCCATCAGAGGGCAGGTTGGTGGTGGGAATCATCTATAGACTTTTTCCACAGACTATGCTGCACACTGAGCTGTTGCCCACAACATTCGTTCTGCTGCTACTAGCAGAGGGCATGTTGGTGGTGGGAATCATCTATAAGACCTTTTCCACAAAGCACTCTGTACCCAATACATTACTCCTGTCACTGCCATCAGAGGGCAGGTTGGTGGTGGGAATCATCTATAGACTTTTTCCACAGACTATGCTGCACACTGAGCTGTTGCCCACAACATTCGTTCTGCTGCTACTAGCAGAGGGCATGTTGGTGGTGGGAATCATCTATAAGACCTTTTCCACAAAGCACACTGTACCAACTACATTACTCCTGTCACTGCTATCAGAGGGCGTGTTGGTGGTGCGAATCATCTATAGACCTTTTCCACAAAGCACTCTGTCCACAATACATTACTCCTGCCACTGCCAGCAGAGGGCAGGTATGTGGTTGGAATCATCTATAAGACCTTTTCCACAGAGCACTCTGTACCCAATACATTACTCCTGCCACTGCTATCAGAGGGAAGGTTGGTGGTGGGAATCATCTATAAGACCTTTTTCACAAAGCACACTGTACCCAATACATTACTCCTGCCACTGCTATCAGAGGGCAGGTTGGTAGTGGTAATCATCTATAAGACCTTTTCCACAAAGCACTCTGTACCCAATACATTACTCCTGCCACTGCCATCAGAGGGCAGGTTGGTGGTGGGAATCATCTATAAGACCCATTCCGCAGAGTAAGTTGCACAGTGAGCTGCTAACCGTATCGCTTTGCAAATAGTAACTACTGACAGTAACAAAAACAAATATGTTGCGTAGATATTATGATAATGCCTGCTCTTTTTTCCTTTCTTTGAACAAAAAAAGTTGGTTGGTTGTTGGAGTATTACATCCTGGCAACATCTAAGGTCATAGTTGGGTGATTGTTGGAGTTTTACGTCCTGACAAGATCCAAGGTCATATCAGGATGGGTACTGACTTGTCACAGTGCACAATCATGGTGACTTTATAGTGCTGCCCTATTGGGAAACCAGGGCACCAGCACATTGACCTGATGTCCCACCCAAGCACATTATCCTGACACTGAGCCAACCAGTCCTTGCCCTATACTAATAATGACGAGCACCTCGCTATGAAGTGACAAGTATAAATTTGTAAGTCATTGGTTTGACTCGACCAGGGTTCGAACCCATGGGTTCGAATCCCGCGATGTACCAAAACGGGAGACGGACGATGTACTCATTTGGCCATTCCGTCTGGTTTTGTTTTAAAGAATCCTGTTTCTACCTTTTCATCCAGCTTCACGTCTGAAAAGAACGCAATGAATGACCTGACGGCACATAATTTCTCTTCTTTTTGTCTTTGTTCCCCCTTTTTTTTGGATGGGGTGTTTATGCTGTCCATAGCATCTAAGTTTGGATGATCAAGCTTGTTTTCAATGCTGAGCAGTTATAGTTTTGTGTTTCTCAAAGTTATATCTTGGGTTTGTGATCTATGTTAGTGTTTTGGGGTTTTCCACTTCTTTTCCCCCCACTTAATTCTATGCTAGCCTACTCTATTTACATGTTATAGGCTTGTACGTCAGAGTTCAATATACCGTACATTGTTGGAAGGGAAGGTGAATGGCAGCAGAGGGAGAGGGAGACCAAGAACATCATGGTTTACAAATATTTCACAGTGGACAGGCTTGAATTATTCACAGTCTATCAGAACAGCACACCATCGGGACAAGTGGAGAACCATTGCATCCAACCCTCGACTAGAGGACGGATCTATTGATTGATTGAGGCTTGTACGTAGTAGGTGGTTGGGTTATGTTTGTTTGGATTTGATTTGATTATATTGTTGGTGTACATGTTATCTGGCTTTTATATTTCCGCGTTTCCCGTCATGGGCTGTCGATTCTTATTTCTGTGGCTAGTATATAAATGTACTCATCACAATAGGCCATTTGTAAAGCCAACACAGGGCACTAGTGCTCATACCATTGACATTCTCAGACTATTTACACACAGACATAGAGAGAGCAGGACCTCTTGCAGTACATCCTCTATTTGCACTCTTTTTGCTGGCGGGAACATCAACGAGAAGTTAACCTCCTTTAAGAAGATTTCTTTGTTTGTTGTTTTTACATCCTGGCAACATCTAAGGTCATATCAGGATGGGTCCTGACTTGTGACCTCATGGTGACTTTAAAGGGCTGCCCCACTGGGACACTACCCGCCAGCACCATGAGCTGATATCCCACTCAGTCACATTCTCCTGACATTGAGCCAACCAGTCCTTGCCCTATCCTAATAATGCCAAGGGTTGGCTAGGAGGCGACCAGTATCAATTTTGAAGTCATTGGTTTGACTCGACCAGGGTTCGAACCCACGAACTCATTCGGCCATCCCGTCTGGTCCCTTTGTGAAGAAGATACAGGACACGGTAGCCACATCGGTAGAGCGCAGGCTTCCCGTGCAGAAGGTTGGTTGTTTGAATCCCAACTGAGTCAAACCAATCTCTTATATTCATTTATAATTGCCACTACCTAGGATAGGGCAAGGACTGAGTAGCACAGTATCAGGATAATACAATTGTGCGGGATATCGGGTCATGGTGCCGGCAGCCTGGTCTCCCAGTGGTGCAGGACTATAAAGTCGCCATGAGTCGGCACTGTCATCTGTGGTGCCCACCGACCCTCGGAGATTGATGATGATGATTATTCATTCAAGTGACTCATACCTCATGCGCTAATGCTGGCAACATAACTGGTTCAACACTTCCGGTTCTGGACTAGACGGGATGGCCGAATGAGTTGAGCGTCCGTCTCCCGTTTTGGTAGATCGTGGGATTCGAAGCCTGGTCGAGTCAAACCAATGACTTTAAAAACTGTATACTAGTTGCTTCCTCGCCAGGCGCTCACCATTAAGAGCATATGGCAAGGACTTGTTGGCTCGGTGTCAGGATTATGTGACTGAGTGGGATATTCAGATGAATACAAATATTGACCACAAAAAAAAGTCATGGTGTTGGCGGCCTGGTCTCCCAGTGGGGCAACACTATTAAATCGTCATGAGTGTGCACTGTCACAAGTCGGTAACCATCCTGATATGACCTCAGATGTTGCCAGGACAAAAAACGCCAACAACCAACCAACTTCCGGTTCTGGTCAAACAGGTCGCCCACTCTCCTCCCTCTTTTTGTTGTATGTATATATATATGTGTTGTATAATTGGTTATGCAAATAATATAAATAACATAGCTTTGATTGTATTCATAGCATGTAAATAGATTCCGGTCATCCCCAATGACTGGTGAAACACACTTACCTAGTCCAATGGTTTTAAGTTTCTGCCGTATGCTTTTAGATCAATTCATTGGGTTGGTTGTTACACTCCACTTTACTTGCAGGAATGAAACATCTCCGCGATTTCGCGGATTTCCGCGATTTTATATAATTACCAATTACTGGGTAGTTCGAATCCCATATCTTATATGACCTTAGATGTTGCTAGAACATAAAACGCAAGCAGGAACGAGATAGGTATGGGTGATAAAATAGGCACAACAAAAATAGTTGAAAACTGACTTCTGGAATTTTTGCGCAATTCCCTGACAGTGCTAATCCTATTGAGGGGGGGGGGGGGCGAATCAGCATTTTCGCGGAAATTCACCGTTTTTTGGGGGTACATTAGTTGTTTAAGCAGGAGAAATTTCAGTCGCAGACGACTGGTCTTCCTCATTCCACTGCTCATTGCCATATCCTAATAATGTTGAGTGCCTGGCTAGGAAGCGAAAAGTATCAATTTTTAAGTCATTGGGTTGACTCGACCAGGATTCGAACCGACAATCCCATGATCTACCAACACAGGAGATGGATGCGGTAACTCATTCGCCCATCCCGCCGTCAACGTAATAACCTCAGCTTGATTTCCGCGTTTGTTTTTTTTTACCAGAGGCCACTTTCAACCCTACCTTAGTTTCAACTAACTTTTATTTTAATGGATTAACTTTCGAAATTGTTGAAATTGAAACATGCAAAATTAATTTTGTCATGCACATCAAAATACTGGAACTCATATGTTTCAACAGTGACATATTCTATTGAATAGAATTAGTATTCCTTTTATGCAACAATAAATATTTGATGAGTAAATCAACATCCAAGTTGGACATGTAGGATCCCATCTAAAATGTTATCTTATCATCGGTTGATTAGTTGGTTGTTGGAGTTTTACGTCCTGGAAACATTTAAGGTCATATCATGGACGGGACATCATCGGACAATTCAGTTTTATACCACTAAGCTAAATTTATGTTAGCTGGTCTGGTTCTAGAGTTAATTAGTGTTACCACTACCAGGTGGCGCCACGGCGTCTGGTGAGGGAACTAGATTAGATATATTGCATCAAGTGCATGCATAATATACCACTGAAGCAGAGTGTAAAGTCCTCAGCTGGCATCTGTGGTTTGTGTAGGCAGGCTATAATGAAATCAATACAAGCAAGAAGAGAAAGGAAGAGTATAAAGAATGAAAGTAGAGAGAGAGACAATGCCCTCTGGTTTATTATTATATAGTGGTACATGGATCTGGTATGGCACACCACCTCACCTTATTCTCCAATGAGAATCAAGCATTTATAGTTCCACCAATGAACATCAAGCATTCCTGTGTCACCATGGCTACTGTGATCTGCCCACCACCACCATGAGGTGTGGCTGCTTGGGCACCACCTGCCTGAGCTGAGTGTGTGGTGATCCGTGACTAACAGAGGGGGGAGGGGGTAGTGAGTAGAGCTCCAAGTGCCCCTTACACACTATCTATAGTGCCTCCTTCACACTATCTACCTAATACACAATGCCTATTGACCATAAGTAAAGGATCACCAGCAACTACATAAATACATTCATGCACCTGCCACTATACCATTTACCATTATATACCATGTGTATTCCTCCACCAATGCATTTTATCAGAATATTTTACAAGAGCATCTAATGGCAATTTGTTTACATTCAAAGAAATGTTATCCTCATTGAGTATATCAAATATGAAACCATTGAACTTTAGATTAGATTATATATTTGTTTAGAGCGGATTTGATTTGTTTAATTCTATCTAATGTAATTGCCAATCGATGGTGAGATTTCACATTCTGTGTAAAAATGATGGTTAAAGGTGAATAGTCCAATGAAAACATCAAATTTTCAAAATGAAAACAATTATCGCATCACCGAAGGGAATACTTAAGAAATTGAATAGAACCTGATACTGCAAAATCTTATGGTGTCAGAGTTGTGGCGTGCTTGCCGGAATCAATTTTGCAAGTTACTTCAAACTAACATATGGTAGATTATAACGATTCACCTAATATATTTTATCGCAGAAAATTATAGAAACTCAAAATCATCGGACTATGCAACTTTAAATCAAATGACAGCATACAAATTTAAATACGTCTCAACGTGACCATAGCCGTGTTTACACGGGCGAGTTAAAACGGCTCATATAATGCGCCTTGCCTAGTTCGCCTCACATTCGCAGTGTAAACAGGACTCTGGGGCGGATTAGGGCTGATTCGCTTCATATGATTCACTTTGTGTAAGCCACCTTGCGAGGTGGTTTATATGAAGCGATACAGCTTGTTCCCGGGCGGCGATAGTGTAAAATAGCAGTGCTCGCCGGCTACAGGCAGACCTAAGGCTGCTGGTTCCCGGTCGCTGACACACTTTCAAACTCACTGGTGTAAACGCGCCACTACTTCGCTTCACATAAATCGCTTTGCCTAATTCGCTTCACAATTCCCCGTGTAAACACGGCTTTTGACCGTTACTGCCAACATGGTGTAAAACCACCATCAATCATTTTTTTTATATTCGCATAATGCATTACACAGCACATAAAGACCACAATTGGAGCCGAGTTACCCCATTCGGTTGTCACAGCAGCATAGTTAGAGTGTCCGCCTCCCGTGTAGGTAGACCATGGGGTCGTGGGTTCGAATCCTGGTCGAGTCAAACCTATGACTTTAACATTGATACTTGTCGCTTCCTAGCCAGGCGCTCGGCATTATTAGGATAGGGCGAGGACTGGTTGGCTCAGTGTCAGGATTATGTGACTGAGTGGTCTCCCAGTGGGGCAGCACTATAAAGTCGCCATGAGTGTGCACTGTCACAAGGCAGTACCCGTCCTGATATGACCTTAGATGTTGCTAGGACGTAAAACAACAAACAAACAAAAGAATAGCGGAAATTGACGTTGCAGTCTGGTAGTTTGAAGCCTTGCTGTATTCATTTAGATAACTTACTACAAATACATATGGAGGTTGGATAACAACAAATTAAACAATAACCCATACACAACAAATTTTTTTGAAGACAGAGAATTTGATGGTGGGGGTAAAATAACGACGCTGATCTGACTCGCAGAATTAGGTCAATATGAGTTGCTCAATTTGCTCAGACCCGCATTGCCCCATCATGAGGCAGCATTTGGAATTGGGGAACGCTTCCAAAGCTTCCAAAGTAGGACGCCTATTAAAGCCGGGATGCGCTAGCTTTTTTGTGTTCTTTTGGGGGGGGGGGGGGTAGTCTCCATCCGGTGGCACTCTTATTCCCCCCATTATTTCCTCCTGGCTGGTAACTGGATGGAGGAGAGGTGGCCGACTGAGCAGAGCACCACCTGTTTCCGATGTGTTCAATCCCCGGCTCCGTCCTGAGATGACCATGGATGTTGCTAAGACGTCAAACAACAAAATCCACATACACTCAATCCCCATCCGAGACCACTCATCAAAGCTGCCCTTGCCTTATTTATATTAATGGCAAGCGCCAGGATAGGTAGCGACAAGTATCAATTTTTGTAAGTTATTGGTTTGACTCAGCGGGGTTCAACCCCAAGACCTCCCTCATGGAAGGCTGCCGAGCTAGCGCTTTTACCAATTTAGTCAAAATTGAAGGATTTATTTGGCTTTGTGCCAAGTAAGTCACAGCGGCCATAATTTCGAAGGAACAGAGGTGGTTACAGCAAACTGTAACTGCATCTGGCCCGAATGAAGTAGGCCTGCTTGCGTGCAATTGAGCAGGTGTCCAGGTCACTCATCATCATCATCATGCTGTCGGTTGCAATGCGACAAAGACTGCTTTCATTACTTGACTGCCGCTCTCCATTTAGCTCTCTGCTGTGAGAGTTGCGTCCATGAGTCGGTTTTAATGTCTCTCAGCTTCAGGTTTCATTTCATAAAAGCTGCCTGCAAAAGTGTTGAAGTGCTGTTGGCTTTTGCAAGTTACCAGCGGCACTCTCTCGGGGAGCAAATAGAGGTTTCACACCAGCAAGAACATGTCCAGATAGGCACAAAACTATTTGTCCCTGCAGTGGCTGGTCGGGAGATGTTGGGAGTTCCATACATCACCCGCCCTTAATGCTGCCACAGTGACATGGTTTTCTGTTTAGGGTTTGCTCCCTTAGCCTTCGGTTCTGTCAAGAACCTGTACCACAAGGCAGTGGTTTACAACTCTGCCGGGCAGGGGTGTCAAACTCCCTGAGGTATTGCTATACCTGCAATACCTGCATACCAGGTCAGTCAGGAGTGCCTAAACCAGCACGTAAGCAAAGGTAGAGAACTACCAACAAATACACAGAGGAACAACCTAGAGCAAAACAGGCAGTGCTGAGGTATGTAACACTGCAGCTTAAACGAGTAAGTGAATACAGCTTAAATAAATATTTTATTATTATTATTAAATAATATTGGCATAATAGATTATACATTATATAATCAGGGTTCACCCAGATCCCCGAAAATCCTTGAAAACCCTTGAATGTTGAAATAACATTCAAGAGTACCCGAAACCCCTTGACTCTCGCCTGTTTTCACATAAGACACTTGAAAATGGCAATTTCGAGTGAGCCTCACCTTTTACAGCGCTAGTGTAAAACTTGTTTTGTTAATGCCTTGTCAAGTGTTGTTGTGATGAGTGTTTATCAAGGTGTCTGTTTAATTTGGTGAATGGTAAACGATACGATGTAAATATATGTTCAATAATATGTTGTCACTTTTTATTTAGTTACTTAATTATAGGGTAAACTAAAACATATATTGGCGAGAAAACATTGAAAAACTTGCATCTTGTGGTACATTTTGAAGACACGAAAAACCCTTGAAAAACCCTTGAAAAAGTGTGTATGAAAGTCCATAAACCCCTTGAAAACCCTTGAATTTCATTTTCAAATGTTTTTATCAACCCTGTAAAATGCTGGTCAGCATTTGACTGAATGATTACACAAACACAGACAATCCCTGTCTACATCCAGTTCCTTCAAGAATAGCCGATAAGATACGAGAATAAACAAAGAGGTCAGAATAGGCTTAACGATAAGCCTGAGCTGCGATAGTTCACCTACCTGCGTCCGGAGATAAGGCACACTCCATCTTCTCTGCAGATAAGATAAGGCGGTCAGCGGGTAATCTCCGCGCTTGGTGGCCTGCGTGTAGCCCGTTATCTGCGTCAGAGTGGTCGCTGGTAAACAGCAGATAACACTTCTGAGCCTAAGTTAGGCTGGTTTGGACCTGCAGATTGTGTGTTTAGGAGATTAGGTATGGATCGGCTTCACTACCTGTGCAACCAACCGTGAACACGGTTGGTTGGTTGGTTAAGTTTTACTAACCAGGCAACATCTAAGGTCATATGAGGATGGGTACCAAATTGTGACTGCACACTCATGGCGACTTTATAGTACTCCTCAAATTGGGAGACCCAGCTGCCCGCACCATGACCTGATATCCCACTCAGTCACATTATCCTGACACTGAGCCAACCAGTCCTTGCCATTTCCTAATAATGCCGAGCACCTGGCTAGGAAGTGACAAGTTTCAATTTGTACATCATTGGTTTGATGAGACCAGGGTTCGAACCCTATGGATCTACCAAAACGGAGGCAGATGCTTGCTTTTGAAATTTTTCTAGATAAATAAATTAGGTTAATTGTTATCTATAGCCTACCATACTTTAGTCTGAAGTAACTTTTTATTATAAATGATTATTTTTTGGAGATCTTCGATTTGAAAACACGAAGAGAAATTATGGCAAGCACATCAAAATTCTGAGACCATAGGCGTCAGCACTAAATGGCTCTACTAAATTGCCTTAGCATGCCCTTTTGTGCAAACAATACATGTTTAATAATATATAGGTAGGGTCAAATCTAGATATTTTGGTTTTGAAAATTGTGATGCTTTCATCAGACTGATTTTTTTTGTCATTTTAAATCAATGTTACTCCAAACAAAAATACGGTAAATTAAAAGGACCATTCTAATATATTTAAGCCTGTCTCAAAAGGTGATAACTCTTCTTTTCTTTTGTCCACGTAACGATTGACACAAAACTGCACAGAAAAGGTTACACTGAAAACACATGGAAATTTGCTTCAAATCAATATGTATTCTATTGGAATTATGAAACACCATCAATCAGTTTATCCTGAGCAAATGCATAAGCAGATAGTATGTTGATCATTACAATGGACAAAGTTTTGTCCCAAATTACTTAGCACCTTTTGAGAGAGGCTCATTTATCTCAGAAAATGACAGAAGCTGAAAACCATGGAACTATGCAGCTTTAACTAATTGTCGTTGGAGGCTGTCTTAGCCTCGATCTGGTATCTGACCCGAATTCCGTTTGCCAGTCACGTGGTGCGGGTCTCGACCAATAGCCTGCGACCTGACATTTATCGTCGTTTGCCTCGTGACAGATGCGCGTGGCCCTCATTGTCATTTACCGGTCAATCTCATTGGCCAGAGTGCACGAGGCGATGCGCACCAATGAACCTTACCCCGACCCGTACTCACACCCACACCCACACCCACACTCACACCCACACCAACACCAACACCAACACCCATACCAACACCAACACCCACACCAACACCCCACCCCCATCCACACCCCCACTCATACCCCCATATCCCCCATATCCCCACCCATACCCCACACCTCCACCCATACCCCACCCATGCCTCTACCCGTACTCCACCCATACCCCACCAATACCACCACCCATGCCCTCACCCATACCCCACCCATGCCCCACCCATACCTTCACCCATTCCTCCTCGCATACTCCAGCCATACCACCACCCATACCACCACCCATGCCCCCACCCATGCCCCCACCCAAACCACCACCCATGCCCCCACCCATACCACCACCCATGCCTCCACCCATGCCCCCACCCATACCCCACCCATACCTCCCCCATACCCCCACACCCCCACTCATACCCCAACCCAAACCCCCACCCAAACCTACACTCATACCTCCACCAATACCCCCACGTATACCCAACCTATACCCCCACCTATGCCCCCCCATCCATACCCCCACCCATACCCCCACCCATACCCATACCCATACCCCCACCCATACCCCCACCCATACCCCCACCCATACCCCCACCCGTACCAGCACCCATCCCACCACCCATACCACCACCCATACCCTCACCCATACGCAACCCATACCACCACCCATACCTCCACACATATACCCCCACCCATGCCCCTACCCATACCCCATCCATACCCCATCCATGCACCCAATCACCCGGACCTCACCCCCACCAAAACTTCCACCCATACACACACACCCACACCCATACCCCCACGCCCCACCCTCAGTGTCGGTACCTGGATCCCGGACTCCCTGCTAAAGGTTGACAGTGCCTCCACTCCTAGTCCTACATGTATGGCGATTTGAGCCCCCCCCCCCCCCCCCATCTCTCCCTCCAACACCGTCCCACGCGCCTGCATCGTTCTGTTCATCCGACTGCTAACTGCTTGGTACCACGTAAACTAGGAGGGTCAAGCTGGGTTTGACTACCTAGGCGTCGATAATCTGTGCCAACATTTGACCCGGGGGTTGTGTTCCATCATGATCCAGGAGCTGTGTTTTCTATATCTGCCATTGGTTATTGGAGTTTTACGTCCTGGCAACATCTGAGGTCATACCAGGTTGCATACCGACTTGTCTCAGTGCGCACTCATGACGACTTTATAATGCTGCCCCACTGGGCACCCAGGCCACCAGTACCTAATAAAGTGATATCCCACTCAGTTACATTGTCCTAATACTGATCCAACCAGTCCTTGCACTATCCTAATAATGCCGAGTGCCTGGCTAGGAAGCGACAAGTATCAATATTTAAGCCATCGGTTGGATTCGACCATGGTCCGAACCCGTGGGTCGGAATCCCATGGTCTACCAAAACAGGAGACGGACGCTCAACTCATTCGGCCATCTAATCTGCTATTTCTGTGTGTGTGTGTGGAGGGCATGTGGGTGCGGGGGGACATGGGGGGGGGGGGGCGCTACCCTTATTGTGAGGATGGACTTACTGCTCATGGCATCCAGATGTTCTTGATGTTGTTGTTGTTGTAAATATGTTTGTTCTGCTGAATAAGTTGCTTTCTCCATGCCGCCTCACTGGTCTTCGAGTCATTTTTTAACACAGCAGGAAGTAGGTTATGTAGGCTTTTTTATTGCTGCTTGATGGGTAATAAGGTTCCGTTCAAATTGCACTCAGCATTCTATGGCTCACTCAGACCAAATTGAGGCTCTGATTTGACTGGAACTATACTGCAATAACCGTTCATGCCCAATTACCCTGACTGCATACTAGTTGGCTGACTGTTGGAGTTTTACGTCCTGGCAACACCGAAGGTTATATCAGGACGGTCAGCATACCATAATTCACTCAAGATCTTTTTATCAATTAAAGGGGCTGCATATGGACTAGTTGTGTGCTCCTGACAAATGCTCCCCAGCAGATATTAATATGATCTCCCTCTTTATTTAGCAGAACATGTGTTTGAAGAGTAATTGTGAGGTACAGAGGTTCTTGAATTATTCAGAGGCAATTCATAAAGTGCCTTTCACACTATGCTGGATTGAGGAACGGCAGAATTGTCTAGTCTGGTGGTGATAATTATCAAAATGTACTAAAATGTGTCAAAATGTATTAAAATGCGACATCGGGTCTATGAACGGACATGAAACGGACATGAAATGGACATGAAACGGACATGAAATGGACATGAAACAGACATGAAATGTACATGAATGGATAGCCAACAGACGAAACAAAATCAAACCGGACAAGAACCGTAGACATCAGTCCGGCGGCATCCATTCCTAGTTTTGTGCATGTTCAAAAGTTGTACGGACACAAACCGGACATTGTTCATTTTCTGTCCATTTCCCCCAATCCAGTGAGGTGTGACAGGGCCTTTAGGGTTGATGCATAATGCTGAGATCACAATCAGTATTGATATCTACATAAGAAATTATACATTTGTTTGTTTGTTTAACGACCCCTTAGCACAAAAAGTAGACATCGGCTATTGGGTGCGAACTGTTTTGCTTGTTTTTTTACTTTAACCTTGAATCCGTAGCATCATTTCTTTATTGGTTTTACCTCGATAAATGACTGTTAGCTCAATACTCAACTGTTCATTATCATCATCATCATCATTAGTATCAACCCCATCATCATCATCAATCCCTGAACCGTAGGGATCCTTGGGACACCACAGATGACTTTGCAACCAGTTTTCTCCAGATTTCCCCTGTTCCCCACTGCCGTCTGAGACTTGTTGAACAGTAAGTACATCGGATATATAGGTCATGTATATACAATATATATATATATTTATATATATATACAATGTATATATATGTGATATATACAACTTATGTGAGTATAAAGGCTCACTTGCTTTTGGCGGTGGTTTGTAACCTTACGACAGTTACTGGTTGCAGAACTGCAACATTTATAGAGAGGCTCCGATAAATCGGCCCAATCTTTGGTTGAAGATTAATCTTCAGTAGGGACGGTTGTAGAAGCTGGGGAGATCTTTACAACGTTGTAACGGCGAAGCGTTGAGGTGGCCCCGAATCTCTTCAGTCCAGCGGTAGTTGAGCACTTGTATCCAGTTGACAGCGGCAAGGGTTTCGAGGAAGGGCGGGTAAAGATGGATGCAGCGGTGGTAAAGGTACAGGGCCCCACCCAAGCACACAACTCCCCATGTCAGGGTGAGGTGTATGCCCGGGAGGAAAAAAAAGGGTAGAATCTAGGAAAGAGAAAAGAGGAGAGTTGAGTCAAAGGACTGTGTCTATTTGCTCTATGGTGACCAGCCAGCAAGCCAAAGACAAGGACAGAGTAAGAGTAGAAAGTGAAATGCCGGCTGGCACCCCCCTCCTGGAACTCTTTTCAGACATATCAAGGAGGAGCCAGGCCAGCGGAGAGGAGATAGAGAGAGGTGTGGACGAAGTGCGGTCCGGATAGCAAGTGATATAAAGGCTTGTAATGGAAGAGTCCTTATATTGGCCACCCATATGTTGTGTACTACTTTATGGGTGACCCCCTCTCCCCTCTTTATGGGTGACCCCCCATATACTGGCCGAATCGGTACGAGTGAAGACTTCCCTTGCGGAAAGTTGGGAGTCCAAATCACAGCCGAGTCAAACCAATGATATCAAAATGTATATTTGTCGCTACCTAGCCTGGTGCTTGACATTACTATGATACTTGATAGGGAAAGCACTGGTTAACTCAGTGTCAGGATAATGTGAGTGGTAGGTAAATTGGGTCATGGTGACAAACGGCCTGCTGGTCTACCAGTCGCCATGAGTGTGCAGTCACAAATCAGTACCCATCCTGATGTTGCAGGATGTGAAACCCCAACAAAAAACCTAACAGCCACTTTCTTCTTTTTTATCCCCTCTCCCCGTGGGGTTTTCTACCCTGAATAATCTATTTTTAGTCTTCAAGCACGGTAGATCTTGCCTCTGACCCGCATGGTCGTTGTTCCAGAGTCTCTGGCGTAGTCGGCCGAAAGATGCGCTAGCCATGGCCTTCCTCCTCTGTATTTCAACATCAATGCGTCCATCACTTGATATAGTGCTTCCGAGGTAGGTGAATCCACCCTACTATACGGAGCCGAGGCCGGATAGCAAGTGATATAAATCTCCGGTGGACTGGACACCTCATGAGGATGTCATCAGACAGGCTACCAAAGCAGATCCTCTACTCTCAACTGTCTTCTGGTTACAGAAAGAGAGGGTGCCCTCGTCTCCGGTTCAAG
The DNA here is from genome assembly GCA_030323885.1 of Branchipolynoe longqiensis. Lineage (NCBI taxonomy): Eukaryota > Metazoa > Annelida > Polychaeta > Phyllodocida > Polynoidae > Branchipolynoe > Branchipolynoe longqiensis. Next base: position 7,600,801 of record CM059188.1, read on the forward strand.
GATACCATCAAGAGAAACCTGAAGCTGAGAGACATTAAAACCAACTCATGGACATCACTCTCACAGCACAGAGCTAAATGGAGAGCGGCAGTCAAGTAATGAAAGCAGTCTTTGTCGCATTGTGACCGACAGCAGATGATGATGATGAGGCTTCAAGCCACTGGTGTTCTGCCCCTGGTGGAGAGTGGACACAGCATTACATCTACATCAGATTTATGATTATGAGAACCAGGAATGTATTGATGGGACGATTGTTTGTTGTTTGTCTGTTGTTGTTTTACATCCTAGCAACATCTAAGGTCATATCAGGACGGGTACCAACTTGTGACAGTGCGCAACCTTATAGTGCTGCCTCACTGGCCACCAGCATCATGTCCTGAATTTCCACTCAGTCACATTATTCTGATACTGAGCTAACCAATCCTTGTCCTATCCTAGTAATGCCAAGCGCCAGGCTAAGTATCAATTTGATAAGTTATTGGATTTACTCAGCTGGGATTCGAACTCCCGACCTTCCGCATGAGAAGCCTGCGCTCTAACAATTCGGCATCCGCGGCTGGTGATGGGAGGATTGTGTGTGTGGGGGGGGGGGGGGGGGGGACTACTGAGTCAAGTTAATAGAAACTATTACGACTGAAGCCTATGGTGTCAGAGTTTTAGCGTGTTTGCCAAAACTAATTTGACATGTGTACACTCTAAATATCTCAAAGGTTAACTATTTAAGGTAAAAGGGACTTTAAACTAAAGTAATGTAGATTATAAACATCAATTCATGTATATATCTCCGGGAAAATGACAGAAACTCAAAGCCATCGGACTATGCAACTTTAATGGAACCTGTTTCTCCTGTTGATGTGAAACCAATGGTGTCTATAATTTTGGTGTGCACACCAAAAAGCAATTTGGCATGTTTACGCTTCACGTCCAAGTCATACATGTTCCAATATGTATGACTTGGATTATACTATTTTTGATATATATATATTTATATATGTTGATATATATTACATAGTCATACATTTATTACATAGTCATACATGTTCCAATATGTATGACTTGGATTATACTATTCATGATATATATATATATATATGATATATATATATGTATATATATTGATATATATTACATAGTCATACAATTATTACATAGTCATACATGTTCCAATGTATCAATTGTTTTGTGTGTGGGGTGTTCTTTTTTTGCGCGGAATCAACCCACCCTCTAGCGGACAATGCCCGGATGTATGTGGACAAACACGTACCGGGAACGCTGACCAAAAAAAACGCGCGACACAAACGGAACAAAACGAGACCAGTTCGAGTATAGTGAGAGCGTGCTCACAAGTAGGACAATGACACACACGCACACGCACACAAACACACGCGCGGACACATACACACGCGCACACACTCGCACACACATACACACACACATGTAGGCATGCACGCCAGTACCTAGTGACGAATACCCGCCGTGCTGTGCCTGTGTTGTGTCTGTGCTGTGCATGTGATGTGCCTGTGGTGTGTTTGTGCTGTGCCTGTGATGTGTGTATGTTGTGCCTGTGCTGAGACTATGATCTGTATGTGTTGTGATGTACATGCGTTGTGCCTGTGGTGTGCCTGTGCTGTGATTGTACATGTGCTGTGCCTGTGCTGTGTCTGTGTTGTGCCTGTGCTGTGTATGTGATGTACCTGTGGTGTGCCTGTGCTGTGTATGTGATGTACCTGTGCCTGTGCTGTACCTGTGCCGTGACTGTGTTGTGCCTGTGCTGTGAATGTGCATGTGATGTGTCTGTGCTGTGTATGTGATGTGACTGCTGTGTCTGTGTTGTGCCTGTGCTGTGTATGTGATGTACCTGTGATGTGCCTGTGCTGTTCCTGTGCTGTGTATGTGATATATGTGTGCTGTACCTTGCTGTGCCTGTGCTATGCCTGTGCTGTGTATGTGATGTAGCTGTGCTGTGTATGTGATGTGCCTGTGATGTGCATGTGCTGTGCCTGTGCTGTGACTGTTGTGCATGTGCTGTGTATGTGCTGTACCTGTGCTGTGCCTATGCTGTGACTGTTCCTCCGTGAACCAATTGTGTACTGGGCATGCACTCTCTGAGTCTGAACAGACCTTTTCAAACACTGACTGACCCCCGACCTTTGGCCCGACGCCACCTTTCTCGTCTGCTTCCGGTGTCTGCCACCATTTTGGAAGCGCTCTGAAGTATGCCTTGCTAAGCTTGTAACTATGGTGACTTGAACCACTAGATGGTGTTACTGTCGGTTTTTGCTGAGCTTGTAACTATGGTGATTTGAACCACTAGGTGGCGTTTCTGTAGGTTTTTGCTGAGCTTGTAACTATGGTGATTTGAACCACTAGTTGGCGTTTCTGTAGGTTTTTGCTGAGCTTGTAACTATGGTGATTTGAACCACTAGGTGGTGTTACTGTAGGTTTTTGCTGAGCTGGTAACTATGGTGATTTGAACCAATAGGTGGTGTTACTGTAGGTTTTTGTTGAGCTGGTAACTATGGTGATTTGAACCACTAGGTGATGTTACTGTAGGTGTTTGCACTAATGATTATTGTTATTTTGAAGCCTACCAGGCTATTTAAACATAATCCATTAGGCATTATGGTATGATAACTGAGAACCTTACTATATAGGCGTAATACCTTAGTAAGTGGAGTCTTCAACCCCTACAAATGTAGGCAGAATCTGTTTGTAAGTAGGGTCTGAGAACCATACGATAAAAGTGTAACCCATTAATTAGTAAGTAAGATGTCCGAACTATACAAATGTAGGCCGGATATATTAGTAAGTAGGATCTGAGAATCATACTACATGGTGTAACCCCTTAGTAAGTATAGTCTGTGAACCATACAGTGTAGCCCTAACGCATTAGTAAGTAATATCTGAGTACCATACTTTATAGGCTTAGCCCATTAGTAAGTAGGGTCTGGGAATCATACTACATAAGCCTAACACATTAGTAAATAGTTTTAAAACCATACTATATAGGCATAGGCCATTGGTAAGTAGTCAGCAAACTGTACCAATGTAGGCCTAACCTCTTAGTAACTAGGATGTGACAACCTAAGACATTAGCACAGATGGTCTCAGAACCATGCTATTTACACTTTCGGATTGCCCCATTAGCTAGTATGGACTCAGAACTATATTCTGTAGGACTAACCCATTAGCAGTCAGGTTCTAAGAATCCTCTTATTTAGGCTTAACCATTAGCCAACATGGACTGAGAACCATACTACTATTACTAGTAGGCCTAACCCATTAGCAGGCAGGATCTAAGAATCCTCTTATTTAGGCTTAACCATTAGCCAACATGGACTGAGAACCATACTAGTAAGCCTAACCCATTAGCAGTCAGGTACTGAGAACCTTGAATTACTAGTTAGACTTAAACCATACTGAGAACCATGCTGCGTTGGCCTGATCCGGATATGGAACGACGTAGACAAGCAGGTAACTAGCGTTTATTGCGAATCTAAATTAGCGCACAGACCCAACCCTACGAGAAGAAGAATTCAAATAGTAGGGTGTGTGGGTGGAAAGTTTGTGCATCGCCAGCTTGTTGAGAAGTGAAGAACAAGAGAGCAGCCAGCTGTAGCGAATGGCAGAGAAGGTGTGAAAGTCCACTGGCCAATCGGGTGGACGGAGAGATGAACTCATCCGTCCATCTGAAGACGAGCCCAATGCACACCGGGCAGGGGAGGAGGGTGACATGTCGTTCCCATCGAATCACTTGCAATGGGAACATTCCTACCAACTCTGGTTTGAGAACCATACCATAGAAGTCTAAATAATTAGCTAGCAAGTAGCATGCTTTAACAACCACGTAGGTCTAACTTATATGGTTTAAGAACCGCGCTATGTAGCCCTAGCTAATCTTGATAGCATAATTGAGATGAATACAAAGTAGACAGATGTAACTCATTCACAAACACCACATGTAATTTAAACCACTTAGGCCTATTCCATTAGTAAATAGGATCAGGTAATTACTCTACTTAAATCTAAAAGTATGGGCTCAGAGCCATTTACCTCTCAACTGGCCTTTCTTTTTCTTTTTCTTTTTCTTGTTTCTTCTGTTTTTCTTTTTTTCAACTTCAAATACAGAGTGCAAATCCCAGACAGTTTGGAACAGAACCAAAAACCTAACATCCGTAGCTTTCATTGGCTGGTGCATGCCCCTGAATCTACTTACACATATTGCAGACAGTGTGAGTAAGCGTGTTTAGGAAATCGCTCCACCCTTGGAGGTGAATTTAATTTGTTAATAATTTTGAGAGTAATCTATAATTCTAACCCAGGAGTAAACTGGTGCCAAGTAAAGCTGCATAGTGTCCGATGGTTTTGAGTTTCTGTCATTTTTTTAAAAGATAGGATATAACATTGCATGCTTAAAGTGGTATAGTCCGACGATTTTGAGTTTCTGTCATTTAAAAAAAAAGACACATAGGGTCTATAGTAGGGTGATCATTATAATCTACCTTGCTTTAGTTTGAAGTGACTTTCATTTTAAATTACCAACTTCAGAGATATTTTAAGTATAAATACGCTAAATTAATTTTGCCGTGTTTGTGAAAACTTGAACCCCATATAGCGATATAGCGAATGGTAAACAGGAAGTGTGAACACTTATTTGTCTCTCATTTTTGCTTGAGTGCAAGTAAATAAGCTACACAAGGAGTAATTAGTAGCATGTGGTGAATAAGGGGTCAAATTTCCCTGGATCATCAGCCCATGCTTTTTCTAATCTATTCTTGAATGAATTAATTGACTCCGCATCAATAACATTTTGTGGGAGACTGTTCCATATATTTATGATCCTGTTTGAGAAACTATGTTGCCTTAACTTTGAAATGGCTCTGGGTTTTACTAGTTTGAGAGTATGGCCCCGACTGCCTTCTCTTTTATTCAAGGTGAACAATTTGTTCATATCTATTTTATCAAAACCCTTCACAATTTTAAATACTTCAATTATATCACTTCTTTTCCTTCTGTAGGAAAGGGTAGGAAGTTTCAATTCCCTAATCCTTTGTTCATAGGGTAGGTCCTTTATAACTGCAACTAATTTCGTTGCACGTCTCTGAACCTTTTCGATCTCCAGAATGCTTCAGCAGTAACAGGTTCTATTAAATGTACTTAGGATTCCCTTCTATGCAGCAACACATTCTTTAATAAGTGCACCAGTATCTAAGTTGGATATCTGTAGGTTCAAATCTGGATAAGTGTTTTGCTTTTGACAAAGGTGATGCTTTCATCGGACTACGCTAACTTTATGGTCTTTTGTGCCAACTTAGATCCCGCTAATTATACCTATATTTAAAACAGTGTCCTCTGTTGTTATTCACTGCAGGTTTGATGAATATTAACTTTTTTAGTGGGTTTATTTAATAGTCAGTCGGTCTGGACCTTTTCCAGTACCTGGTGAGTGTTGTTGTTGTATGCGTTCTCTGTGGCGGAGTGGTTAGAGTGTCTGACTTTTTTCTAGGTCGGACTCCTAATCTGAAGGTCGGTGGTTTGATTCCCCATGCCCCCACTTCTGCCAATTTGGATTTCCACCGCTGTGTATAACTTACAGCGTCATCAAAGGCCAGTTCCTCTCATACCATGTCAATGTGGTGTGGGAGGTTAAAAATCCCTTGGGTCGGTAAAAGTGTATGCTCGGGTTTTCTATCGATAAACTGTCTAATGGCGAAAACAAGTCTATTCAAACTTATCCATGACAGGCAGTATAAATCTTCAAGAAATATTTGTCTACTTTTATCTGGGGAGTGTTTTTGTTTCATATTCCTCCTTCATCTGCTAATGCTTATCACCATGTATGGTTATAGTGGCCGAATTGTGGGTTTTGTTAAAATATACTATATTATGATATCTGTTCCAGAAAGATTTTTTGTGCTTGTTATGTTTTGATTTCTTTTAAATAATATTGCAAAATTAAACTATTATTGACAATCGACATTATATGACTATGGCATAGTTCTTCACTCCTTTTTATTTCTAGTTGTCCCTCATTTATACAGTTAAATAATGGCGTAGAACTGTCTGTCGTGGGCAGGCTTTGCAAGGAAAGGGAATATTAGGCCCAGAATAGGACTAGAACCCACACTTGTGCCATTCCTGGGATATCGGCCTAACCATTACACCACCTAGGCTCCCTGATGTCACCATCCTATCCATGCCTATCTGTCTATGTGGCTCCTTGCCTGATAGGTCAGTGCAGATCACTACACTGGTCCCCCTGGAATCGGACGTCTGTTAAATGTTTTATTTCCATAAGTAATTGGGCAGGTGCTATATTTACTCCTGAACAAAGTATTTGTTTAGTGCTGGGACGCTGGTCTTCCAGCCATTGTTGGTACAGTTATTTACACTTTTAAAGAAAAGAAGTTTCTTTAAATAGTTCAATACAAAAGAAATGATGACATTAATGGCTTCTGATACATATGTTATATGTATATATATGCTCTATAATCTATTAGGGGAATATAAACTTATATATATATATCCATCCTCTGGTGTGAGTGACGGTTTGCTGCACCCATCAGGGATAAGGAATGCTTGTTTTATTTAACAACACCTCTAGAGCACATTGATTTTTATCATCGGCTATTGGACGTCAAACATATAGTCATTTGACATATTTCTTTGGAGGAAACCTGCTACCGCCACATAGGCTACTCTTTCCAATAAGCAGCAAGGGGTCTTTTATATGCACGTTCCCACAGACAGGACAGCACATACCACACCCTTTGATGATCCAGTCATGGACGACTGGTTGGAACGGAAAATAGCCCAAACTGCAAATGTGTCCACTCAGCAGGATCGATTGGATGACCGACACCTTCACAGGTGGACACTCTACCGCCTGAGCTATGTCCCGCTCTCTTTAGGGATAAGGAGAACCCGTGGCGGCGGTACTGTTCACGATCGTGAGGTTGTGGAGAATAATCGGTGCAATATATAAACAATTCCCTTCCACACATTTATACTCACATAATGCATTATACAGCATATATATATATATATATATATATATATATATATATATATATTATATATATATATATATATATATATATATATATATATATGATCAGTCAGAGCTTTATGTTAAACCAAATATTGCAAAGGTGCCAGCACTTGTGCCCTGACAATATTGAAGTGAATACTGATTCGAGTTGACACAGAAATCCCACAGTTGCCATGTACATTTTCCCAGGGTCGCTTGCCAAGCAAGAAAGAAACCAAGCAACAAGGCGGTGGTCCTGTGTTATCCGTGTGAAATATGCTTTTCACGTACTGAAATTCAAATATCATCATTATTATTAGTGTGATTATATATATTGCACATTTTGTTTGAAACTCCCTATATTGTTGTTTAAACAAATTAATTTATTAACCCTGCCCATAATGAATAAGTGTGTCAATGCTTGTTTTACTGCTGGGCCAATTTGATTCAAATCTTTTGCATTTTGCATTAGTACCCGGGATTGTTAGGTGCTGAAGACATCCTGATACAGGTTAATAATAGCCTACCAAATCAGTCATCGATTAGTTTCCCAAAGGTGAAATTTTATATGTCGAAGGTACAGTTTGGGGACGGGTGGGCCTAAAGCATTTAAAAATGGTTATATCCTGGTCAGGTCTATCTATAGTGGTGGCGTTATGAGGTTAGAGCGTGTGTGTATACACCATGTTGGTGCAATGCTCTCTTTTCTTTAAATAGCAGAGGCACTTTCTTTTTTTCTGACTCAGGCAGATAGCGAGTTAAACTGGAGTGCTAGCGATCGATCCACCATCAATGTAGTAGAGAGGAAAGAGCAGAATAGAGAGGGGAATGGGGGGGGGGGGGGTGCATGCAAATAGATTACATCGATAGCCAAGTGTTCGGCACATAGCATATCAAAATGACCTATTTTTAACCAATGCAGGAGATAAACATGGCTGAAGGTTAGGGCGACCAATACACACAGTTACCGAATGAAGACTTGTATCTGACCAAATCAGTCATGGGAAAGTTTCCTGATGGTGAAATTTTATATGTTGAAAGTACATTTGGGGAGGGGTAGGCCTAAGTGCTTAAGGAGGGTTCCTAAGAGTCCTTGAAAACCTGGGTAAGTCATGGGATTTGATAATTCAAGATGCTAGGCATGGTAAGTCATGGAATTTGTCTAGAGATTCTGGAAAATCCTGGAAAATGGAAAATCATAACTATCTTTCTTTTTAAAGCCTATATTTGCTGATGTGCCTGGAATTTTAATCGGTGATGTTATGTATTTGAAGTGATTTTTGAGGTTTTTTTTATCCTGCCTCTTTATTATTATATTAAAACTATACATGTGTTTGTCATTACTTGTTATGCTTATTTACACTGCACATCTTACACACTGAATCAGCTATGAATAGAGTCGTGTTTCCGGGTACTTTAATTTAATAAACATCCCTCAAATGTCCTGGAATTTTGCAATGAAAGGTCCTTGAAAATCCTGCAAAGTCCTGAAATTTGATATATCAAAATAGGTATGAACACTGTTAAAGCCCCAGTCACACATACCCGGATTAGGGGCCGAACGAGCCCCGGACCACCATCCTAGGTCGTCCGGGGCGATCCATGGCTCGTCCGTGGGTCGTCCGTGGCGACCCCCCCTGATCCGGCCTGATCCGTGGCTCGTCCGGTGCCGTCCGGGCTCATCCCGGATGTTTTAAAATGTTTAAAACATCCGGGGTGGTCCGGGGAATTTTGCGATCCGGGCTCAATCCGGCCTGATCCGGGGGTGGTCCGGGTAATTCGGGGGTGGTCCGGGGTGGACCAGGACTGTCCGGGGGTGGTCCGGGGTCATTTTGAGCCACGGTCTATCCCCGGACTATCCAGGACTAGCCACGGACCACTCCCGGACTGTCCGGGGGTGATCCAGGATAGTCCGGGGGTGGTCCGGGGCAGTCCGGGGGTCGTCCGGGTTAGTCAGGGGCCTGTCCGGCCCAGTCCGAGCTCGTCCAGGGCCGTTCCGGGGTGGTCCGGGTGGTCCAGGGCGGTCCGGCCTTTGGTCCGGGGCTCGTCCGGGAAGGTGTGACTGCGAGGCAAAAATCGACGAAAATAGTGATTTTATCCGTGGCGGTCCGGGACAGTCCAGGCTATTGGTCCGTGGGTGGTCCGGCTCAAAATCCGGGGCTCGTCCGGCTATGTGTGACTGGGGCTAGGATGGTCACAAATTTACAACTGATCAAATCAGTCATAGATATGTTTCCTAGTGGTGAAATTATATATGTCGAAAGTACAGTATGGGGAGAGGTGGGCCTACGCGCTTAAGGATGTCTACGTCCTGGTCCGGTCTGACTATAGTGGTGGCGTTGTGACGTTAGAGTGTGCTTGTGTTATATTCACCATGTAGGTGCAATGCTTTTTGTAAATAGCAGGGTTCGTTTCTTTTTTTCTGACTCCGGCGGGTGGATAGCGGGTTAAAGTGGAGCGCTGGCGATCCACCATCAGTGTAGTAGGAGATGAAGGAGAGGAATGGAGAGAATGGAGGGGATGTGTGCGTGGGCTGCATGCAAATAGATAAATAGATAGCCAAGTGTTCCACACAAAATGAGCGTCCGTCTCCCGTGCTGATAGATCGTGGGGTCGTGGGTTCGAGTCCCAGTCGAGTCAAACCAATGACTTTAAAATTGATACTTGTCGCTTCCTAGCCAGGCGCTTGGCATTATTAGGATAGGGCAAGGACTGGTGTGCTCAGTGTCAGGATAATGTGACTGAGTGGGATACCAGGTCATGGTGCCGGCGGCCTGGTTTCCCAGTGGGACAGCACTATAAAGTCGCCATGAGTGCGCACTGTCACAAGTCGGTACCCATCCTGATATGACCTTAGATGTTGCTAGGATGTAAAACAACAACAAACAAACAAACAAACTCCACACAAAATGACCTACTTAAAGCTGCATAGTTCGATAAAAACATGAAATTTTCGAAAGAAAAGCAATCAGCCAGATTTGATTCTACATATGAAGAGTTCATGCGCAAATCGCTGTAAACGCCAATCCAGAAATTGAGATAAACATTGAAATCAAAACTTCAAAAAGTTAATTTTTTCGCATTCCTATTTTTTTGTTCATTGCTCTATAATTGTCATCACAAGAATTAGTGACAATTAAAATTACCTTCAGGAAAAGATGTGGTATTTTAGTTAAATTTTTTGATTGGCGTTTACTGGGTTTGTTCCCTGAACTCTTCATATGTAACTTAGATACTGGTGCACTTATTAAACATTTGCTGCCACATATAAGAGGATACTGAGTCAATTTAATTGAATCTGTTACTGCAGAAACCTATGGTTTCAGTGTTTTGGCGTGCTTTCCAAAATTAACTTTGCATGGGTGCACTTCAAATATCTCAAAAGTTAGCCATTTAAAATAAAAAGTTACTTCAAAATGAAGTAAGGTAGATTATAACGACCAACCTAATTTTATTTATCTCAGAAAATGTCAGAAGCTCAAAACCATCGGACTCAGACAGCAACTTTAACGTATGCAGGAGATAAGCCTGAATATTACTATCACAAGCAAATGCCATTATCAGTAGATCTAAGAACAAAATCAAGCCGGTTAATCCCACCCCTACCCCACCCCTACTACACCTTCCTTCAAAACCTGTTACCTAACATTTTTCTTGAAATTGAGATAAAACCTGTCTGATGTAAGTCCCAACTGCAATCTCAGACTTCCGATCCCATCATTGGGCCACATAATACGGAACACCTGTGATGGGATTCAAAAATGGGCAGGTTTCGTGCTGTATAACTTGTTATGCTAATATTATTTGGAATGGAGTCTATCTGCATTGCTTGTCTGCTATTAACCTGTATATGTCTCGTGGTGCTATCTGAGCACTGGTTAATGAATATTAGGTGGTGCCCGTGAGCCAACTGTTAAGCCAATATATGACTGAGTGATGTTATTGTGTGTTGGGCCGATTAGTGTGTTTGGGCCTGTGTTAACAATGGCTTGGTTGTCTACTGGGCACTGGTCTGGGCTGGAGCACCTTGGCTACCAGCTCAATGCCCCCAATACGGGAGCTACCGACTCAGGAGGGTCACGTGCGTGCGTGGCCCCCCTCCTATCTGCCGCACTTGCGCAGAATTTTGACTTTAATACAGCGGAGGGGCCTTTTAAGGAGGGTCCAGCCAGAGATAGCACAACCAAACTAATTGTATCGTCTTCTCACTTACGTATTAGATAAATAATTCACATTTGCTATTGGTGATTGGATCTACTGATTTGCATATTTACAATATAATGTATATATGTGTAGTGGAGATATGTTATACAAAGGAAGACAAAGGAAGAAAGAAGTGTCTAAAGACAATTCTAGAATCATGCAATACCATGTGATGCATACTCAACAAGCGCATAATACATATGTTGAACTGGAATTGTATGCAGTTATTATTGCAACTAATTTATATTATGTTTCTATTATCGAACAGGATTTTCATGTGGTTATTATTGCAACTGATATTGTCATTTATGTACCAACAAATTATAATGAACGGCCGAACTCTGGTGCTGTCAAAAAACATTATTCGCTGAATAAAAATACATTTAGTAAAAATAAAAATTGTGTGTAAAGATAATAGAGCGCTTTACACATACCCACCTGAATGACCTACTTGACCTATGCACCATTAAAAGAGCATGGCCGAAGGTCATCCCCAGATACCATCTGTATTGATAGTGAGTGGGTTTTAAGTCCCAGTCACATCCGGGGTCATGAAACAGGATTGCTCCTAGCGTGTGTTTGTGTGCATTCATAGTGGCTTTATAGTGCTGGCTCACTGAGATATCATATCTGCACTGTGATGCGATATCACAGGTTTGCGGGGGAATTATATATATATGTTTGTTGGGGTTTTGCGCCATGGCAACATCTAAGATCATATCAGAGCAGGTACGGACCTTTGACAGTGTACACTCATGGCGATTTTATAGTGCTGCCCCAGTAGGAAATCAGGCCGCCCGTACCCTGAGCAGATATCCCACTCAGTCACATTATCGTAATCCTGAGTAAACCAGTCCTTGTTCTATCTGAATAAAATGTCGAGTGGCAGGTGGGATAGCATCAAGAGCCAATGTTCTTGATATATATATTGTTAATTGTTTGACAGCTTAGTTTTTTCACATTTTAAGTACTGGAGGAAAACTCTAGATTTTGATTGCACAAAAGGAATTTTTTTATTTCTGCCATGGTACAAACACTGGTTCGTATGGGAATGGCAGAAATGTGGGTTATAGGAATGGCTTATAGGAATGGCTGGTTGGAATGGCTGGTAGGAATGACTGCTAGGGATGGCTGATAGGAATGATTGGTAGGAATGGCTGATAGGAATAGCTGATAGGAATGGCTGGTGGGAATGGCTGGTGAGAATGGCTGGTAGGAATGGCTGGTAGGAATGGCTGATAGGAATGGCTTGTAGGAGTGGCTGATATGAATGGCTGATAGGAATGTTTGATAGGAATTGCTGGTGGGAATGGCTGGTGGGAATGGCTGATAGGAATGGCTGATAGGAATGGCCAATGGGAATGCCTGGTGGGAATGGCTGATGGGAATGGCTGGTAGGAATGACTGGTAGGGATGGCTGGTAGGAATGATTGGTAGGAATGGCTGATAGGAATGGCTGGCAGGAATGGCTGGTAGGAATGGCTGGTAGGAATGATTGGTAGGAATGGCTGGTAGGAATGGCTGGCAGGAATGGCTGGTAGGAATGATTGGTAAGAATGGCTGGTGGGAATGGCTGGTGGGAATGGCTGGTAGGAATGGCTGGTGGGAATGGCTGGTATGAATGGCTGGTAGGAATGATTGGTAGGAATGGCTTGTAGGAATGGCTGGTAGGAATGGCTGGTGCGAATGGCTGATAGGAATGGCTGGTAGGAATGGCTGGCAGGAATGGCTGGTAGGAATGGCTGATGAAACTGATGCGTAGTTGGCTGGTGAACCAGTGGGAGATGATGGATACTGATTGCTTCTTTAAAACACTTTTTGTGTGAGTTTTTGCTCTTACTGGCTGGAAGGCATGTGTTCGAGGAGTGCCCGTATGTAGGTCAGCTGTGCAGCCTGCATGAATAGGTTGCACAATTACATCCTGAAGGAACTAGGTTATCGATGTATATAATGTATATGTATATAATACAGTCAGCTTAGTTTGTTTAGAACCGGGCGTGGTGGGCTAATCGGTAAAGCGCGGACCTCGCATGCGGAATGACTGGAGTTCGGTTCCCGGTCGAGTTCAATCCTACCAATGACTTTAAAATTGATACTTGTGGCTTCCGGGCACTCAGCATTAATAGGATAGGGCATGGACTAGTTAGCTCAGTGTCAGGATAATGTGACAGCAGGATATTGGGTCATGGTGCCAGCAGCCTGATTTCCCAGTGGGCCAGCACTATAAAGTCACCATGAGTGTGCACTGTCACAAGTCGGTACCCGTCCTGGTATGACAAATTAACCCATAGTAATGGGAAGTCAACTGTATATGTATATATCCTCCATTGTGTGACGCGAGGGGGGCGCCCGACAGATGGGAGAGGGGGCACTCCAATGCGCAAGAGGAAATGTAGGGTGTACAATTGTACATGTTACCCTTGTATTTATACTTGTATAATGCGTTATACATTATATATATATATATATATATATATATATATATATGATTTTCAGCGGTACAGTGAGTGAGCGTAACGGTCGCTGAGGCGTGGGGCAGAAGAGAGGAGGTTGTATCAGATGACCTAAAGTATAGAGTCAACAAGCCGAGGACTGAGGAGGATGGGGAGTATTCCAGCTTATTATACTCATATAATAGCTTATGCAACTTATATATATATATATGTATTAACACTAACAGTGGAGTGTTCTCAACAAGTAGGCCAAGTCTGGTTGAGCAAAGTGCACTTTCTGGTAGGCAATATATACACAGAAATAGAGTGCCGGTGAAAATGTACAAGCTGGCTTACAGTGTTGGATAGATGGGTATAATTTAGTATGTTCCGTACACGCAACACAACACAGTGATGATAGTTGGATGGGTATAACTCTGGCTGGTACCTCTAAAGGCCACTCCGTTTATTATAAAGCACATTTTCCTGCTGACTGGAGGCAGATGCGTTAGCGCATAAAAGTACACAGACCCACCCAAGGTAAAATATAAGTGGCTAGTAGCGTGCATGTCGTTGCTGAGGCTGCTCGGTAGGCATGGCAGTATGGTGCTGCGAATATGGTGAATACAATATGACAATGGTCAGCATAGGTGGAAACAATACGCTTTAGCTCAAATAATATTGCCGTAACAAGTTAGGTGACACAAAATGTCTTGTCACCTATGGCGCCACTGTGGCAGAAGTGGGAACTAAGCCCTTATACCCCTGTCACATTACGACGCTTCTCGCCAACACGCGTCGACGTATGTAAATTTTTGGTTGAACATCGGGATACGTCAGGAAGCGTTAAGCATGGGTTAGGCGCGCGTTGGTATTCGTTGATGGTCGGTGAGGGTCGGCAGCGCGCATCAGGGAATCGGCGAAGTTTTGTGCTTGCACAAAACTTTCGACGTGCGATAATGTGCAGATGCTAACATTATGGCGTCGTTAGGAGCGCGTCGAGATATGTTAAATGTGCTGGAATAACGTTATGCGAACGTTATGCACATGCCGCGCGTGCGTGAGGGTCGTTCCCACACGTTGCGCCAAACTGTCGCTTTCTTTGTTTGTTGTTGTTTTACATCCTACCAACATCTAAGGTCATACCAGGATGGCGCACCAAACTTTTTTGGGTTTTTTTCTCACAACGTCGGCCGCACGCTACCAAAACGTTGCACTCATGCCGAAAAGTTTGACATGTCTCGACGATTATAAGTGATTTTGCGCATTGGTGGCGTGCCGGCGAGAAGCGTCGTAATGTGACAGGGCTATTAAAGGTTATGTGTAATTCAGATGAAAATCGAGCAACAGCAGGTGAGTTTTGAACATGTCATTTAAGATTTGCTTACTGGTAGGTGGCGCCACAATCAAGCCTATGGGATTATCCGTAGGGAGGTGTATGGACATGAGGGAGAATGCCTAAAAACAGAGAAAGAATGCATGCAGTAGATAGCTACATTACAACTGAAAGTGACAAAACAAGGGGAACCACAAGACTATTATTTCCGACATGGGAGGCCTGCGCTCTACCGATTCGGCTACTGCGTCTGGTGCACCTATAAGGACAGTTTTATTTAACGACACCTCTAGAGCACATTGATTTTTATCATCGGCTATTGGACGTCAAACATATAGTCATTCTGACATATTTCTTTAGAGGAAACCCACTGCCACCACATAGGCTACTCTTTCCGATAAGCAGCAAGGGGTCTTTTATATGCACTTTCCCACAGACACGACAGCACCTACCACAGCCTTCGATGAACCAGTTGTGGACCACTGGTTGGAACGGAAAATAGCCCAAACTGCAAACATGTCCGCTGAGCAGGATCGATCAGATGACCGACACCTTCACAGGTGGACACTCTACCGCCTGAGCTACGTCCCGCTCCTGCTGCACCTTTAAGGAGACCAGTGTAGCGTGACACTATCTGAAGGCAATGGTACAAGGAGAACTGACACACTTGTCATAACCTGGTCTCCTGCCAAGCCAACAGTAAATAGGCTCACGGACGGGTCTGTCAATTTGATCACGCAACTGCTGTGTTTGCGTGAGGCATGCGCACTGGAAAGCTTTGTTTGTCAACGTGCATAAAGGTCACCAGAGGTCACTCAGAGGTCATTTGCACCACCCGCGAGGCACCCAGTGCCGAACAATTGGGAAAGCAGTCACTGACTGCGCCTTCAACACTTTGATTATATATATATATTTATATATATAGGTATGCAGGTATTGCAATACCTCAGGGAGTTTGACGCCCCTGCCCTGCAGAGTTGTAAACCATTGCCTTGTGGTACAGGTTCTTGACAGAACCGAAGGCTAAGGGAGCAAACCCTAAACAGAAAACCATGTCACTGTGGCAGCATTAAGGGCGGTTGATGTATGGAACTCCCAACATCTCCCGACCAGCCACTGCAGGGACAAATAGTTTTGCGCCTGTCTGGACATGTTCTTGCCGGTGTGAAACCTCTAATTGCTCCCCGAGAGAGTGCCGCTGGTAACTTGCAAAAGCCAGCAGCACTTCAAGACTTTTGCAGGCAGCTTTCATGAAATGTAAGGAGAACGGCAGTCAAGTAATGAAAGCAGTCTTTGTCGCATCGCGACTGACAGCATGATGATGATGATATATATATATATATATATATATGCACACATATATACACACACATGACATGTATACATGCATCTATATATGAAGAGTATAGGCGCAAAACCACATAAATGCCAATCGAGAAAATGGAGATAAACATTGAAATCAAACCTTCAAAAAGTTGGTTTTTTTTTTATATTCCTCCTCGTTTGTTCATCGCACCATAACCATGTGATCATATGAAAAGTGGAATTAGTAAGAATGAAAATTATTTTCAGGTAAATATCTTTTATTTAAACTACATTTTTTGGGTTGCTGTCTACGTGGTTTGGCACCTGAACTGTTCATATTTATATAATTTATATATATATAAAGTTAGGCTACTCTCAAATCAGGCAAGACACAACACGAGTATAGGTTGATCATTTTAATGCGAGATCTTGGCTAGCATAATGCCTAGCGGTTACAAATTTGAAAGCCTGCTGCGAAATGGCCAAGTGGAGGTTCGCAAGGCACCAACACGCGGTGGCGCTGTAGTAGCGCAGGGAGAGATCGACCAAGACGGTCCGTGATAGGTCGATATACATATTTAATCAAATTAAATGGCAGGAATATTACTGCACAGTAATAATTCGAACAATAATAATGGAGGAGCGCTCCGCCTTTTTATATAATGATAATAAATTATCCTGTCTATATATATATACAGTAAAACTTCTCTATACCGACCCCTCCACAGATCGACCACTCCCCTATATCGATCGCTATATTTGGGCCCGAACAATACCATTGTAAGGATATTCTAACTCTCTAAGCCGACCACCTCCCTAAATGAACCACTTAAAGTCGGTCCCATGGTCGGTCGATTTAGAGAGGTTTTACTTTTTTTAACTTTTTTTTTTTTTAATTGCGGCTGTATTTATACTGTCCATAGCATATAAGCCTGGGTAGTCAGGCTTGTTTTCAATGCTGGTCAGCTGTAGTCTTGGTGTTATCTTATCACTATATATTATATAAATATATAACTGTTGTTTTCCCGAGGTACAAGCCTCGGATAGTCGTCGGCTAGGGCCCGCCCACCCTACCCTACCACGAATATGACGGTGGCTTGTGCCGAAACGAAAACATTTTAGTATCCATAGAATTTTTAGATCAATTTCTATCCTATTAACTATGTAAAAGATTGCTGGACCCGGATGTGCTTCCTTCTCCCTAGCCCACGACTATCCGAGGCTTGTACCTCGGGAAAACAACAGTTATCCATCATCTGTTCCCAGGTAAGCTTCCTATAACTATACTATATATACGGGACCCTCAGACTCAGAGTAAGAGATAGGGTGGCAATAATGGACAATAATAATAATAATAGTTCCATTCTACATCTTTATGCTCGCATAATGCTTATATGTCACATTTGGTAAATAGTTATATTCTTTCGGCATCTCCACAACACTATAAAACCATGCCCGATATGATATGACAAGAGAAGTTGCTAGGACGTATACGCCAGTCAACTCACAAGTATCACTCAATCAAGAGTAATAGAGTTGGTTGGTTGTTGGAGTTTTGCATCCTAGCAACATCTAAGGTCATATCAGAACAGGTACCGACTTGTGACAGTGCACACTCATGGCGACTTTATAGTGCTGTCCCACTAGGACACCTGGCTGCAAGCACCATGACCTGATGTCCCACTCAGTCACATTATCCTGACACTGAGCCAATGATTCCTTGCCCTATCCTAACAATGCTGAACGCCTGGCTATGAAGCGACAAGTATCAATTTGTAAGTCGTTAGTTTGACTAGACCAGGTTTAGAATCCCACGATCTACCAAAACAGGAGATGGACGCTCAACTTATCCGGCCATCCCGTCTGGTCTAGAGTGGGTTGTCTTATTTGAACTGTTCTTCTTCGGATATACGTCACGTGTTCTGTGGTCACCTGTTTGTGAAGAGGTCAGCCCGGGTGGTCTTTTTACGACACTCTTTTCTCGTGGCGTTTGTGGACAATGCGAATTTCTGGGAATAACTGCAAATAGTTGGAATAGCGGCAGGCTAGAGACCTCACTACCCCCACCCCACCCCACCCTCCGCACACCCACACACACACACACACACAACTCAACTCAGCCCAACTCAACTCACCACCTAGGTCGATGTTGCAGAATAAATTACTTATAACATTGATACTTGTCGCTTCCTAGCCTCGCACTCGGCATTAATAGGATATGGCATGGACTGGTTAGATCAGTGTCAGGATAATGTGACTGAGTGGGAAATCGGGTCATGGTGCCCACAGACTGATTTCCCAGTGGGGCAGCACTATAGAAGTCGCCATGAGTGTGCACTGTCACAAGTCGGTACTCATTCTGATATGACCTTAGATGTTGCCAAGACATAAAACTCCAACAACCAACTTTCCACCGCGCCACGCCATATCCTTATACTGACAAGTATAATAGCCTGCACTGATTTCAAGCAGGGAACGACGACTACAGCCGTGCATAGGGTGATTGCATCCGGGAGACTAGGTGGTGTACTGGTTAGCTCGCTAGGCCCGGAATGGCAAGAAATGTGGGTTTGAATGCTGCTCTAGGCGCAATGTTTCCCATTTTATAACCCCGCGACACAAGTATATATAAGCCTTTTATTTGTCCCGACGTAGCCTGACGTTCGACATTACTAGGATATGGCAAGGACTGATTAACTCAGTAAGAGAAAAGTATAGCTTGTTTTATTTAACGACACCTCTAGAGCACAACATTGATTTTAATATCATCGGCTATTGAACATCAAACATATGGTCATTCTGACATATTTCTTTGGAGGAAACCTTCTGTCGCTACATAGGCTACTCTTTCCAATAAGCAGCAAGCGGTCTTTTATATGCACTTTCAGGACACCATATACTACAGCTTTTGATGAACCAGTTTCAGACCACTGGTTGGAACGCCAGTCCTGATATGACCATAGATGTTGCTAGGACATAAAACCACAACAAACAAACTGGTTGGAACGGAAAATAGCCCAAACTGCAAATGGGTCCACTGACCAGGATCAATCTGATGACCCACACCTTCTCAGGTGGACACTCTACCGTCTGACCTACGTCCCGTCCCACTCCCAGCTCAGTATCAGGACAATGTGACTGGGTGGCAAATCGGGTCATGGTACCGGGGGCCTGGGCCGTGTTCAGGGTGCGTCTCTGAGGCGCCGCGAAGACGTTTCCACCATGCTTTTTAGCCTATTTGCATTCAGGGTGCGTCTCGGAGACGCCTCCCTTTTCAGATAGGAGACAAAAAGCGTCTCGAAAATGGCTGCCGTATTCAGTGGTTTCAGCCAATCACAGCGCAGCTTTTCCATTGCAAATGGCCACCGCCTATGGGGGCGGCCATTTTCGAGACAACAAACTGCTTTTGCCGTTCAGACTAGCATGACGTCAGGGCCATCTCCGAGGCGCCTCCGAGACGGACCTTGAACACGGCCCTGGTCTCCCAACCAATCCTTGCCCTATCCTGGTAATTCCGAGTGCCAGGCTAGGTAGTGACAAGCATCAGTTTTGTAAGTCATTGGTTTAACTCGGCCGGGATTCGAACTTCCGACCTTCCGCAGGGGAAGCCTGCGCTCTACCGATTGGGTGACCGCGGCCGGTCTATCGAATGGCAATATGCCCTAGTTATATATCCAAATTGTAACAATCTATCGTCTGGATGACTTCTACCCCCCCCCCCCTCCACCCTCTAACCCCCCCCCCCCCCACACCCCCACCACCACCCCACACTCAGACAGTCTTGACTTGATACAATATCTGGGTCACTTCGTGGAATAATTGCCAGAAAATGAAAGAAAATTAATATGTTTGTTTTTGTTTGTTTGTTGTTGTTTTACGTCCTAGCAACATCTAAGGTCATATCAGGACGGCAAATTAATATGTTGATCAATTGTAACCTGTCCTCAAGACTCACCTGTTTAATGTAGGTTTTTGTTTAAAGTTGCACAGTCCGATGGTTTTGAGTTTCTGTCATTTTCTATATAATAGGTTTCTAATATATTAGGTTGATTGGTATAATCTACCTGACTTTAGTTTGAAGCAACTTTTATTTTAAATGGCTAATTTTGGAGATATTTCAAGTGCAAATGTGTTAAATTAGTTTTGGCAAGCATGCCAAAACTCTGACACCATAGGCTGTCAGCAGTAACAGGTTCTAGTAAATTGACTCAGCATTCCCTTCTATGTGGCAACAAATGCTGAATAAGTGCATAGGTATCTAAGTTAGATATGTATAAGCAAATCTAGATAATTGTTTTGGTTTTGAAAATCTGATGCTTTTATCGGACTATGCAGCTTTAATTTTGACAGCCAAAAAATCAATGTGATCTAGATGCATCGTTGAACAAAACAAGCTTTACGTTTATATCTTTAAACTATTGTAAATATGGTCAGTGCAGACTACTACACTACCGAGGCTCCCTGAGTCGATCCTCCTCCCCACACCTACCCATCTGTGTTCCCTCACCTGAGAGGTCAGTGCAGACTACTACACCACCTAGGCCCCCGTGATTCAATCTTCCTCCACACGCCTACCGGTCTATGTGTTCCCTCACCTGGGAGGTCAGTGCAGACTACTACACTCCCTAGGCTCCCTGATTCAATCCTCTTACCCAGGCCTACCTGTCTGTGTGATTCCTCACCTTAGCGGGCAGTGCAGACCACTATACTACCTAGGCCCCCTGATTCAATCAATTACCCACACCTACCTGTCTATGTGTTCCCTCACCTGAGAGGTCAGTGCAGACTACTACAATACCTAGGCCCCCGTGATTCAATCTTCCTCCACATGCCTACCCATCATGTGTTCCCTCACCTGGGAGGTCAGTGCAGACTACTACACTCCCTAGGCTCCCTGATTCAATCCTCTTACCCAGGCCTACCTGTCTGTGTGATTCCTCACCTTAGAGGGCAGTGCAGACTACTACACCACCTAGGCTCCCTGATTCAATCAATTACTCACACCTATCTCTCTATGTGGCTCATCACCTGGGAGGACAGTGCAGACTACTACACTCCCTAGGCTCCCTGATTCAATCCTCTTACCCAGGCCTACCTGTCTGTGTGATTCCTCACCTTAGAGGGCAGTGCAGACTACTACACCACCTAGGCTCCCTGATTCAATCAATTACCCACACCTATCTCTCTATGTGGCTCCTCACCTGGGAGGGCAGTACAGACTACTACACTACCTAGGCTCCCTGATTCAATCAATTACCCACACCTACCTGTCTATGTAGTTCCTCACCAGAGAGGTCAGTGTATCCTGCTACACTACCTAGGCTCCCTGATTCAATCAAATACCCACACCTACCTGTCTATGTGGCTCCTCACCTGAGAGGTCAGTGAAGACTACTACAATACCTAGGCTCCCTGATTCAATCAATTACCCACACCTACCTGTCTATGTGGTTCCTCACCTGAGAGGTCTGTGTATCCTGCTACACTACCTAGGCTCCCTGATTCAATCAATTACCCACACCTACCTGTCTATGTGGCTCCTCACCTGAGAGGTCAGTGCAGACTACTACAATACCTCGGCTCCCTGATTCAATCAATTACCCACACCTACCTGTCTATGTGGTTCCTCACCTGAGAGGTCAGTGCAGACTACTACACTACCTAGGCTCCCTGATTCAATCAATGACCCACACCTACCTGCTTATATGCCAGTGCAGACTACTACACTTCAATCACACTACGCAGATTTGTCCTTCCCGCATTCGCTCCTAGCGCGAGGCAACAACAAAAAATACGGAGAAAAAAAAGAAACAATAAACATCAAAAGAACCGCCCCCGAACCGCCCACCCACCTCGCACACCCAACACAGTATGTAGAATAAATAAACTAGCTGTAGCTGTAGTAACCCGGTTTTGAGTGCTCGCTGAAGCTCTTTGAAGTGCATGGAAACCGGGCGTTATCAGGGGGAAGGGGCTGATCTCAGCAGAATTCCTTTGAGGTGCTGGTGCGAGATAATATTCTAATCCCCATATTAAAGTTGAATAGTCCGAAGGTTTTGGGTGTCTTGTCATTTTTCTGAGATAAATAAATGACATTAATTATTATAATCTACTTTACTTTAGCTTTAAGTAACTTTTATTTTAAATGGCTAACTTTCGAGATATTTGAAGTGCAAACATGCCAAATTAATTTCGGCAAGCACGCCAAAACTCTGACACCATAGACTTCTGCAGTAATAGGTTCTACTAAATTGACTCAGCATTCCCTTCTGTGTGGCAACAAATGCTGAATAAGTGAATAGGTATCTAAGTTAGATATGTATAAGCAGATATAAATAATTGTTTTGGTTTTGAAAATCGGATGCTTTTATCGGACTATGCAGCTTTAATTTTGACAGCCCAAAAATCAATGTGATCTAGATGGATCATTGAACAAAACAAGCTTTACGTTTATATCTTTAAACTATTGTAAATATGGTCAGTGCAGACTACTACACTACCGAGGCTCCCTGAGTCGATCCTCCTCCCCACGCCTACCCGTCTATGTGTTCCCTCACCTGAGAGGTCAGTGCAGACTACTACATAACCTAGGCCCCCGTGATTCAATCTTCCTCCACACGCCTACCGGTCTATGTGTTCCCTCACCTGGGAGGTCAGTGCAGACTGCTACACTCCCTAGGCTCCCTGATTCAATCCTCTTACCCAGGCCTACCTGTCTGTGTGATTCCTCACCTTAGCGGGCAGTGCAGACCACTATACTACCTAGGCTCCCTGATTCAATCAATTACCCACACCTATCTCTCTATGTGGCTCCTCACCTGGGAGGGCAGTGCAGACTACTACAATACCTAGGCTCTCTGATTCAATCAATTAGCCACACCTACCTGTCTAGGTGGTTCTTCACCTGAGAGGTCAGTGTATCCTGCTACACTACCTAGGCTCCCTGATTCAATCAATTACACACGCATACCTGTCTATGTGCCAGTGCAGACTACTACACCACCTAGGCTCCCTGATTCAATCAATTACCCACACCTACCTGTCTATGTGCCAGTGCAGCCTACGACAATACCTAGGCTCCGTGATTCAATCAATTACCCACACCTAGCTGCTTATGTGCCAGTGCAGACTACTACACTACCTAGGCTCCCTGATTCAATCAATTACCCACACCTACCTGTCTATGTGCCAGTGCAGACTACTACACTACCTATGCTCCCTGATTCAATCAATGACCCACACCTACCTGCTTATGTGCCAGTGCAGACTACTACACTAACTAGGCTCCCTGATTCAATCAATGACCCACACCTACCTGCTTATATGCCAGTGCAGACTACTACACTTCAATCACACTACGCAGATTTGTCCTTCCCGCATTCGCTCCTAGCGCGAGGCAACAACAAAAAATACGGAGAAAAAAAAAGAAACAATAAACATCAAAAGAACCGCCCCCGAACCGCCCACCCACCTCGCACACCCAACACAGTATGTAGAATAAATAAACTAGCTGTAGCTGTAGTAACCCGGTTTTGAGTGCTCGCTGAAGCTCTTTGAAGTGCATGGAAACCAGGCATTATCAGGGGGAGGGGGCTGATCTCAGCAGAATTCCTTTGAGGTGCTGGTGCGAGATAATATTCTAATCCCCATATTAAAGTTGAATAGTCCGAAGGTTTTGGGTGTCTTGTCATTTTTCTGAGATAAATAAATGACATTAATTATTATAATCTACTTTACTTTAGCTTGAAGTAACTTTTATTTTAAATGGCTAACTTTCGAGATATTTGAAGTGCAAACATGCCAAATTAATTTCGGCAAGCACGCCAAATCTCTGACACCATAGACTTCTGCAGTAATAGGTTCTACTAAATTGACTAATATCTAAGTTAGATATGTAGAATCAAATCTAGACATTGGCAGAGTGGTTAGAGTGTCTGACTTTTGTCTAGGTCGGACTCCTAATCTGAAGGTTGGTGGTTCGATTCCATGTGCCCCCACCTCTGCCAATTTGGATTTCCACCGCTGTGTATAACTTACAGCGTCATCAAAGGCCGGTTGCTCTCATACCATGTCTATGTGGTGTGGGAAGTTAAAACTCCCTTGGGTCGGTAAAAGTGTAGGCTCGGGCTTTCTATCGACAAACTGTCTAATGGTGAAAACAAGTCTATTCAGACTTATCCATGATATGCAATATATGTCTTCAAGAAAAAAAAAGATACTTGTTTTGCTTTTGAATTTGTTTTGCTTCAACGGACTAGGCAGCTTTAACGTGACTCCCCAGCAACTTTGTTGCCCATAATAACGCGACTCCCCCTATTGTACTGCGACTCCTCACCAAGTTTCTTTTCGTAAATGTTTAATTCTTTTAATACGTGAATTTATTATTACTTTTGGTTGAAAAAAATCAAAAAAACATTTTATTTAAAACAAACCATCTTCTATATATATGTATTCATATGTATTAACTTACAGACCAGACAGGATGGCCGAATGACTTTTGGTAGATCGTGGGATTCGAACCCATGGTTTCGAACCCTGGTCGAGTCAAACCAATGACTAAAATAATTATACATGTCACTTCCTAGCAAGGCGCTCTGCATTATTAGAATAGGACAATGACTGGCTAGTACATAAATATTGAGATGTAATTTATAGTATTATGATGGCCCACGGTCTTCCACACTGTCACACACTCACCGAAGAATGCCAAGATTTAGTTTCAGTACGCTTCAACCTGGTTTATTACAAAACCTCTCTGCTCTCCACGGCGTCAACAGTCAACTGACCCGCCCCCTAACTCGCCAGGTCCCATGTCGCCTCTATAGGTGGGTGGGGGGTGAGCTAGCCACACGCAGTAGAGGGCAGCCCAGTCGGGGTCTGCCCAATGGCTAGCCTGCCGCCACCTTGCGCAGTTCAGTGTAACTGTGTATGTGCGCGGCGTAGTGTATGCCGCCACCGCATGGTAGTGGGGCTCATGTACAGACTACTACAGTATTGAGGGTAATGTTGATATGATTTAAACTTTTATTTTTCTATTTATTATTTCTATGGTATAAGCGATGTATCTGTGTTATTTTTAAAATGGGGAAAGCACCTCATAAGTATTGTACTTCTGCTTTCTCCTTTTTCATGTGAAAAAATTGCTGATATAAATATCAACTTGTGTGTACATTGTTCATGTGGAAATAAATATTGTATTATTATTATTACACAATAGCAGAATAATGTGACTGTGTGGGATATCAGGTCATGGTCCCTACGGCCTGGTCTCCCAGTGGGGCAGCACTATGAAGTCGCCATGAGTGTGCACTGTTACAAGCCGGTACCTGTCCTGATATGTCCTTAGATATTGCTAGGACATAAAACAACAAGCAAACAAAACTGTAAAAGCGCCTGTTCCCCCAAGTTGTGTCATAGGTGACTCAACCTGAGGCGCATCTGACCGAGTTTTTTCCCCATTGTTATAAATGTAACTGTTTGTTTGTCGTTGTTTTACGTCCTAACAACATCTAAGGTCATATCAGGACGGGCTGTAACTGTAAAAAGTGGAGAATGTATCAGATGTCCCACAAGTCGATTCACAGGCTGCTTGCCCAGACAGGCACTGGTTGGTTGGTTTGATTGTTGGGAGTTTTACGTCCGGGCAACATCTAAGGTCATATCAGGACGGGTCCTGACTTGTGACAATGCGCATTCCTGGCGACTTTATTGTTCTCCCGAAAGCTGCTTTGTGTGTTTATTGGGGTTTATGTCCTGGCAACATCTAAGGTTATATCAAGATAGGCACCGACTTGTACACTCATGGCGACTTTACTTTATAGTGCTGCCCCACTGGGAAATCAGGCCGCCGGCACCATGATCCGATTCCCCACTCAGTCACATTATCCTGATACTGTGCTAACTAGTGCGTGCCCTATCCTGGTAATCTCCAGAGGATAATAGCCTGCACTGACCTCTCAGGCAAGAACCCACATAGACAGGTAAGCGTGGATAAGGTGATTGAATCAGGGTGCCTAAATAGTGTAATGGCTAGCACACTAGCCCCGGAAAGGCAAGAAATGTGCCAGGCTAGTTAGCGACAAATATCAATTTTGTAAGTCATTGATTTGACTCGACCGGGGAATCAAACTCCTGACCTTCCGCACGGGAAGTCTGCGCTCTATTGATTAGGCTACCACGTCTTGTAGCACACAGGGACTGCGGCTATGTCCAAATTATGACTCACCTCTGGAATCTTTGTTTTATTTAATGACGCCTCTAGAGCGCATTGATTTTTATCATCTGCTATTGGATGTCAATACAAACATATGGTCATTCTGAATTCTTTTTTATAAAGGAAACCTGCTGCTGCCACATAGGCTTCTCTTTCCAATAAGCAGCAAGGGGTCTTTTATATGCACATTCCCACAGGCAGGAGACGGCACATACCACAGCATTTCATGAACCAGTTGTGGACCACTGGTTGGAACAGAAAATAGCCCAAACTGCAAATGGGTCCACTGAGCAGGATCGATAGGATGACCGACACCAAAGACCCTATAATACTAAGACGGCTCACTCAGCCTGTACTGTGTAATCAAAATGATCAAACCCACCACATGGTGCGCTGGCTGTTCTCTTGGTTAAACAGATGCTATATTATATGTATAAATGTATATATGAATGTGAAAGATGTGTGATGATGGCAATTATGCTGATGATGATGTGTATTTGTTCATAGCAATTTCATATTGATGTGTATTCATACTTACCTATCTCATGTATAATATAATTGTATGTGTTTACATGTGAAACAGCAACTAGCAGCCGGGCTGATCAAACCCACCACAAGGTGGCACTGTGCGAAATTTACATTACCATGGGAGAGATAGGGAGTGAGCCGTCTTAGTATTATAGGGTCTTTGCCGACACCTTCAGCGGTGGACACTCTACCGCCTGAGCTACGTTCCGCTCCATGACTCACCTCAGTAAATCAACCATCTGTCTGGCACACGCATGCGCACATATAGATGGCTGCTATAAAGGTCACATTATTCCACAAAATAAGGTCATCTTGTTGCAGCGACTTCTTAGTGGATCCAATTGCAGTTTGGCTATTTTCCATTCCAATGAGTGTTCCACAACTGGTTCATCAAAGGCTGTGGTATGTGCTGCCCTGTTGGTGAGAACGTGCATATAAAAGACCCCTTTGCTGGTTATCGGAAAGAGTAGCCTATGTGGCAGCAGCTGGTTTCCTCCAAAGAAATATGTCAGGATGACTATATGTTTGACGCCCAATAGCCGATGATAAAAATCAATGTGAAATAGAGTAGCGGCGTCATTAAATAAAACAAGCTTTCCTTTTAGTTCCAGCGAAATTATTTCAAAATTACACACGAAAATACACAGCCAAAGTTGAAGGATTCAGGATTGTCATATTTCCACAGTGACGTCTCCTGATCCCGTGGATAAATATCTTTTAAGTTTACGCTCTCAGGTGTGATCTCTATCGCTGCATGAATCGTCTCTTCTTTAACGCAATCCCGTTGGCTGGGTGCCAGGTTACACAAGCATGGTATGGTATTGACGCTCAGAATGTGCCACACGCAGTGAGAATCGAGGTTCTCTTGGGGAAGATGGGGTATGGGTCCGGCATAGTTGTTTAAAGTTGCATAGTCCGATGGTTTTGCGTTTTGGAAATTTTTCTGGGATAATTATATTAAATTGATCGTTATAATCTACCTTATTTCAGGTCTAAGTAGCTTTTATTTTAAATGGATAAGTTTTGAGATATTTGAAATTCAATCATGTAAACTTAGTTTTGGCAAGCACGCCAAAACTCTGACACCATAGGCTTCAACAGTAAGAGGTTCTGTCAAATTGTCTCAGTGTTCCCTTCTTTGTGGCAATAAATGCTTAATATGAGCATCAATATCTAAGTTAGATATGTAGAGTCAAATATATATAATTATTTTGGTTTTGAAAATTTGATGCTTCATCGGACTATGCAGCTTTAATTAATATAACCAATATCTCATACACACATTGATAATTTAATGTGAAACTCCCAATACTATTTACTATTTGTTCATTTATTCTTGTATTCTTTACAGGACAATTCAGCATATCTTTAACAAAATATTAAAATTCCTTAAATATTAAGTGCATTACTAAATTTTATTTTTTTAAATAATTGGAAGCACCATAAACAAGTTACCCGAAATTATAGATTAAAGGAAATCAATCCATATGGATTATGACCACTACTGCACAGCGGTGAAAACAAATGCATGCACTTAACCGTTATAAGCAGAATAAACAAACAATCACTAAAATATAAAATAACGTCAAAAAATACAAAAGGGATATTCAGTATAATGGTTCTGGAAAGATCAGTCCCTACCTACTACTAGCACTACTGACGTCACACAAGTGGGTGTTCTAGCACCCACTTGTGTGACGTCATGCAGGAAGAGATTATGTAGTGTATAAAGAAGTACTTATGCGAATATTGTTATGAGTGGAATTATCCTGCTTCTATTGTTCTTGTCCTCATTTATCACTCATGTAACCTCCTGATGATGTGCTCCTTATTGTTTGGGTTACTGGAGATTGGTATGCGACCTGGAGGGCTGGAGGTCTGCTCCTAAGCAGCTCCCGTACCCTCCTTCCTTCCAGGTGGCGTGTCGGCTCCCGGTTATCGGCCAAGTTCACCTCGGATTCGGCTTTAAATAAATTGCATGGTAGGTCTTAGGCAGCTAGAGTGTTAGGCTCGATCCATATTCATCCTGACTTACAAATTGATACGTTTCGCTCCCTAGTCTGGCGCTCTGCATTACTAGGATAGGGCAAGGACTAGTTAGCTCAGTGTCAGGATAATGTGACTGAGTGGGAGATCAGATCATGGTGCTGGTGGTGAGGTGTCCCAGTGGGGCAGCACCATAAAGTCACCATAAGTGTGCACTGTCACAAGTCGGTACCCATCCTGATATGACCTTGCATGTTGCCAGGATGTAAAACTCCAACAACCACCAACCTCGATATCACTGTAGCAACCAAATTTTTGTTTTGCGAAACGAATCAAACCCCATAAAAGGTTTGAATCACTAAATGGTGATAGCAAACTTTTTAAAGCAATTTTAGATGCTATTTTTTATGTTTAGATATTTAATTTATATTCCGTTTGTCTTTTGCTGAACTGTGCTGCCACCTTAGATGCTATTTTAAAATATACTTTGATATTTAATTCATATTCCTTCTTTCTTTTGCTGAACTATGCTGCCCCCTATGGCCGAAATCTGAGTCCATTATTGCCTCGGCTGTGAGTGTGACGTCATCACGATGACCCCTGGTGTCGGTTAACTTCCGCTGGCACCTGACTTGGCCGCAAGGTGGCGACTACACACTAAATTTATCGGAGCGAATAACATTTATTTTGGCTGGTAATATTTTTAATTTTTGGCAATAGGTGTCAGAAGCCTAATGTAAATGATCAATTAATTCAGTGAATAAAGGTGGGTTTTTTTCAGCGCTGAGGCACTGGTCTTCCAGCCATATCATGTTAAATTCATTCACGTTTATAATAGTGTCGAAAATCAACAAGAGTTTGATACAAAGAAAAAAAGAATAATGCTATTACCCGACAGTATTGAGAGATAACAGGGTGTACATATTAAACCTAACTGCCACGCAAATATGGTGGAAGGGATTGACTGTAGACTAGGCAGAGGCATGCATTTTGCCCATTTAAACTGCCAAAGTGCCCAAAACAAAATTGACAGCATTAAATTACACTTAGATATATGTAAATTTGATGTGTTAACACTATCAGAAACATGGTTTCATAAGCTGCATAGTGACTGACTAGTAGAGATTGGTGGGTACAGGCCTATGTGAGAGGATAGAAAAACACTGCATAATACACAAATACAAAAAAGGAGTGGAGGTGTTGCAATATACATGGAATAAAACCTAAACTCTGAACATAAACCATTACAAGAAGCAAACAGATCAGACACAAATATTGAATTAGTATGGATACTAATAAAAATTGAGAAACAATCTAACATAGCTGTAGGGAGTCTATATAGACCGCCAAATGGAGCCATGAGACTTCATCGCACAACTGGAGACATCGCTAGAAAGTGTATCGAAACTAATGAAGGCTGAGATATTCTTACTAGAGGACTTCAATCAAAACTACAAAACAAACAACAAAAACAAACAACAAAAACAAACACTCACTAGAGAACTTAATCAAAAGTAGAGGGTTAAAGCAAATAATTTATGAGCTAACAAGACTTGGAGAAAGCAGCTTGATAATATACCTAATAATAGACTCAAATCATGCCCACACTTCAGGGACAAGAAACTGGGTCATCAGCGATCATGAGTTGATAGATGTTACTAGAAAGAAAATAAAAAACAAAACTACTCCCCGAATGGGTAGATCATACAAAAACTACACGAAAGAGGCACTAGAAGCTCATCTGAAAGAAAAAAATTAAGTTGCCACTTCAAACTGACATAGGTGTAAATGACCAATGGGACAACATCATTAGGGAAGTCAGAAAGCATCTCGACACCACCTGACCAATAAAAAGACTTAAAATCAAAAACAACCAAGACCCATGGGTAACCCCAGAATTAATCAATATAATTATGGACAAATATAAAACAGGCAGATTAGCTAAATCAAGCGGGTGACTACTAGACATAGAAAACTACCATAAAGCAAGAAATCGAAGCCAGAAATCAGTGGGAAAAGCCAAAAAATGGTACATTGTCAAACAGGACCAACAATGGGGAAAAAACTCACATAAATTCTGGAACAACGTGAACATACTAATACCAACCAATAAAAGTAAAGAGTTGATTACCCTATACAACAATGAGGGAATGGAAATCAGCAACAGTGATGCTGCTAATATAATGAACAAGCATTTCTCTACCATAGGCAATAAGCTATCCAAACAGTTAAACTCAAACTGAACCACAAAAGCACAACAATTAAACACAGACATTGGAGATTGCACAACCACAGTAAAAGAGATAAGTGAACTCATAAAATCAATTGACTGCAACAAGCCCTCGGGCATTGAAAATACCTCAAGTATAGTATTGAAAGATGCATTCATATGCATCCCAGATGTTATATGTGACCTATACAACAAATCATTCACAGAAGGTACTTATGTGGACTGCTGGAAACTAGCCAAAGTAACACCGCTCCACAAAGGAGGGGGATAAACAGGTACTGGGAAACTATAGACCGATCTCCATACTCCCACTGCCTGGTAAACCGATGGAAAAAATGATGCAGAGACATATTATGGACCACCTAAATGAACACAAAATATTCAACACTAATCAGGGTGGTTTTAGACAAAACCAGTCAGCAATAAAAACAATTGCTAACTTAATAACCGACACTGCAAACAGCATCAATAAAAAGAACCTAGTGGGGGCAGCGTTCATAGCTTTCGACATGGTAGACCACCCCATCCTAAGGAGTAAACTAACCCAAATGGGAATAACGGGAGTAACAGGAAAATGGCTAGCAAGCTATCTAGAAAATCAAAAGCAATGTGCCGTGGTAAATGGATCCATATCCAATGAGGTAAAAAATAAGTTGTGGAGTTCCCCAAGGGTCAGTCCTGGGGCCACTTCTCTTCCTCATATATATTAATGATCTTAACAATTGGCTAGAAATTGAAAAAATCCAACTATATGCAGATGATAGGGTGGTGTATGCCACAGGCAAAACAACCGAAGAAATAGAAACAAAACTAAATCTAACACTAATAAAGCTAGCCAAGAGGTGGCAACTAAATAGGATAACCATAAACAACAGCAAATCTAAAACAATACTATTTGGTACCGGGCTAAGGATTAATGAAAAAATAAAGTGTCTTCTGGGAAGCACATAATTAGAACAGGTAGACAACTACAGATACCTGGGAGTGGATCTAGACAGATGCCTGAATTATGACCTCTGCATAACAAATACTTTCAGAAAAGTAAACCACAAAATATGGCTACCAGCAAAACTGAGATACTAAATGACTGAAAACATGGCAATTAAAATATATAAAGGCATGATCCTCCCCTACTTTGTCTATGGCGATGTAGTATACATGGGAGGTAATACAAA
This sequence comes from Branchipolynoe longqiensis, assembly GCA_030323885.1. Lineage (NCBI taxonomy): Eukaryota > Metazoa > Annelida > Polychaeta > Phyllodocida > Polynoidae > Branchipolynoe > Branchipolynoe longqiensis. Next base: position 7,633,239 of record CM059188.1, read on the forward strand.
ACTATTAAATAAACTACAGGTGCTGCAAAACAGAGCCCTCAAAATATGCCTTCTGGTGCATAAAAGATATCCCACAATAGAATTACACAAAAAATGCAACACAACACTATTAACCAGTAGAAGGGAAACACACCTCAAAATACTAGCACACCATTACACCACAAAACCAGGTTACACAGTAACCCCCCGAAAGGGACACCAGGCACATGGCAGCCCCAGTGCTACTGACAACAATAAGTAACATAAAAATCTATGAGAGAAGTGTACTGGCCAGGGCAGCACATTTTTATTTTTTATTTGTGACAAGTTTTTTATTCTGCCCATAACGTATAAGCTCCCGTGAGGGTGCTTGTTTTCAACGCTGGACATGCCTGGAATAATCAACCCACACAACAATGGGCAATCGAAAGCCTGGACCACTATAAAAGATCCTTAAAGAAAACAAGGCAGTACGCAACCACCTACTGAAGGAACAATATCTCACCTGACCATGGGCACAGTCACTGCTTGCTGTGTTCTGGCACAAAAAGCAAAAGACAGACCAGAAAAGTTGGTAGATATTACAAATATGGAAACTAGCCCTCCGAAGTACAAATCTGAATGACTATCACCATATGGTGCAGTCCGTCTGGGTATGTGCAAAGGCACAAACAAAAGCAGAACGGGGCAGGCCACGGTCAAGCATCGGATTCACCCTGAAATACAAAATGGCTAAGCATACAACACAACCATCCCACCTAGCCGCAGTCCTGAAGGGTCCGGGTGTGTTCTAGCACACTGGTGCACTATCTATGGACATGGTGTGGGTGAAAGGATGCTGTAACAAACCACAAAAGGGACAGGATCCTCTCCTACAGGCCTTTATGTCATCCATGTAGATGTACATATTAGGCTAAGGTATCATACTCATATTAGGAAAAGAACTTTGAAAAATACAAAAAAACTAATATAGAAACTACTAACAACGAAAGCTCCAAACGGTTGGCCCAAGCAAGACCAGGTAAACAATCCTGAGTGCGCGACCAGACCAAAACAGAATCACAGCTGCCCAGCATTGAAAACAAGCACCCTCACAGGAGCTTATACGCTATGGACAGAATAAATAACTTGTCACAAAAAAACAGCAACAACAAATGTTTTCAGTTTCAAGGTTCGGATAACGTTGTACTAATATACATGGTGAATATGAGTAGAAGCTATTCTGTTAGTAGAATTTGATGCAGATTAAATCCTAAACTCCGGTGCAGATTTGATTTTTTTTAAAGTGTAAGAGTATTATATGATGTTTGGTGTGGTTTCCTTGTGTTATTGTTAAAATTAGTTCAGTGAACCCTTTTGGCTCTGGATATGGTGTATTGTATTCAGATATGTGTGCATGTACACTGCACAGCTTTGCAATCGCTCGACCAGCCCCCCACAGCAGGGCAGTGTTAACGTTGGGGATTGGCCGGCTATTTATATAGAGGACCACCGTTTCTACGATGGTAGTCAGGTGACAAATCTTCTCCGCTATGGACACATGATGTTAGTCACACTCAGGCATACTGCAGCTTGTGACCACTTGCGACCACTTTGTTACCCAAAGGTGAGGGTGGGTGGTGGGCTTGTGTGAGGGTAGGTATTGTTTACTGTAGATAGGAGAGTATGAGGGAGGGTGGGAATGAGCTGTGTGTGGCCTGGTTACATGATGGACTGCCTGTCTTTGTGTGTACATCACTGCCACTGTGAAGCGCAACATAACGTGAACACAAAGCGCCGGATATCGCTACACACCAGGTGGACCTGGCAGTGTCCACAGACCGGAAATGGTTGTTCTACCGGAAGTAGGGTCATGGCTGTGTTAAAGTTGCATCAAATTTTCAAAACTAAAATAATTATCTAGATTTTATTCTCCATATCTAACTTAGTTACTGGTGAATTTATTAAACATTTGTCGCCACACATAAGGGAACACTGAGTCAGTTTAATAGAACTTGTTACTGCGGAAGCCTATGGCATTAGAGTTTTGGCATGCTTGCCTAAATTAATTTAACATGTCTCAAAAGTTAGCCATTTAAAATAAGTTACTTCAAGCTAAAGTAAGGTGGATTATAGCGATCAACCTAATATATTTATCTCAGAAAATGAGAGAAACTCAAAGCCATCGGACTATGCAACTTTAAATTCCAGTGCGCGAGTGACAGTATTCGTGGCACTGGTAGCAGTGGGGGTGGGGGGTGGCGCCACCTGTCACACTGTGAAGAGGGGGTTAGTACACAACATCAGGGTGGCCAATAAGGAATATTCCCTTACGCGTCTTTATACTCGCATAAGTTTTATACATCACATAAATAGCAAGAAGGGAAATACTGCCAGCTCAACGTTAGCATAGTCTTGCCATATGGCATATAATGATGTACACGGCACAGCGTCTGATTATTTGTTGTTGTTTTACGTCCTAGCAACGTCTAAGGTCATATCAGCATCAATAACAAGATTCATGAATTTGAAACCCCCTCGCTGTACATTCTTATGCCCCGGTCAGATACATGTTTGTAGACGTAGGTGGACGTAGGTGGATGTAGTGGAGACAAACGTGGGTCAAATGTGGTGTGAGTATGTTAAATTACGTTGAAATACGTTAAGGTACGGCAGGTTTTGGTGTGGATAAATACGTTACAGTACAGATAAATATGTTACGGTACGGATGCCGGTACATTCAACTACATTCAACTACATTAGCCTCCACTACTTTCACATACGTCCACTAACGGCAATGTGACCAGGGCTTCATCCACGTATGCTAGAGCATGCTAGAGTATGCTAGAGTATGCTAGAGTACATTAGCATCCCGGCTGCAAATTCAGCCTCTAATGTAGTGCTTTTTTTAACATGTCCAAAATTAAATCGGACATCACAGCTCATGCACGTTATTACCAAGTTAACATCACGGACAAGTATGGATGCCGGTACGTTTCAACTACGTTCAACTACGTTATCCTCCACTACGTCCACTAATGTGTATATGACTGGGTCATTATCATAACCTGATTACAGTCTCTCAGTTCGTTACCTGATGTCTCAAAATATGGACATTTGAGCTCTCATCCAGTCAGTAGAGATTGACCTTTCATAGAGGTTAACACACTTATCCGTCAGTGTTTATTACGTTCAGGCAGGGTACTTCGCTGCATGAACCGCAGTCTGGCTACATTATACACGAGCCACTCCTAATGTGCAGATCGGTGTACTAATCAGCACGATTATTCTAGCTGTCAACTACAATAGAAGGGCCGGACAGTGCCCGGCCTGACAATGTCATATAAATGAAAAATTCTTACCCCCCCCCCCCCCCCAAAAAAAGATATAACCAATATCCATGTAAGGAATAAAATGCAAAAGTCAATGGACGGGATTTGTAATGTTGTCTAATCCGGAATTTTTGAGTTTTCAAAATAAATATATTTAGATTCATCACTAAAATATCGTCTATTTCAGTTTGGAGAAACGTTGATTACAATAAACATATTTATCACCAAAGAAATGGCTACAGTTGCAAATATTTTAAATGAAAATATGCAAAATAATTTTGAAGATCGAAAGTGGCTAACTTTGGGAATATCTTAAATGAAAACATGGAAAATAATTTTGGTGTGCACACCGAAATGCTAACGGATTCAGCTTGTTTGACTTGTAGCAGTGACACTGACAGGTTCTCTTAAATTGGTTTAATATTCTTGTTATCTTTCCACACCCATCACCCACCCAAATTTGCCCCCCTCCCCTGCCACACCATCCTTAACCATCATGAACAAGCCATGAACACACCGAACATCCTACACAGCTAATTGAACTATCAACCTGTTTAAACACATTGAACATCATATAAGACAGACAAAATGTCTTGTCAACTATAAACTTACCTGTTTTTATGAGAGAAAAAATGAAACCCTCAACGATTGTTTGAGTTGCCCCGAGTATTCCTTAAATACATCTACTCGGGGCTGCTCCCCATTTCTGCATGAACTACAGTGACTGGTGCTGTACATTATACAGCAGGAGCCACTGCCTTAATTCTACAGGATCGGTGCTGTAACTAATACAGCACTGATCAAACTTAGTATTTGACTTTTTTCTAGGTCGGACTCCCAATCTGAATATTGGTGGTTCGTTTCTCCATGCCATCACCTCTGCCAATTTGGATTTCCACTGCTGTGTATAACTTACAGTGTAATCAAAGACCAGTTCCTCTCATACCATGTATATGTGGTGTGGGAGGTTAAAAATCCCTGGGTTGGTAAAAGTGTAGGTTCTGGCTTTCTATCGACCAGTTGTCTAACAGTGAAAACAAGTCTATTCAGACTTATCCATGATAGGCATTATCAATCTTCAAGAAAGAAAAACCATAACAAAACCAAACAAACTAACAAACAAAATAATAGCGGGTGCTGACTTTGCTGTGTGATTTCTTTTCCCCACAGGAGGATGGAGACGAGAAAGGCGGGAACCCGGAGGAGGTTGTTGCTGCTCACACAACACCGGTCACCGACCAACCGGAAGTACCACCACCGCAAGTGCCCGGAGACGACGGTCGGCGACTGACGGGCGTCGAGACGACGACCACCAGACGGAGCGTCACTTCCGGCGGCGACCACCAGGGGCGCAGCGTCGTCGTCACCGAGACCGACATTCGGGTCGAGATGAAAGCAGCAGACGACAGGACGACAGTGACGCACGAGAAGCAGACGACATCGCGGGTAACGAGCGATGCGCGTGACGCCACTGTGCAGCCGTCGTCGTCGTTGTCGACGGTCGTCCGCGACGTGAGGACGGTCCAACTTCCGGTTACCGCTCCCGCTTCCGGTTCCGCTTCCGGTGTGGAAGCGGCCCAACCGGAAGTGGAGCCGCCGATGGCGCTGGTTGGCGCGCTGCAGTACCTGAAGGAACAAGAGAGTGCTGACGCGGGGCGGAAGTCCCAAACCGGAAGTCCCAAACCGGAAGCGGGCGTGGGTGGGGTTAGCGCTGAGGCAGTGGCACCGCGTCCAGTAAGTGACATCTTCTCGAACATGTACCGGAACACGGAAGTGCCGCCGACGCAGGCGCCTGTGCAGAGCGCGGAGCAGGGCGGCGCAGCGGGCAGCCGCCGACCAATCAGCGACGTGTTCGCTAACATGTATGCGCCGGCGCCTGTGCAGAAGGAGACCGTGACGTCAGAGGTGCTGCGCAGAGGCGACGTCGAGGTGAAGCGCGTACAACGCGTCATCGTGACGCATGACATGACTACGCATGCGCAAGTTCCAGTCACTTCCTGCGCCGCTCCACCTACAGCTCCAGCTCCAGCGATGGTGGCGCCCCCTATCAGAGTAACGGGGCAGACAGTCAGACAGAACGGCGTGACGTCACAGGTGCCGGTCGTGAACGGCGTCAACGGCGTGGATGACGTCATCGAGAAGGTCGGCAAGATGGCGCCCGACGTGGCCAAGGTTGAGATGAAGCTGGAGGACGCCGGGAAGCCGGAGAACGCCAGCGTCCTCACCGTGGATGATGACAGTGAGTGTGGCGTCTTAGCGATAAGAACACCTGATTCATAATATTATTCTTTACACGAAATATTCGCTAGATCTTAAGGTTGCATAGTGCAATGGTTTTTGAGTTTTTATCATATTCTGAGATAAATATATTAGTTTGATTGTTATAATCTATCAATTTTACATTAATTGGAAGTAACTAATATACGATTTTACATATATGTGTAGGCATTCTCAAATATTTCAGTAAGGTTCACTAATCTCTCCGAATAGCCGATGATAAAAATCAATGTGCGTTGTGCTGTGGGGGTGTCATTAAATAAAACAAACTATACTTTTTTGTTGAGTCACCCCTCATGACAAAAACAAAAATAAACTAAGAAAACTAGCGCCAACATATTACCTGTCATGACATGCAAATTTGCAATCTTAGTGTCCGCCCAAAACTTCTATATGGGAGAAAGAAAATGGCGACAGGAGGGCTTCATCCCATCAGGCACCTGTTGTTTTAGCATCCGGTTTCGTGACAAAGCTAGTGAAATTGGAGCTCTTTGCTCAAAGCCTATTTGTTGTTTTTGAATTGGCCTCACCCATGGCAGCTATCCAAACAGCGGGTCCCTGCTTACTAGGCCCTGAGAGGTGATAGGGGTTGGAGTCTAGAAAGTGTACATTATATATTATTGACACGGTCCACAGGGAGGGAACAGGTAAATGTTTGTTGGTAGGAGGTCGGTAACTTATAGCTAACTATATACATTACAGTGATAGAAATAAGCAAACATTTCCACTTGTCCATAGGACAAGTCTGGTGTGATTTTCACTCGTCTGTCTGAATTTTCACTTGTCCACAGTACTTACCTTAATTATCTCAGTTAGCCTCCATGGTTTTGGGAATAAATCAAATAACAAAACAGATGTCATGAATAATGTAATTTAGGCCTAAATTCAATTAGTATTTCTTTCTGTGTAGCAACACACATTCAATTAAAGTTCATACCTATACAGTATAACCCCGTTAAACCAAAATTGAAGGGATCCTAAAAATTTGTTTGGATTAACCGATCATTGGTTTAACTGAGCTTTGGCTCTGACTTTGACTTTGAGTAAGCGTGTATTGCACATGTAATATACAATGTATGTGGACACTTTGATTATTGTTTTTTATGTATATAAAGTATAACTCCGTTAAACCAAGCTCGGTTAAACCAAACGATCGGTTAATCCAAACTTGTTTCGGCGGCCCGGCAAAATACTACCAAAGTACCATTTATCATATAAAAAAAGTTGGTGGGGTCTCAGATAACTTTATAACCACATGAAAGTTTGGTTTAACTGTACCGGAAGTGGCCTGAGGTCCGACAATTCTGTTTGGATTAACTGATAATTTGGATTAACTGATAATTTGGATTAACCGACTTTTGTTAAACCAACTTTTTTATATGATAAATGGTAGTAATTTGTCGGGCCTCCGAATAAAGTTTGGATTAACCGATTGCTTGGTTTAACCGAGCTTGGTTTAATGGGTTGTAAACCACTGCCTTGTGGTACAGGTTCTTGACAGAACCGACGGCTAAGAGAGCAAACCCTAAACAGAAAACTATGTCACTGTGGCAGCATTAAGGGCGGTTGATGTATGGAACTCCCAACATCTCCCGTCCAGCTACTGCAGGGACAAATAGTTTTGCGCCTGTCTGGACATGTTCTAAATGGAGAGCGGCAGTCAAGTAATGAAAGCAGTCTTTGTCGCATCACGACCAACAGCATGATGATGATGATGGTTTAACGGGGTTATACTGTATATGCAAAGTACATTGTTGCAACAAGCCTGCAATTGAAATCTTTATGAATATGTAAGCATTTCACATGCACACATACTGATGACTACAGGACACGTGACGTCATAGTTATACAATAGTGACTTCATGAATAGCCTTTGCCAAATTTGTTTCTATTTTAGGAGACATTCGTTGGTCTAATATTCTTACTTATGCAAAATCATTGTTAAAACACATCAGCACTTGATAGTTTCTTGTCTTTTTACATATAATCAGATATGTCCCTGTATGTATACATACACACACGCAAGCATTTTATACATTGCTACAGGAAAAAAAAGTGCAGTCATGGTTACATATATAGCAGACTGATTACATGAATCAGCCTTTGTTCAATTTTTTCCTATTCTAGGAGATATTTATCGCTGTAATTTTCATAGTTATGCAAAATACACTGTTAAAACAAATCAGTAATAGACCCCCGCCTAAGCTCGTGACATCTATCGGCAGAATCTGGAACTACTTTAGTTGGGCCGTTTCCCTGACTGCCTATGGTTTCACATGCTATATCTCCAAAAAGAATGCTTGGAAAAATAATAAAATCCTTGATTATATTCAGATATTCATATCGCAACAGGAGTCAAGCTCTTATCCTTGTAATATATCTTTTTTTTAAAGACAACTATATTGTATTTTCCTCCTGGAATTTCACCAGCACTCTCTTCATGTATTACTACGCCCCTCCAGTTAAGCTAGTGACATCTGTTGGCACAATCTGGAACTACTCTTGTCGGGTACTTTCCAGCTTAACTGGCGGCTATTGATAGTTTATTTGGGTTAGTTTTTTGTACATGGAATCAGATATATCCCTGTATATACACATACAAGCAAGCATTTTACACATTTTACACATTTACACATGGATCAGCCTCTGTTCAATTTGTTTCTACTCTACAACAAATCTGTTGGATTTTAGGATAAAGTTAGATATGTTGGATTAAATCTAGGTTAAGTGTTTCCAATTTGATAATTGTGTGATTTTATCGGACTACTTCGAGTAGTGATTAAAATATATATATATATTTCTGAGTCTTATTTTTCTTGACTGCTGATTTAGCCCACAATTTTGTTGGTTTTGATTTGGTTTCATTACATAGCACTTCTCTTCTTCTTGTTCAGCTGACGATGGGGGCTCAGCCCCACCCAGCCCCCTCACCCCGCTAAGGATTACAGAACCAGGCGACGAACAGGTGAGCCTTTGTCATTATCACGTCCTGGCAACATCTAAGGTCATATCAGGACGGGTACCGACTTGTGGCAGTGCACACTCATGGTGCCTTTATCGTGCTGCCCCACTGGGATGCCACCCTGCCAGCACCATGACCTATTATCCCACTCAGTCACATTATCCTGACACCAATCCCCCAGCCCTTTCCCAATCCTAATAATGCCGAGTGCCTGGCTAGGAAGCGACAAGTATCAATTTTCTAAGTCATTGGTTTGGCTCGACCGGGAAAAAATTGAACTCCCAACCTTCCGCACGGGAGTCCTGCGCTCTACCGACTGATTGCCAGGATAATGTGACTGAATAGGGTAGTGGGTAATACTGCTAGTAGTAGTAGTAGTAGCAGGGTATCCAAATGTAGCAGCACTATAAAACAACGAGTGCGTACTGACACAAGTCAATATCCGCCCTTATGTAACCGTAGGTCTTGCTAGGGAGTAAAACACCCAACACTTAGAATGAAAAGCCTTGCTTTGGCTGCGTAACACTAAGACTCAGTCCAGGATCTCTATCTCCAACCACCCCCTCAACACACGCCCACTCCCCCTTCACACGCCCACTCCCCCCTCACACGCCCCACTCCCCCCTCAACACACACCCGCTCCCCCCTCGCACGCCCCTCCCCCCCCCCCCTCGCCCCCCACACCTTTTTGTTTCGTGGTATACATATCTGTTCACTTCAGTGCGTCAACACGTTATCTGATTGAGTCTGAAGCGTAAGCGTAACCCTTACCCCTTCTCCCCCCCCCCCGCCCCCCGCCGCCCCTCCCCCCCAAAAAAACTACAACAGACCCAATAACAATAACAATATACACACAAAAAACACAAAGATCCACACAAAATAAGCATCAAAAGCAACAAACAAAAGACGATGTCATCTCCTAAACCTTTGTCCGTCCTGATATGACCTTAGATGTTGCCAGGATGTAAAACTCCAACAACCAACCAACCAACCTAGACCTTTGTGTATGTGTGGTTTAAATTTATTAGTGTTAATTTATTATTAATTTTATTTTAATTGCTGGAAATCAATCAGGAAGTGTTTCATAAAACAATTTCACAATGAGGACTTTCAATATCGAGACCTTTATCGAGGGTGTAGGACGTAACTCAGGCGGTAGAGGGTCCACCTGTGAAGGTGTGGGTTATCTGATCGATCCTGCTCAGTGGACACATTTGCAGTTTGCGCTGTTTTCCATTCCAACCAGTGGCTCACAACTGGTTCATCAAAGGCTCTGGTATGTGCTATCCTGTTTGTAAAAGAATCCTTGCTGCTTATCGGAAATGGTAGCCTATGTGGTGGCAGCAGGTTTCCTCTAAAGAAATATATCAGAATGACGATATGTTTGACGTCCAATATCCGATGACATAAATCAATGTGCTCTCGACGTGTCGTTAAATAAAACAAACTTTTCAAGAGCGTTATCTTTTTTTTCATTTGAACTAGCCTAATTTATGATTAATCATTGCCTTCACCCCCCCCCCCCCCCACCTGCATGCATGGCAACAGCTGTGGGTGTAAGTGGCGCCCTCTATATCATATATGGTTAAGGTAACTATTTCCCCAAACATCTATATATTTACTTTAACCCATTTCCATCACTATTCCTTAACTACATATCTGATTGGTTAGTTGTGGGTTTTACGTCCTGACTTCATCTAAGGTCATATCAGGACAGGTACCGACTTTTGACAGTGCACACTCATTGTGACTTTATAGTGCGACCCCACTGTAAGATAAGGCCACCAGCACCATGACTTGATATCCCACTCAGTCATATTATCCTGACACTGAGCTAAACAGTCCTGGCCATATCCTAATAATGCCGAGTGCCTGCCTAGGAAGCGACAAGTAGCAATTTTGTACGTCATTGGTTTGAACAAGGATCCTGATATGAGCTTAGAAGTTTTGAGGATGTAAAGCTCCAACAACCAACCAACCAACCAGCAAGCAAGACACGATGTAAAAATATACGGATTTTCGGTTAAGAATTATATATTGGCAGAGAGCATTATTATTCTTGGATGTCGGAGTGGGACTTAAGTTATGTAAACTAAAAGTAACTAAAATCAATAGAATCCCACTCCCATTGTACATGATGCTGAATGAGGTAAACTATATGTTATATATTATGAGTGGAGTTGATGGAAATGTATATGATGCTGAATGAGGTAAGCTATCGGTTATATATGATGTTTGGAGTTAATGGAAAGAGTTCCTTTGCAAGAAACAGTACATGATGATTGAAATGTTCTCTATGTGTTCATAAAGAATACAAAAGAGGAAAAGAATGATTTTACTATATACAATATCTGTAACTGTTGCAAGATCCTGTCCACCCAAGACCACCCGACTGACCCACCTGCCTAATTTGCATATGTATGGAGTACACCACCTGCAGCTGGTTTGAGTGACAGCCCCTAATGGGGTGGTCACCCACCCAGTCTGTGGGGGAGTGTCTCATTGGCTGGCTGGGGAATGTCCGGTCACCTGACTCCCTTGGCCTATCCTGACCACACACTAGTCTCAACTAATTATTTATTCAAGATTTTGCTTCAGACACACTGAAGGAAAATCACTCTCATCCTGGCTCTTGAGTGAGACACACCTACTCTAGAGCAGGACCCCAGACACTCTGTCTGATGCTATCCAAATTCAGATATTCAAATTGAGTGTATACACAGCCATAGGACTCCTGTCCCATGGGTTGTTGGCACTGTTTCAATATACAGGCTAAAGTGACAATGAGACATAGTGTGGGCAGTATATGAGGAGTGCAGGTGCTAGGTCACATGCAAGGGGGATGACAGGAGTTGCTGCCAATAAAGCACAACTTATTCACTGTTCATCATTGTGACTAGTTTTCCTTCCTCATTCCAGACATGGTTAAATTGATTAGGCTGATTGCATCACAGGTGAAATGAAGGGGGAGAGTTTTGTAATTGCATAGGGTGCTCACAGCGGCAGAGATCCGTGTTTTTATAACAAGCAATATTTAAATCAGTATCAACAGCCAATCACACACAAATATGACATGGCAATAGAGCGGTAGTCCATTGCCTACAACTATCCTCCCGCCTTCAGCCCTGCCCCCTGGACCCGTCCTACTGTCTGGCACAACGGCCTCTCACCCGTGACTACGCTCTCACCTGCTGTCCTCCACCTCCGAGCTCACATTCCTGTCTGGCACAGTGACCAATCATACGCCACTGCCCTTAGCACCCATGCTCCCACCTCTGGGATCCCCCGTACTCCCAGTGTACCATAATTCCCCAACACCCCAAAAATTGTACACGCTTTAATTTTTGTTATCAGTCTGGCAAAATGGCAACTGATGTCAACATGGAGGAAGTGTTTATCAACAATATTCTTTTGGCATTAAATTCAACCACCATATGCCAGACAGGAATGTGAGCTCGGAGGAGGAGGACAGCAGGTGAGAGGGTAGTCACGGGTGAAAGACCGTTGTGCCAGACAGTAGGATGGGTCCAGGGGGCAGGGCTGAAGGCGGGAGGATAGTTGTAGGCAATGGACTACTGCTCGATTGCCATGTCATATTTGTGTGTGATTGGCTGTTGATACTGATTTAAATATTACGTACAAGCCTATAACATGTAAATAGAGTAGGCTAGTATAGAATTAAGTAGACAAAAAAGTGGAAAACTCTTCCCAAGAAAACCCCCCAAAACACTAACAAAGATCACTAGCCTAAGATATAACTTTAAGAAACACAAAACTATAACTGTCCAGCATTGAAAATAAGCTCGATCATCCAAACTTACCGTCTATGGGCAGTATAACCCGTCAAAAAAAAAATTAAAAGTTTGCTCCACCATAATTCCGTAGAATTGTACATACTTTAATTTGTGTTATCAGTCTGGGAAAATAGCAACAGATGTCACCATAAAGAAAGTGTTTATCAACAATATTTTTTACATTAAATATAAAATTTCCTCTTTTCTCTTTTTTTGTCTCTTTTTTTTTTCAGTTGCCGTTATCGAACCACGTGAATGCTCACGTGATCATCGCCTCCCGAGAGCCTGCAGTTCCAACCCCTCCAGTCACAATCACGGTGACCAGTGCGACCGACCCAGAACCGGCGACGAAAGCAGCAGCAACCCCACCGCACAAGGATGTCAACAACTTCGCTTCGGACGATGATGACGTCGATGGTGACGTTGAGCCCGTCGTGCAGAAGAACCTGCGGTCAGTCGTGAAGGAGGTGTTCAGCACCTTCAAACCCCAGAACGAGGCTACCCTGGCTCGACACACGCTGTGTGGCATCACACGGCAGCGCATCTTGACCGCATTGGAGAAGTGGATGGCGGCCGACTGTAAGACAGACGGAGGCAATCGCCATGTCAACATGGTCATGGGGCCATCCGGCATTGGAAAGACCTGTTTGCTTGCGGAAGTCTGCAAGCGACATCCGGAGAGTGTCGCGGGTTTTCACTTCTTCGAGTACAACAGCCCGAACATAACCCACAACAGACTGCATGCGGTGATCATCTCTCTCGCGTATGACTTCTGCGATGTCTTTGCAAACTATGCTAACATGCTGCCCTCCGTTGATAAACTGCGGCAGGCTGTTGATTATGGCTCCATCCCAGAGCTTTTTGACATGCTGGTCCACGAGCCCCTTTGCTCGGTCGACCTGGCGCATGATCTGGAGAAGCAGATGGTGATTGTGTTGGACGCCATCGACGAGTGTGACCTCCAGGACCGCGAAGCTCTTCTTGAGGTCTTCAGCAGTGCCGCTGAGAAATGTCCCTCCTGGCTTCACATTCTGATCAGTGCAAGGACCGAAGCCAAGCTGCTGCAAGGCAATGATGCCGTCCACGTGATGGAAATGAAGTTCAACTCGAATGACAACACCGCTGACATGAAGCGGTTTTTCAAAGAGCCGCTTGGCCGCTTCATGGACCGCATTAGTCTGGATGGAGGTTTAACACAGCTGGCGAAGAAAACTGAAGGATCTTTCCTATGCGCAATGCTCCTGAAAAAGCGGCTCGACGCCTTGAAGCCTGATAAGAAGATAGCGCTACGCGAAATTGTTCCAATGTTCCCTACTTCGTTGTCAGGAGTGTGCAAGGAGATCTTCGACAATTTCCTTGAATCTCTGAGCGCAGTAGTCCATGATGGCAATGAGAAGAAGGCGTATTCTGCAATATTATCCAATATGGCGGTCGCTCGTGAACCTCTCCCCATTGAGTTTGTCCTGAATGCCACAAACACCAAAATGAAAGATCCTCTTCTGATTCTCGCCGACCTTGACCCTGTGTTGCTGATAGAGAATGGATGCGTAAGCTTCTGTCACCGTGAGATCGCTGATTGGTTACTGGATGACCAAAGGTCAGCCACATGTAGTGTTGACCTTGTACAAGGACGCGAGCAAATGGCGACGTTGTGTCTCAAGTGGTTGGATGACATCATCAATGAGGCGCAGGGGAAGATCGCCCGCAATGCACTGATGGACTATGCGCTGAAGCATGCTGTGTACCATCTGCTCGATGTGAATAAGCAGCAGGAGAGCCTCAGCACCCTCCTCTGCAGCCTGCTCTATCTGCAAGCGAAGCTGGGCGTTCGCAACATCCAGGTTTCGCACATCCGCGAAGACTACCAGCACCAACACATCCAGGTCAACAAGTCTGGTGGTCTGAAGCTGGTGTCACTGACGGAATACATGAAGCGCTTCCAGAGGATGCTTGAGCAGATGAACAGCTATAAGAAGTTCCTCGAAGAGAAGTTCTACGACATCCAAATGTGCCCAGAGCATATCCTGCAAGTGGCTGCGAACTATTCGACAGTGGAGCGGATAAAGCAGAACGCGAGGAGGGAGCTCGATAACAAGGAGTGGATCGAGGATGTCACTGCTATTCCAGAAACACACTGCATTGCACTCAAGCTCAGTGGGGTGATTAAGGCAGTCGATGTTTCACATGATGGGAAAACCATTGCCGCTGTGAGTAAGGATGATGATTACAACCTTAGGCTTCACCTCATCAACACCTTCACCGGCGAGGAGAAAATGAAACCGATCGACATCAAGAGCCTGAATTCTAGAGTTGGACTTGCCGCCAAGTTCTTCCCTGATGCTAACAATGTGTTTGTAGGATCACTGACAACCTTGGTGAGTAAAACTGGGAAGCTGACCCCTAGTGGCTTTGACGTAAGTGGGATCAACGTCAAGGATAAATTTTCAATCGAGTGCGCTGATCTTTCGATGAAGCATTTTGCATGCGGACTCACCACGTTCCCCTGGGGCGGAAAATCACTGCATTTGGCCATCTTCGACATGCGAACGAAGAAATGCTTGAAGACATTCGAAGTGATCCGCTTCAGCTATGGTGGAAGCGCACAGTTCAGCATGCGTGCTTGCGCAGTGGCAAAGGACAAGTCGTATGTGTGTGCCTGCGTCAAAATGTCAACGAAGCCTCAAATTCGCATCACCATCTGGAATGTCTCCAAATTCCAGGTGATGAACAGCATTGACGTCACCAATGAGGACATCACAAAATGCCTGTTTGTTGGCGAGCAGTTGGTTTTGTTGGGTGCTGGGATCCGTTCAAGTCATCCTGGGAAGGCGGGCACTCAGCAGGTCCCCGTGGCCTCAGAGTTCTGGAACTACAAGGAGGTTTCGAACAAGGTCAGCCATACATGGGATGAAAGCGAAACCTCATCTCTCTTTTCAGGGCATGAGAATGTAACAGTGTGCTGTCGTTGGTATAGCAACATGGAGAGCGCGTTAGTCCACATGTGGAAAACTGGTGAGGTGGAAGAGGATGCTTCGACAATATGTCGCATTCGTGGGTTACACGAGCCTTCCGAAATGCTCTCCGGGGGTAACTACTTCGTGTTTGTGTCTAATGATGAGGTCTACATCTACAACATGGACGACTTAGAGATATTGTCGCAAGACGCTGATGGCTCCAGTCGTGTGATGTTGCCAGAACTGGTTGTGCACAGTGTGGCTTTTATACCGCGCAGTGAAACAATTGTCATCGTCAGCCAAGACGCAAAGCGAAGTACAAGTGATGATGTCACATTCACAGTGTTCCTGTCATCCTTGCAGCAAGATGAGATGAATCTGCAAACAACACCCTTCAAGGGCATCGCAAGAACAAACCTTAAGACGATAGATGTGAAGGGACAATTCAAGACTTTCTATGGAGCAGGAGCCTCCACTGCCATGTGCTTCCCAAGTTGTGATGGCAATGCCTTGATCTTCAACGCAGATGATCACATCAAAATCTGGGATAGGATCAACGATCGTGTCATGATCCTCCAGTCCTATGGAGACCTCCAAAGCAAGCATCCTGAGTTTGAGGAATTCACTGCGGTCAAGGCATTTGCCTCAGCGAAGGACAACATTCTGGCAGCCATCTATGGTCAAATTCCATTCAACATCTACATCTATGATGTTCGACAAGGAAATCAACTGCACATCTTATCGCAAGAAGCGACAAGTGCTTGCGCCATTACGGATATCATCTTCCTCCCTTCGAATGGCATGCTCATGGCCTATTACCGCTCTATGGACAACACGCTGGTGACTTGGAACCCAAGGACTGGCCAGAAGGTTGGCTCTTCGTCTGAGGTTATCTCGTTCGCGAGAGCGTCTCCAGCATCCGATCGGCTTGCAATTAGCTCCCGACACCCAAAGCGCAATGAGGGCTGTGTGATGTTGCGCAACAGTGATAACACCCTGTCGAAAAAGATGGCCACGTCGAGTCGCTGGTTGCCCTCGAATGTTGAAAGCGACTTGGAATTCTCCCCGGATGGCACCATCTTGGTTGGGGTGTGCTTCGCAACTTTGATGTGTCGCGTATGGAATGCAGCGAAGGGAGAGGCCCTCAAAGACCATTCGCTGCTGTTCAGCTCCCAGACCGATGTGGTTGGGATGCTGACCAATACTCACGTCATCTTCCAGGACGACAAACTGACAATAGTCGAAGTGGCCTCTGGGACTGTCGTTGCTGTTCTACCGCTTGATGATATCATGGAGCGCAAGTCCAAGATGAGCGGAATGTTGCTCTCCCCGAAAGGCGGAATAGTTGTTGGCATCCGCAGCTCTGCAAACCTCAAGGTATTCAGGTGCCACAACTTTGACATGGTCAAAAGGAAAACCACACTACAGCGAATGATCTCTTTCAAGAAGGAGTAATGAAATGTCTTCCAGAAACATAGATATCTGATATATTATATATATATACAATAATACCTTGGTTAGCGCTCTAGATATGTTCCTTAAAGAACTGCAGCATTAAGCGAAACAAGACGCTATCCAAGGTCATCATAACATTGCATAAATGGACACACACCATGCTCTCCTCAAATTATGCTTCTGTAAAGTTACATATTCTGATGATTTTGATTTTCTGAGATTCTATTTTTTAGATAAACAACAAGCAAGAAAACCTAAATTATTATTAAGACAAAATTTAAAAGATTTAAATCAATTTGGACTAGTGCTGCCCAGCAGTGAAAACAAGTGTTAACACAACTATCCGTTATGAGCCGGGTAAATAAATTGATTACTAAAAAAAGATAAATATGTTAGGTTGGTTGCTATAATCGATCTTACTTCAGTTTGAATTAAATCTTATTCAAAGTAGTTCACTTTGGAAATATTTTGAGTGAAAACCTATCAAATTAATGTTGGCATGCCTGTCGAAATTCTGACGCCATCGGCTTTAGCGTTAACAGGTTCTATTAAACTGACGTGGGATTTCTTCTATTTGGCAATAAATGTTTAAGGAGTGCGCTAAGCAAAGTATTACTGTATGTATATATCTACTTATATATATACAGTCAAACCTCATTCCAACTCCGATTACCATTAACGCGAATTCGGATATAGCACGATGATTCATTAGACCCATGGAGTATTTTAATTCAAATTCAGTAAATCCTGATTCAGTAAAATCCTGTTTCAGTAAAGTGAACCCTGATTTAGCGCGACCCTGCTGTTTTCGTGATGACATTGTATGGACCCACCGGTCGTGTTATAATGGGGTTTCACTGTATATATATCTGTATATATTATATTGATTCATTCAGGTGATGAAATTGGTATTGTAGATCAGCGTTTGAAAAACTTGGAGACTTGTTATATATATATATATATATCTATATATATATATATATATATATATATATATATATATATATATATATACATATATATATATGTATATATTTATACATATATATATGTATATATATATATATATATACATATATATATGTATATATATATATATATATATATATATATATATATATATATATAAAGCACATGAAAGGATTAAAACTACATTATAATGTTGATCATGATGACACCCTCCTGTATGCTTGGTGATAATGACTGGAAATACAGTGTTACTTTCCCTCCGTGAATGCTTGATTGTTTGTTGGAGCTTTACGTCCTGGCAACATCTAAGGTCATATCAGTGAATGTGTTGGCTTTGTTAAGTATTAATCACGCCTAGTGCTTTTGCTTTTAGTGCATGAGGCCAAAACACAGCCGGGAAAAAAATTACATTTTGCGCATTTAAGTTTCATAATCCGATGATATTTAGTTTCTGCCTTTTTTTTCAGATAATATATTAAGTTGATCTTTTTAATCTACTTCACTTTAATGTTTTATTTAGTTGCATAGACCGATGGGTTTGAGTTTCTGTAATTTTCTGAAATAAATATATTAAAGGGACCAGCTATAGGTCGCTGAGAGACGATCCGTACTCTGACAAATGCTCTCCAGGCATGCGTTTGCCTGTTTTCAGTTTATGCAACTACATATGTGGGGGGAGAGTGCTGACATTGCTTGTGTTTTATTTAGTCCAGCAGCACTGACACTTTTAGACAACCATATAGAGAAATAAATGTTAGAAATTGCAATCTAAAATAATAAATATAAAGTTCAAATATTTATTTATCATAACTAGCTACTTTTTGTGTGAATAATTGATTAAATCATGTAGATTAATAGACTTTAAAAGTTGAATTGAGAGCTTTCTCTGGCTGCCATCTTGGTGGTTGCCATGGCTTCCCCTGTGTGTGGGGAACCCCTCTAGGTCATGTGATGAGGGAATCCCACCTATGATGTCATTCATGCATCACAGACTTCAACTCTTCTCCCACATGTTCAGTGGCATGAACTGAACAAACTAAGCAAAGGTATGTTTGGAGAGCTTTTGATGCTGGATTCGTTTGTATCTGGGTGAGGTATAACCGGCGACTTTAAGTTGATTGTTATAACCTACCTTACTTTAGTTTGAAGTAACTTTTATTTCAAATGGCTACATTTTAAGATATTTCAATTGCAAACATACACAATTAGTTTTGGCAAGCTTGCAACAACTCCGCCACCACAGACTTCTGCAGCAACAGGTGCTATTCAATTGACACTGCGCTACCCAGTCCTGGCCCTATCCTATTAATGCCGAGCGCCATGCTAGGTACCGACAATATCAATTTTGTAAGTCATTGCTTTGAGTCAGCTAGGATTCGAACTCCCGACCTTCCATACGGGAAGCCTGCGCTCTAGTGATTCAGCTACCAGCTGCGGTATATCTCTTGTAAATAACTTTGAAGAGTTTTGTGGGAGAAAAGCATGTTGGCAGGATTGTCTCTGGAAGCATTTTGTGTTAACCCTTTTATTACAAATCATTGCCATATTGGAAATTGTCGATTTTATTACAAGTACAAAATAATAAATTAAATCATGCTGGCATTGGTATTATTGCATGAAATGTATTTGAAAATATTCTGTACAATTAATTCACTACGCTGTTGAATTTCTGATTTCTCTTCCTTTTTTTTTTACATCTTGGCAAAATGTCTACAAATATATTTCCTCTTTTTTTCAAGGGACTATTATGTAAATAGATAGGATGGTAATATTTGTGATGAGTGACTGGAGTTTTACTACCTAGCTACAGCTGAGGTTGTGCACATGGTGGATGTATACCCCAATAATGCTGTTCTGATGGGACCATGATGCAAAAATTCCACTGACACTTAGCAAGTGCTTGCCCAGTATTTGTAAGTACTTGCCCAATTCTAACAAGTACTTGCCCAATCCTAACAAGTACTTGCCCAAATCTAACAATGCCAAACATAATTATGGGGTTTGCGTTCCTCATAAATCTCAAGATGAGTATCGACTGAGGCGAATGAATGACCTGAGGTCGATACTCAGTCCGCAGGTACTTGGTGCTCAAACCCCATATCGGGTAACAATTGCTGAACCCAAGACAATGAACTCATTTGATTTATTTTGTATTTTCTATCAACAAGTACATTGCTACTTATTCGTTTAGCTGGGTTTGAGGTGGAACTTTTTTTTTTTTCTTTTCTTGAAGATTTATACTGCCTATCATGGATAAGTCTGAAGGAGACTTGTTTTCACCATTAGACCGTTTGTCGATAGAAAGCCCGAGCCTACACTTTTACCGACCCAAGGGATTTTTAACTTCCCACACCACATAGACATGGTATGAGAGCAACCAGCCTTTGATGACGCTGTAAGTTCTACACAGCGGTGGAAATCAAAATTGGCAGAGCTGGGGGCATGGGGAATCGAACCACCGACCTTCAGATTAGGAGTCTGACCTAGAAAAAAGTCAGACACTCTAACCACTCCGCCACAGAGAACACCACTACATAATTTGTAGCTGGAGGTAAAGGTCTTTATTTAGGGGATGACCTTTTTGAGGGCGTGGGAAAGTTCTTTTCTATATAAGGTGTGAGGGGGAGAAACACTCACTACACAGACGAATTCATCCACTCTATTCCTTTTATTGAAAGTACAGTCCAGAAATGGAAACTAGATGATAATGTTGCTTTTAACTCAAATCTTGACGTCAAGAATAAGATATTAATTAATTTACGCATTGTATTGAATTAATGCGGGGATTATTTACATTTCTTGAGATGCAACCATCTCAAGGTCTACCCGTGTGTGATTGGCTGAATGGTAGCCGCCGTTACCATGGTTACCAACCGTTTTATGTGTAATATATTCGGGGCTGCCGCTTTGCGCAATATGGCCGTCGCCATGGCGACCATTTGATTATGTAGTTGAAGGCAATAAAATGTATTCTTACAACTGCAATGTTTGTTTCCATTGTGTGACATTTCTGTGCTTCAATCTTTCTTCTTTTTTTTAAAATGTTTGGTACATTAGTTGATTAAGCAGGGGAAATTTCAATCGTGGCCGATTGGTCTTCCTCATTCCACTGCTCCTTGCCCTATCCTAATAATGCTGAGTGCCAGGACAGGATGCGACAAGTATCAATTTAAGTCATCTACATTCGATTATTCGTTATAATCTACTTTACTTTATTTTGAAATAACTTTTATTTTAATTGGTTCACTTTAGAAATATTTGAAGTAAATACATTCCAAATTAGTCTAGAAAAGCATGTCACCCTTCACTTGCTATCCCGACCGCACTTCGTCCACACCACTTTCTATCTCCTCTCCGCTGGCCTTGCTCCTCCTTGATATGTCTAAAAAGAGTTCCAGGAGGGGGAGCCAGCATTTCACTTTCTACTCTTACTCTGTCCGTGTCTATGGCTCACTGGTTGGTCACCATAGAGCAAATAGACATGGTCCTTTGACTCAACTCTCCTCATTTCTCTTTCCTAGACTCTACCCTTTCTATTTCTCCCAGGCATACTTCTCCCCCTGACCAGGGGAGTTGTGTTCTTGGGTGGGGCCCTGTACCTTTACGCTTCTCTCGCCTTGTTCTCGTTGCTGGAACCACCGCTGCACCCATCTTTACCCGCCCTTCCTCGAAACCCCTGCTGCTCTCTACTGAATACAAGTGCTCAACTACCGCTGGACCGAAGGGATTCGGTGCCGCCCCAACACTTCGCCGTTACAACATTGTAAAGATGTCCCCAGCTTCTACAACCGCCTCTACTGAAGATTAATCTTCAACCAAAGATTGGGCCGATTTATCGGAGCCTCTCTATAATGTTGCAGTTCTGCAACCAGTAACCGCCGTAAGGTTACAAACCACCCCAAGTAAGCAAGCAAGCGTGTCTAAATTCTGACACCAGCATCTTCAGCAGTAACACTAACAGGTTCTATTTAGTTTACTTCGTATTCTTTGTATACAGCATCAAATGCTTAATAAGCGTGTCAACATCTAAGCTTAGTTTGTAGAATCGAATCTGGAGGTGTTTTTTTTTAATGTGATGCTTTCATCGGACTTTGCGGCTTTGATGCGCAACAAGGAAGGAAGTAAGGCATGGGTGGAGAAAGGGCACTTTATTGAGAAATGCCATTTTATAATGTCAGGTAAAATCAGCAATGTACAGGGTAATAACAGGTAATGTCAAGGTAATGTGAATAAAATGTAATAAGGAAAATGTATAGAGGTAATGGATATAATATAAGATAAGCGAAAAAAAGCATAGATAGGCAGCGTGTGGGAGGTGGGAGGCGAGTGGCTTGAAGCAGCCAGGCGGGCCGGTTATAAGGGGAAGAAGCGCGGGAGATTATGTAAGGAGCAAGGGTCGGGGATGAGAGGAGACGGGGGGCGGGGGGGGGGGGGGTCTCCTTCCATGCCTCGCATCAACCGCAATGCAAGCATTACGACCAAATTACGAAGAGTCGGGTTGTGGGTGGAGGATGGGGGGGGGGGGGGAGGGGAGGGGGCAGGATGGGGGGGGAGTGGAGGAGGGGGTGAGGGAGGATAGGAGGGGGGAGAGTGGAGGGAGGGGGGAAGGGGAGGAGGGGGTGAGGGAGGATGGGGGGAATGGGCGAGGGTGAAAGAAGGGGAGGATGGGGAGAGTGGAGTAAAGGGAGGGGGGGAGGGTGGGGGGAGGGGATGGAGGGTTGGGTTGAGGGAGGGTGGGGGAATGAGGGAGTGTGAAGGAAGAGGTGATGCAGGATGGGCGGAGGGGGGAATGGGGTGGGGGAGGATGGAGGGAAGGAGGGGGGGAGGGGTGAAAGGGGGTGGAGTGTGTGTGTGTTGGGGGTAATGCCCAAATGTTTAACAAAAGGGTTGCTATTACGTTACAGTGTTGTTACCTGTGGCGTTCCTCGTGGACCTGTGTGAGTGACACGAGGTCACGTGGGAAGGTGGCGCACCGGATGCCCGCTGGTTACCAGCGTCATCATGGTCATATCGCACGGAGGGAAAGTTGGACAAAAGAATCGCTGAGAAAATTACCAAATTTAATCAGTTTTAAACATCGATTTTTTTTGCTCTCAATTTCAACAGTAGTCCTTCAAGCCATCCCGTATGGTCGTGATACATACCTGTCTAATTCAGACAATAAAATCCTTATTGCTAAAGGTTTGAGCTTTTGTTGTTGGTGTTTTGCGTTCTAGCAACATTTAAGGTCATATAGGAAGGGGCATCGACTTGTGGCAACATGTACATTTGTCAATACCGAATGCGGTGGCCGAATTGGTAGAGAGCATCATTCCCTGAAAGCAACAATGTTTCGAAACCAGGATATTCGCTTAGAAATGCGGGAGGTACGTTTGGTTTACACTTTTTCTTTTTTCTTGAAGATTTATACTGCCTATCATGGATAAGTCTGAATAGGCTTGTTTTCACCATTATACAGTTTGTCGATAGAAAGCCGAAGCATACACTTTTACCGACCCAAGGGATTTTTAACCTCCCACACCACATACACATAGTGTGAGAGCAACTGGCCTTTGGTGACATCATAAGTTATACACAGCGGTGGAAATCCAAATTGGCAGCGGTATGGGGGCATGGGGAATCGAACCACTGACCTTCAGATTAGGAGACCGAGCTAGAAAAAAGTCAGACACTCTAAACACTCCGCCACAGATGGACCAAATTGCAATAAATGCAGATTATTAAACATTTATTGCAAATTTGGTTCATCTGTGCTGGACTGCGATGCTTAAAATGAGCAAATCAAGCCTACATCCAGCATTTCGGTGTGCATACCGAAATTCATCTGGCATGCTTCCAATTCGAATATTGCAAAAGTCAACTTTTTTTTTTAAAGTTCCTTCAAACTAAAGTAAAGTAGATTACAGTAATACCTCTGTTAGTATTCTAGATATGTCCCTAATAAATGCAGCATTGAACTAACTGGGGCTATATAAGATCAGTACAACATAGCATAAATAGATATCTACCTTTGTCAAATACATCTACTCTGATATGTATAAGATAATAAGCTGGAATTGTTAGGATAACACAGAAATAATTAATTAAATAATATTCTAATGTTGTGAAGGGATTGTGAATAAAACAGACGAGTTAGTAAATCAGCCTCAATGGTTGATTGTGTTATAGTTAGACGGCCCCTGCATGAGAATGGTAGAGAGCAGCAGACAGAGCCCAGGTTTGATTCCCATATATTGAATAAATGTTTATTAGCTGCTCTGGGCCTATATGTATGAGCCAATTTTTAACCGGACTGGGGTTAAAGGAGGGTGCCGGGTTATCTAACCCTGGGGTTCCAAATGTGTCACGGGGGATGTATGGGTCCAAAGCGCGCGTGGGTTAGCTAACGTTTCAGTTATTTATAGATTTGGGAAATCCCTCTGTGCCTGTTTACATTCGTCGCTTGGACAATATGAATAACGCCGCCGATGTAGCTGCTACGTTAATATTGCTTCGAATTTAGGGTTAATTTAATGAAATTTCACTATTTGAGTATGTAACTTTGTTAAATATGATCGCATTGAATAGATTTGGGCCTAATATATTGCCGTCGATTCGGCGGCGACGGCAGCGGCCATTTTTATTTGACGTTGGACAGTATGGATATCGACGTCGCTGTGGAGGCGGCGATTTGTTTACTTTACATTCGTCGATTTGAAAATATTAATATCGCCGCCGCTGCGGCGGCAGTGTTAATCTCGCTTCGATTTTAGGGTTAATTTAATAAAATTTCACTATTTGACTATGTAACTTTGTTAAATATGATCGCATTGAATAGATTTGGGCATAATCGGTGCCTAACCCCACCTTTACCCCTCCTTTCGCTTGGGGTTAGTGCAGGCGACTTTACGCTCGCCGAGTTAGTTTAACCCCGACACATACATACGCAGTTTTCGCCGCTAACCCGGGAAATCCGCATATAGGCCCAGGTTCGATCTTCCCTGTGTGTAGGGTGGAGCGAAGTGGTTGCCGTATTGACGAGGCTGGGAAAGTGACTAAAGGTGCTGTATAAAGTATAAGTGCTAAATGTAGTAGGGGTAAACTGGTTATACATGTACAATATGTGGTGGGGTATACGTTCATAATGCTGAGTATATATATCTGTGGGGGGTTTTTTTCTTGAAGATTTATACTGCCTATCATGGATAAGTCTGAATAGACTTGTTTTCACCATTAGACAGTTTGTCGATAGAAAGCCCGAGCCTACACTTTTACCGACCCAAGGGATTTTTAACCTCCCACACCACATAGACATGGTATGAGAGCAACTGGCCTTTGATGACACTGTAAGTTATTCACAGTGGTGGGAATTCAAATTGGCAGAGGCGTTTATTTATATTATACCTGTATAATGTTGGGTATACTTTAACTTATAATGTTGTGTGTGCATGTATAATTCAAAACACAAGGCGGAAGTACATAATGTGGAAATTTTAATCAGAGTAAGGGTGAAGTGGAGGTAGTAATCAATGTCAAGTAGTAAGTAATAATCAATGATAAGGTTATCAAATAGGAAGGACATGGTCGAGTACAGTAATGAGTGCAGGTAAAGTCAATCATGTTCAAGGCTAGGTCAAGTGTCAATAAGCAATAATGCGTTGGGTCAAGTGTTCAGGTAGATAAGTCGAGAATGACGGGTAGGTTAATGAGTCAGTAATCAAGGTAGGCAAGAATGAAGTCTCTGGGTGACCGGGACCTCAACCCTTATGATATGTGGGGTCGGGTGGGCTGGTGAAAAGAGGTGTTGGCGGCGAGGCGTGTGGTGGAGAAGTGGCAGAGGGAGAGGAGGGCGGAAGTAAGGCGGGGGAGGGCAGGGGACCAGCGGCGGCACCAGCGGTGGGTGCCGGTGCCGCCACCTGGAGGGAAGGAGGGTGAGAGGAAAGGGCGCGTCGGTGGCGCCGTCTGGACAGAGTGGAGGGGAGAGGGACGTAGAGAAGGGGTGGGGGGGGGGAGAGAGTGGGGGAGGAGGGGAGGGAGGGGAGGTTGGAGGTGGAGGAGGGTAGGATGGGGAGGTTCCCGCCTCTGTTTCGAATTACCCATATTGCCGTAGCAATATGAACAATTCAAAACACAAGGCGGAAGTACATAATGTGGAAATTTTAATCAGAGTAAGGGTGAAGTGGAGGTAGTAATCAATGTCAAGTAGTAAGTAATAATCAATGATAAGGTTATCAAATAGGAAGGACATGGTCGAGTACAGTAATGAGTGCAGGTAAAGTCAATCATGTTCAAGGCTAGGTCAAGTGTCAATAAGCAATAATGCGTTGGGTCAAGTGTTCAGGTAGATAAGTCGAGAATGACGGGTAGGTTAATGAGTCAGTAATCAAGGTAGGCAAGAATGAAGTCTCTGGGTGACCGGGACCTCAACCAAATAAAGTGGAGAGGGCCCGGGTTGCCGCGGTGAAGGAGCGGGCCGGTACGTATCGGTGTACGGCCGACGATCGCCAGTGTCCGAGGTCCTGGACGTCTTGGATAGGTGCACCGGCGGCCGCGCAGGCCTGTGCGGCGCCTCGACGGAGGCTGTGGAGGGTATAAGCCCGATGGTCAGGGCATCCAATGTCGAGGAGTGCAGCGCGAAGCGCGGTGGTGAGAGTCGAGATGGTGAGAGGAGAGCGCTGAGGGGTGAGGAAGGCTGGCGAAGAGGGCGGCACCCGGATGCTGGTGTTGTATCGACGCCAGGCCCTCACAGGGCAGCAGAGGGAGGTGGGTATGGCTGGTATCGTGATGGAGTAGCGGTCCGAGCGGGAGACTGAGGTCTTGGTCGACCGGACGTTGATGGTGATGTGGGTCCCTAAGTCGACGATGTCCTTATGTCGAATGGTGTGTCCTGGGTCGTGGGGCCGGCCGGTGACGAGGAGGTTTCCTTGCCTGAGTAGGGAGAAGAATCCGAGGAGTATGGCGGATGTGAGGACTCGGGCGCGTGGCCCAGCCCGTAGAAGGTAGCGGACGACCCCGAGGAGGTGCTGGACGGTGAGGGGTGGGGCCTGCCGTGGGCAGTGTGATGATGTCCGTATGATGCCACGCTTGACGATGGATACCAGATAGGTCTCGAAGCTGCGGGTCTTTCCGTCGTTAAGCCTCACCCAGGTCTTGGCCGCGCTGAGGTGGTTCATGATTGCGCCGGGTGACCTGAGTGAAGTGGAGAGGTGAGCGAGGTAGGAGGCCAGATCTATCTGGGTCGGCCGGAGTGGGTTGTAGTCGCGGCTGCGGGCGTGCTCGAGGTAGGTGGTGACTTGTCGATGCTTATTCCGCCATGTCCCGTGGGCGAGCCCGGCGCGGAACAGGTGGATGACGTCCTGGTGGTCCTAGTGTGTGCCTGGAAGAGAGAGGCAAATTAATGTCTCTTCCAGGCTAGTCATCATCGGTGACTAGTGAGGAGTCGTGATGAGCCCGTATGCGGGTGAGGCCCATGTCGTCAACAAAGCGGTTGGCTCTGAGTCTTGCAGCATGGTCGAAGGGGGCCCTGCTGAGGGCGTCTGCGAAGGCTATCTCGGCACCTGGCTTGTGGATGACCTGGATTTCGCAAGAGTTAAGTGCAGCGAATCGCCAGATCGCCCGTGCACAGGCACAGAGGGTTGGGTCCCTCCCGGCACCGGAGTCGAGCACAATCTGGGATGCCTGGTTGTCGGTGTTGATCACCACGGCATAGTCTTGGGGGTTTGGGGGGGTGAGGGCGTGGAGGGCGACGACCAGGTTTATAGCCTCGAGCTGGGCAATGCCGTGTCCGTCGGCCAGGAAGCCTGGCTGGTTTTCTTCAGTTATGTAGCCTGCGGGGGAGTGCGCCCCGCCGGCGAGGAGGGAAGAGTCGCACTCGATCACCCATTCGTGCTTGGGTGGTGGGCGGAGGAGAACAATGCCGTTGGAGGCATGGGCATACTGCCTGAACCATAGTATGTCCTTGGTCATTTCGGCGGTAATGGTGTGCTTTCCGGTATAAGGTGCACTTCTGAGGGCGTTGAGGATCCTGTTCATGAAGCGCCTGGCGGGTCTGACGCATTTTGCAACATGTTGGAGCCTCCCAACTAGTCGTTGGAGGTCCTTCCTGGAGGCTTTTGTTGTGGGTGCCCAGGTGGCGCATTCGGCGACGACTTCGTCGAGCTTGGCCGGGGGGATCCGGACGATCATGTCGACCGTATCCACCTCGAACCCGAGCCACTCGACGTGCTGGGTGGGTGGGATGCACTTGTGTGGGGAGAGTGCCAGGCCCAGGTCTGCGGCGAGGTGGATCGCGTCGAGGTAGGCGAGGGTGGCGTCGTATTCAGTGGCGGCGGACCCGACGAAGTCGTCCAAGTAACAGAGCACGAAGTGGCCCTTCCGGCGGAGGAGGTATGTGACCGCGTTGGTTGTGCGGGCACAGGCCATGGAGGAGGTGCGGCACCCGAAGGGGGGAGCAATGTCGTAGTAGGTGTCGCCGTCGATTGTTATCCCTAGGAGGGGGACAGAGAGGGGGCATGTCCTCAGCTGTCTATATGCGCGGGCAAGGTCGATCGTCCATATATATGCGCCTTGCCCGAGGCGGGTGACTTCGTCGGTGAGGTTGTTTATGTTGGGGAGAGTGTAGGTGGCGGGCCTCCCTTGATAGTGTCCTTTGCGTATGCCGGCGTTAACGCTGGCGCCCCTCGGGTAGCTGAGGTCGACGATGACCCGGCGCTCGACGGTGTTCTTTTTCGGTCGGGTCATCATCGGGCTCGTCTGGGCCCACGGGGCGAAGGGAGGTTGGTGGAAAGGCCCGAGGAGTGCACCTTTGGACGCCTCGTCCTTGACGTACTTGCGGATCCATTGCAGATGGTCAGGGTCCTCGCGGTGGTTGGCGGTCGACGGTACAGGGGGGGCGTCGGCGGTGTAGTCGACCGGCCACCCAAACTCGAGGAAGTCGAGTAGCTCGGTGTCGTGGTAGCCGGGAAGGAGTGCCCTCCATCGGTCGATGTTAAGGTCGGATGGCACCGGTATACGTGCTGCCACATGGTTAGGGAGGGCAGTCGCGCGGACTTGGTCGAATATATGTCTGTATACTTCATGCCCCCATGCCGCGGGAACACTGGTGGGCCATATGGTGTGTAGGGTAGTCTTGTAGGAGAGGGGGGTGTGGGGGGGGTTGTAGGGGGGGGAGGGGGCATCGACTTGATCGGTGGTTATGTCGTCGATGTCTTCACTGGCGTGTGCCCGGTCGTGGTAGGTGAGGAGGGCGTCGGGTGCCGCGGCCGGGTCGAGTTCATCGTCGTTTGGGAGGGCTGTGGGTTGGGTGGCGGTGGCGGGTTGGACACATGCTATGGTGGCGTCAGTCGGCTCATATCGGACGACGATATCTGTGGTGATGGAGGTGTGTGGGCGTTGTCGGGTGTTAGACCGTGTGCGTGGCCGGACGCGGGTGGTGGTGGCGGTGGGGGTGTGTTGGGGTTGGGAGGGTGGGGTTGGGGGGTGGGGGGGTTGGGGGTGGGGGTGGGGGGGGGGGGGGGGGGGGGGGGGGGTGAGAGGAGGGGGGTAGGGGTGAAGGGTGGGGGGTGTGGGGGGTGTGGGGGGGGGGGCGTTGTTGGGGGTCGGGGTCATAGTGTGTGTGCTGGCCGGAAGTGGGGAGATTCCGACTTCCGGTTCCGGGGGGCTTCCGGGGTCTGTGTTCCGGGCGGCATGTGTCTGAGGGGTTATGGCTGCGGTGTTGGGTAGGCGGGCGGGGGCGTTGTCGGGGGCCGTCCAGGGTGCCGGGGCGGTGTCGGGTGGGCGAGCAGCGTAATGGCCATTAGCGGTGTCATTAGTGGCGGCATCGGGGTCGGGCGTGGCGACTGATGGGTCGGAGGCGGCGACATCTGGCGGTGAGGGGTGGTGGTCTGCGTCCGGCGTGAAGCGGCGGTTAGGGGTGTCCAGTGACGCGTGATTGGAGCTGCTCCAGCTTGTTTTGGCGGGAATCTGAGCGTCGGTCTGGGCCGGTCTGGCCGTTACGCCACGTGGTGCGTTTTTGGCAGAGGCGGGGTCGGTGGGGGCATCAATGTGGGCGGATTGGGTCTCAGTGCCGTCTGCGTGTGGTTTTGGGTCCCAAGGCGGGATTGACGGGACGAACCTTCGTGTAGAGGAGACGAGGCGCAGGGCGGGTTGGGTCGGCTGTGGCGTGTCGCGTGCGTCATCTGAGGTGGCGTTGTCTACGGCCTCGCCAGGGCCGCTATCTAAAAATCCGCCCTCGCTGATTCTTCCGTGTCGAGTGCCGCTGCTTTGCGCTCAGTCTGTCGCTTTTTATTATTACACTCTTGCTCTCTGTGTGGGTTGGATTTTTTATACTTGTTAGCGCACCAGGCGCACAGATGTGCGCGTCGGTCGCTCCCGGTGCCGTGGGATGCAGTGTACCCACAATCCGTGCCCCAGTTCCATTTGTGGCACGGGCGCCCGTCCGTCTCAGTGTTAAACTCTGGGCGTCTGTAGGGTGTGGTGTTCGTGGCTGTCGTTTGTTTGTCGGTGCGTGAGTGGTGGGGTCTACTCGTGTGATCGGCCTTAGCGGCTCGCCTCTCCTCTTCCTTCCGTATGCCTGCAAGGCAGGCTGCGCGCTGTAGGTCTTTAATGGCCTGTTCGTCGCGCCAGGCCTTAGGGAGGCGGCCGTCTTCTATCATGGAGAAGACCTTCTCCGACCAGGCGAGGCACGTTTCCCATTTCCACTCTGCAGCCATGTCGAACATCTCGTCCTGGTGGCTGAGTATGGGTTTAATCCATGACTGGGGCACTTTAGGGTCTTTGCGCATTCGTGACAGTGCCGCCAGGTACTCGTGCCATGTGCTCTCCCCGGGGCCCACTTTGCCTTTGCGCTCATCCCTAATAACGTACGTGTGGGGGAGGAGTTGGGCCCTACCTCTTTTGTCGTTCCGTCCATTTGGGTTGGTTCCGATGATGGCGTCGATCACGTCCTTTTGGTGGTAGTCGTCTTCGCTCGAGGATGTGGCGGTGGCGCACCGTGTGTGGCGCGACCTCCTGTGTCTTGGTCGCTCTTGGGATTCTGACCTGTTTCGTCGATCCTTGTGGGTGCGTTGGCTGCGAGGCGTGGGTCTCGGTGATCTGGGTGATCTCGGTGAGCGTGCGTGGGAAGACGTAGCACGTGGCGTTGGGGATTGGTCCGGGTCTGGGGTGCCGCGTTTCCTGCGTTTGGGGACGGGTCTGTCGTCGTCGGAGTTACTCTGCGATCGTTTGTGTGTCTTGCACGTCTCCAGTGCCTTGATCCTCTCCGACATTGTTTTGGCCAATTCGGCTTGCTGGCGTATTGAGTCGGTCACAGACTGTCTGAGCATGGTGAGCTGCTCGGCCGCAGACATGTCGTCGTCGGTCGTTTCATCCGCTGTGGGTTTGGGTTTAACCACCACGGAGCGTGGTCTGCCCCGCTGGCGTGGTGTGCGTGCGGCGTCGTCAGCCACGGCGGCGGCCGGGGTGTCTGCTGTTCGTCGGGTTGTCTTGCGTGGCGGCATGGTGACGGTTGGTGTTCGTTGATGTTGGAGGACAGCCGGGAGGCGAGTTGAAAAGAGGTGTTGGCGGCGAGGCGTGTGGTGGAGAAGTGGCAGAGGGAGAGGAGGGCGGAAGTAAGGCGGGGGAGGGCAGGGGACCAGCGGCGGCACCAGCGGTGGGTGCCGGTGCCGCCACCTGGAGGGAAGGAGGGTGAGAGGAAAGGGCGCGTCGGTGGCGCCGTCTGGACAGAGTGGAGGGGAGAGGGACGTAGAGAAGGGGTGGGGGGGGGGGGGGGGGGGGGGGGGGGGGGGGAGAGAGTGGGGGAGGAGGGGAGGGAGGGGAGGTTGGAGGTGGA
This sequence comes from Branchipolynoe longqiensis, assembly GCA_030323885.1. Classification (NCBI taxonomy): domain Eukaryota; kingdom Metazoa; phylum Annelida; class Polychaeta; order Phyllodocida; family Polynoidae; genus Branchipolynoe; species Branchipolynoe longqiensis. The sequence continues at coordinate 7,664,747 of CM059188.1, forward strand.
GGAGGGTAGGATGGGGAGGTTCCCGCCTCTGTTTCGAATTACCCATATTGCCGTAGCAATATGAACAATGTTGGACATATCTGTATAATCGTCGGTATACCTGTATAATGTTGGGTATACCTTAACTTATACTTTTGGGTGTGCATGTATAATGTTGGACATATCTGTATAATGCTCGGTATACCTGCATAATGTGGGGTATACCTAAGTGATGTGGGTATACCTGTATAATGCGGGGTATGCCTTATAGTGTGGGGTATACCTGTATGATGCGGGTATGCCTGTATAATGTGTGGTATGCCTGTATAATGTGCGGTATGCCTGTATCGTGTGGGTCTATCTGTATAGAGTGTGGTTTACCTGTATTATGTGGGGTATACCTATATAGGGTGGGGTATACATGTATAATGTGACGTATACCTGTATAATGTGGCTACTGGGTATTAGTGACAGAATAAGGACTTGTCAGATTTCATCATCATCATCATGCTGTCGGTCGCGATGCGACAAAGACTGCTTTCATTACTTGACTGCCGCTCTCCATTTAGCTCTCTACTGTGAGAGTTGCATCCATGAGTCGGTCTTAAACATTTCATGAAAGCTGCCTCCAAAAGTGTTGAAGTGCTGCTGGCTTTTGCAAGTTACCAGCGGCACTCTCTCGGGGAGCAAATAGAGGTTTCACACCGGCAAGAACATGTCAAGAAAGGCGCAAAACTGTTTGTCCCTGCAGTGGCTGGTTGGGAGATGTTGGGAGTTCCATACATCAACCGCCCTTAATGTTGCCACAGTGACATGGTCTTCTGTTTAGGGTTTGCTCCCTTAGCCTTCGGTTCTGTCAAGAACCTGTGCCACAAGGCAGTGGTTTGCAACTCTGCAAGGCAGGGGTGTCAAACTCCCTGATTTAGTCTCAGGATAATAGGCCTACGATAGAGTTGGGATTTCCGGTAATGGTGCCAGTCGCATGGAATCCTGATAAACTATCAAGTTGCCAGGAGTATGCGCAGTCACAAATTGATCCCTAACCCAATATGACAGTATACAAACCTCTAAGTAAGTTGAACCTCAGATGTACATACTTCTAAAAATACCGAAGCCACTAACAAACAAGCTGACTAAAGCACCGATTTACAGAGGTGGCACATTATGGAATAAACTTCCAGGGAGGACAAGACGGTCCACAAGTATCCATGAATTTAAAAACTTAATGAAAATACAACAGGCCTGTCAGACCCCTACTCAGTTATAGGTATTCTAAAGGCGATCCTTGCCCTGACCCTTGTACATATATATATATAAATATAACGCACTACATGGCCCCTCATGCTGATCCCCTCCCCACCCTACCCCGCCCCTACTACACCTTCTTTCAAATCCTATTACCTAACATTTTCCTTGAAATTGACATAAAACCTCTCTGATGTAAGTCCCCACTGCAATTTCAGACTTCCGATCCCATCATGAGGCCACACAATACAAAACACTTGTGATGGGATCCAACAATGGGCAGGTTTCTCACATTTGGTATTGGTGATTGGATACACTGATTTGCATATTTACAATATAATATATATATGTGTATTGGAGAAATGCTATATCTTTTTGAAAAAAGAAGAGAGAAAGACAAAGGAAGAAAGACGTGTTTAAAGACAAATCTAGATTCATGCAATAGCATGTGATGCATGCTCACCAAGTGAATAATACATATGTTGAACTGGAATTGTATGAGCTACGATTACAACTCATAGTGCATTTATATTATGCTTCTATTATCAAACAGGATTTTCATGTGGTTATTATTGCAACTGATATTGTCATTTATGTACCAACAAATTGTATTGAATGGCCGGAAGACCAGTGCTCTGGCACTGACAAAAGACATTATTCGCTGAATAAAATACATTTAGTAAAAATAAAAAGGGTGTATACAGTGAAACCCAGGTATAATGCGAGTGTTGGGGTCCATAAAATGCCACGGCGAAAACAGTCGGATTGTGTTAAATCAGGGTTCCGTTTACTGATTTACCTTTGAATTAAAGAATTCTGGGTCCAATGAATCATCCATCGTGTTATATCTGAAATCATGTTAAATTGGGGCGCGCTATAATGGGGTTTCACTTAGATAAAAGATTCACCCCGTACTTCCAGTACAGGCGTGAAAACCAGCCTTATATAAAAACGGTCCAAAAATGGGCTAATGAACTGAGTCTTTATGAGAGCCTAATTTCACAATCTAAGAAGCAACATTTATTCTTTGTACATGTCTTCATGTTTGCCCGCTACTTTTGAGTTGGAAAATATAATAAAACATATACTTTAATGCAATTTAAAAGTGAAATCGACGGCGTTCTCTGGCCGCCATCTTGTCTTTTTGCATTCTCTCCCATTTCACCAACTCTGTTCTGATATAAGTAACCATTTGACACTGGTGCCAGGCATTCGACTTCTTGTTCCTTACTAATGCTATTTTCGCCCGTATTTATATAAGGCTGGTCTTCACCCGTGTACTACAAGTACCGGGTGAATCTTTTATCTAGGTTTCACTGTACTTGAGAATCTGGGTCATCGCTTTGGGTGGAAATATGGATCACGTGATTTATTGGTCTCACTAAACACTGGCTCAACCTGGATACAGCGAGTAGTCACGTGACTGATTGTGTAACAAAGTGGGTCATCAAGGCAACCCACTTCTGACGACACAGTGTTCAAAGGACACCTTGTCTTATAAACTGTGTGAACACCTGTGTATACATTCACACGGGACGTGTTTTCTCACGGAGCTGAATGGAAAATGCCCCCCAGTGTTTCACATCCTGCCTTAACATTAATTTATAATAGATCATTATTGCTTTATGCCCCTTAATATGCTTTCAGAATATATCATTTTGTTCATATCCATTGAAATGACTTCATAATATAGCATTATTGCTCATATTTTAACTGCTTCCATATTATATCATTATTGATCATATCCTTTGAATTGCTTTCATAATATAATTATTGCTCATATCCTTTGAACTGCTTTCATAAAATATCATTATTCTTCATATCCATTGAAATGCTTTCATGATATATCATTATTGTTCATATCCTTTGAACTGCTTTCATAAAATATCATTATTCTTCATATCCCTTGAAATGCTTTCATGATATACCGTTATTGTTCATATCCTTTGAACTGCTTTCATAATATATCATTATTGCTCATATTCTTTTAATACTTTTATAATAAGTTATTATTGATTCCTATATATTACAGTCATTTAAATAGTCATTTAATGGTTTTATGATAAATCATTATTCACATCTCCTCAACTGCTTTTATAAGAAATAATGATTGCTTCACATTTCCTAAACTGCTTTTATAAGAAATAATTATTGCTTCACATTTCCTCAACTGCTTTTATAAGAAATAATTATTGCTTCACATTTCCTAAACTGTTTTTATAAGAAATAATTATTGCTTCACATTTCCTCAACTGCTTTTATAAGAAATAATTATTGCTTCACATTTCCTAAACTGCTTTTATAAGAAATAATTATTGCTTCACATTTCCTAAGCTGCTTTTATAAGAAATAAGTATTGCTTCACATTTCCTAAACTGCTTTTATAAGAAATAATTATTGCTTCACGTTTCCTCAACTGCTTTTATAAGAAATAATTATTGCTTCACATTTCCTCAACTGCTTTTATAAGAAATAATTATTGCTTCACATTTCCTAAACTGCATTTATAAGAACTCATTATTGCTTCACGTTTCCTAAACTGCTTTTATAAGGAATAATTATTGCTTCACATTTCCTAAACTGCTTTTATAAGAAATAATTATTGTTTCACATTTCCTAAACTGCTTTTATAAGAAATAATTATTGCTTCACGTTTCCTCAACTGCTTTTATAAGAAATAATTATTGCTTCACATTTCCTAAACTGCTTTTATAAGAACTCATTATTGCTTCCCATCCTTTCAAATCCTTCCTTAATAAACTGTTATTGTTTCATATCCTTCAATATCTTTCTATGATAGATCATCATTTCTTCATATCGCGGATGGGATATTGTGGTGTTGGGATGTTAGGTTTTGGAATGTTGGGCTGTTGGGATGGAGTGTTGGGATGTTAGGGTTTTGGACTGTTGGGCTGGGGTATTGGGGTGTTAGGTCTTGGGTTGTTGGGCTGTTGGAATGGGGTCTTGGGGTGTGGGGATGTTATGGTTTTGGGCTGTTGGTTTGGGGTGTTGGGTTGTTGGGCTGTTGGAATGGGGTAATGGGGTGTGGGGATCTTAGGGTATTTGGCTGTTGGGCTGGGGTATTGGGGTATTGGGTTGTTGGGCTGTTGGAATGGGGTATTGGGGTGTGGGGATGTTAGGGTGCTGAGCTGGGGTATTGGGGTGTTGGGCTGTTGGAATGGGGTACTGGGGTGTGGGATGTTAGGGTATTCGGCCGTTGAGATGGGGTATTGGGGTATTGGGTTGTTGGGCTGTTGGAATGGGGTATTGGGGTGTGGGGATGTTAGGGTTTTGGGCTGTTGGGCTGGGGTATTGGGATGTTGGGATGTTAGGGTGTTGGGCTGTTGCGATGGGGTATTGGGGTGTTGGGTGTTGGGTTGTTGGACTGCTGGAATTGGGTATTGGGGTGTGGGGATGTTAGGGTTTTGGACTGTTGTGTTGGGGTATTGGGGTGTTGGAATCTTAGGGTTTTGGGGATGGAGTATTGGTGGTTGGGATGTTAGAGTTTTGGGATGTTGGGTATTGGGTTGTTAGGCTGTTGGGATGGGGTATTGGGATCTTGGGGTATTGGGGTCTTGGTGTGTTGAGATTTTGGGGTGTTGAGATTGTGAGGTGTTGAGATCTTGGGGTGTTGGGATCTTCAAGAATGGACAGCATTGCACCTTATATGATTTGATAACTTTGATAACTAATGGAATGCGCTCATGTATCATTTCACTTGGTAAAGATTCAACACTTCACTTTCCCATAACCCACAAAGATCATTGGGCCACCAGTGATTACTTTTTAACCAGCCCTCGCAATGTTTCCCTATTCTCCACAGACCTCTGGGAGTTGGCGAACACCTGTGTCGTCCACTCGTTGATGTTGTCTTCGCACCTCTTCTTCGGAGTCTACCACTAAAGGTCAGACCTGCCTGCTCTCTATCCTATACATGGGTCATTCTGTGAAACTGGACATCACATATTTGCTTTTCCATGTTACGTTGATGATAATTAATTAATTCTTTTTTTTGTAGCGAGTCAAATATAATTATTGTTGCCTCTGTATGTTAGGTATGTATCAAAAAAATGCTTGCATGATTTTGTGCTGAAGTGAAAATGTGAAAATTCACAAATCAATACCATCCATTTAGCGTAACTTTATTCCAACTTTTTTTCAACCTTTTTCTTGTAAGACATAATCGTGTTTGCCTCCACTGTAATCAATAAAATCTTGTTTGAATTTGTTGTGTATGTTAAAATGATGTTCTGGAAGTGTGGTAACACAAATTATATTAACATATTGCTCAGTTTGTATAAAATCTAAATCAAAAAGTGAAATAGCTTTTCTTTCAACTCTGACATATGCACAACATGTAAACCTTCATATAACCATGGACTCTACTATTACTTGGAAGGTGTTCTGCTATAATTCGGAAAGTTTTCATGTTTGGTTCCCACGTCATGGTTTAAGCTAAGATTCCTTAGACGTGGTATGCGGCATGCCAATGCCAATGCGAATGCGGCAAAAAATCAAAAAGCATGTAAGTGAATAATGGTGCTTCCATACGTCCGAATGCGAATGCGAATTTGAATGCGAATGTGAATGCGGCAACTGAATCGGTCCATGGACCGATCGGTGCGGCGGCATGCGAATGCGAATATTGTTGTGTTTGCCATAGAAAACAATACTGTTCCTTCACAAATTTGGAGGAAAAACCCCTACAAATGTTGGGAGTTGGCATATATCTATGCCGCATATATCTACACCGCATATACGACATTCAGTAATTTTCAAAAATAAATCTAGTAGATCCAGCACTATAAAATCGCTAAGAGTGCATCTGTCACAAATCAGTAGGCGTCCTGATATGACTTTAGATGTTGCTAGGACATAAAACCACTAACAAATTCACTCTACCATAGCAGATAATAATGGTAGACATGCCAGTGTGTGTGCCAGTGCCTGACTGCCACATGCTGCATGCCGCATGCCGCATGGGTATGGACTCAACCAAATCACATGCCGCATGCCGCATGCCGCGTATAAGGAATCTTAGCTTAAAGCTGAGATTCCTTCTATGCGGTATGCGGCATGCAGCATGCGGCATGCGGTATGCGGTATGCGAATGGGAAGATTCCTTCTACGCGGTAAGCGGCAAGCGTTTCCCCACCACCACCACTACCAGATGTTTCCACTCAGCACCCCTGTGGGTGACCTGTCCGTAATTATCAGTCGCCTCCTCCAGGCTTATATCAATGGACAAATGCGACTGATGCTTTTCTATTCGCACCCCGTGTCGCATGCCGCATGCCGGACCGATCGCTACAGGGACCGATCGAGTTGTCGCATTCGCATTCGCATTCGCATACCGCGTGTAAGGGTTGCAGCCCATTGACTTCAAGGCGTTTCGATTTTTTGCCGCATTCGCATTCGCATACGCATAATGCATACCGCGTGTAAGGAATCCTAGCTTTAGGGTCCAGTTTGCGAGAATGCCCCATATTACATAGAAGCGCAATAAGCACAGTGAGACAAATTAAAAAGGTCAACAACATTCTATGTACAGTTTCATCACAGTCATTGTTCATCTCCCATTACCATTACCATTTACCATTTATGACACCGCTACAGACTAAGCTAGCACCCACATATACCACCGGCTATTTAGGCCTACATACCCTATATAAACACAAATAGTCCCAGATCCTCGAGGAAAATCCATAAACACATCACCTTATTATATAATACAAAGACCCTATAATACTAACACGGCTCACTCCCTATCTCTCCCATGGTAATGTAAATTTCGCAGTGCCACCTTGTGGTGGGTTTGATCAGCCCGTCTGCTGGTTGGTGTTTCACATGTAAACACATACAATTATATTATACATGAGATAGGTAAGTATGAATACACATCAATATGAAATTGTTATGAACACATACACATCATAATCATCATCATCAGCAATGCCATCATTACACATCCTTCACATTCATGTATACATTTATACATATAATGTAGCACCTGTGTAACCAAGAGAACAGCCAGCGCACAAGGTGGTGGGTTTGATCATTTTGATTACACAGTACAGGCTGAGTGAGCCGTCTTAGTATTATAGGGTCTTTGTATAATAGCACCGTAAACATGAGAATGTTACAAAGTAACCCAACAATTGAATATCCATATGAACATAATAACATGAGAATACACATCCACCCACGGTATAAATAATATAATTAGTTTCTTTGTTGGGGTTTTACAGCCTGGTAACATCTAAGGTCATGTCATGATGGGTACCGACTTGTGACAGTGTGCAGTCATTGCGACTTTATAGTAATGCCCCACTGGATCACCAGGCTGCCTGCACAATGAATGACCCGATATCCCACTCAATTACATTATCCTGATTCTGAGCTAACCAGTCCTTGCTGTATCCTAGTAATGCCGGACGCCAGGCTAGTTAGTGGCAAGTATCAATTTTGTAAGTCATTGGTTTGACTCGGCTAGCATTCAAACTCCCGACATTCCACAAGGGAATCGTGCACTCTACCGATTGGGCCACCACGTCCGGTGCTACTATATTCATATATATAGCCTACTATTATATTACAACTGGACCCGGTGGCCGAATCGATAAAGCGCAGGCTCCCGTGCGAGGGATAGGGAGTTCGATTCCTGGTCGAGTCAAACCAATGACATACAAAATACAAACTTGTCACTTCCCAGTCAGGCGCTCGGCATTAATAGGATAGGACTAGGACTGGTTAGCTTGGTGTCAGGATAATGTGACTGGGTGGGATATCGGGTCCTGATGTTGGTAGCCTAATTTCCCAGTGGGACAGCACTATGAAGTCAACATGAGTGCACTGTCACAAGTAGGTACCCGTCTTGATATGACCTTAGATGTTGGCAGGACGTAAAGCTCCAACAACCAACCTACCATATTATATAACATTGAAATAATGCCGCAACGTTTAAATATCTGACGATGATATGTCAACCCTGTGTCGGCAATCAGTAACCCTTTGGCACTCACCACACGCCAACTTCAGGTCACAAATATTCATCAACATGGGGACCTGACACCGCCATGCTAGAAACATGGGCAAATCCACCTATTATCGCCATTTGAATCCGACAATGCATCCTGGGATAGGCACTATCCCAACATATACAATGCTACATTAAATTGACATAGTCCGATGTTTTAGTTTTTTTCTTGAAGATTTATACTGCCTATTATGGATAAGCCTGAATAGACTTGTTTTCACCATTAGACAGTTTGTCGATAGAAAGCCCGAGCCTACACTTTTACCGACCCAAGGGATTTTTAACCTTCTACACCACATAGACATGGTATGAGAGCAACTGGCCTTTGATGACGCTGTAAGTTATCTACAGCGGTGGAAATCCAAATTGGCAGAGGTGGGGGCATGGGGAATCGAACCACCGACCTTCAGATTAGGAGTCTGAGGTAGAAAAAAGTCAGACACTCTAACCACTCCGCCACAGAGAACATATGTTTGTGCCATTAAAGTTTTAATAGATAAACGTGACTTGGTCATTCATAATAATTTACCATCATTTAGCTGTCGTTTTAAATGGCTACTTTTCGAAAAGATATTTAATGAAAATATTCCAAATTTATGTTGGCATTTATTTATAAATTCTGACATCAGACTTCTGCAATAACAGGTCCTATTAAATTGACTTAACATTTGCTTTCGTCGGACTATGCCTCTTCAATCATTGCCATCTTGTTAAAGCCATCAAAGTGAATGAACCACCACATATGGGTGTTTATCATTGAATACCAATCCAATAATTATCGACTAGAGGCTACCGCTTCACCTCTTCGTCACTTCACAGATAATATCCTCAACTTAATTCACAGATAATATCCTAAACTTAAATTACAGATAATATCCTAAACTTAAATCACAGATAATATCCGAAACTTAAATCACAGGTAATATCCTAAACTTAAATTACAGGTAATATCCTAAACTTAAATCACAGGTCATATCCTAAACTTTGCACTTGTATTACATTCATTCAATTTGTCATGATTCAGGAGTTCAGGTGCAAAACCCCATAAGCGACAATCCAAAAATTGAGATAAAATTTTGAGTTAAACATTCAAAAGGCTAATTTTTTATATCCATATTTTTTGGTTCTTTGCTCCATAACCATTTGATAACGAGAAAAGTGGGATAAGTATGAATTTTAATTACTATCATCTAAAAATCTGTTACTTTGATTCAATTTTTGGATTGGTGCTTAAGTGGGTTCGCGCCTGAACTCTTCAGATCATGTGATCATAATTCGACTTTAATGGCCATTACGTCCAAGTAAATTAGATATGTATGTCCCAGATCATGATATCATGACTGGCTTCAGTCATATGACCTGTCAGACCCTGGCACGTGCCTCTATGGGGATTGTTTGTTTGTTGGGGTTTTACATTCTAGCAACATCTAAGAATGGAAATGATTAGTCCATTTTTGTATAAGGTATGTAATAATTATTTGTTATGCAAATATTTTGATATTGTAGAAAGAAGGTGGCTTCGTGATGTATAAAAATGGATATTTGATTATTTTCATTGATTTCTCAGCCATTGACGGGACTTTCCGAAATATGTTGAAGGGACCAGCTATAGGTCGCTTAGAGACGACCCGTACTCCGACAAATGCTCTCCAAGCATACGTTTGTTTTTTTTCCTTTTATGCAACTAGATATGTGAGGGGAGAGTGCTGACATTGGTTGCTTCTGTTGTGTTTTATTTAGTCCAGCAGCACTGACACTTTCAGACAACCATATAGAGAGAACAAAATTTAGAAATTGCAATCTAAAATGATAAATATGAATTTAAAATGTTTATTTATCATAACCAGCTACGTTTTGTGTGAATAATTGATTAAATCATGTAGATTAATAGACTTTAAAAGTTGAATTGAGAGCTTTCTGTGGGTGGCTGCCATCTTGGTGGTTGCCATGGCTTCCCCTGTGTGTGGGGAACCCCTCTAGGTCATGTGATGAGGGAATCCCACCTATGATGTCATTCAGACATCACATACCTCAACTCTCCTCCCACATGTTCAGTGGCATGAACTGAACAAACTAAGCAAAGGTATGTTTGGAGAGCTTTTGATGCTGGATTCGTTTGTATCTGGGTGAGGGATAACCGGCGACTTTAAACTTCCGGTATAGTTTCTTTTCATGGGTAAAGTTAGATCTGATTGGCTCCACTGGTCCTTATGGCATTGGTTGACATTGCAGGGAGCTCGATGGAAGAAGAGTCATGTCGGTGCACCACTGGTCCTGCTTCACACAGAAGGGCAGTGGTTTAAAAGTGGAATGCTTCCTCACAATCCTATCGTTCTGCTAGTTCTATCGGATCCATATGATCTGTGGAGCAGAAGAAGTAAAGATTCAGTTCGGTTTATTGGGGTTTTACATCCTAGCAAGGTCGTGTAAGGCCGAGTATTGACTTGTAGCAAAATGTGCTTTCTAACTTGTTGACATTATTATATATTATATTACAGGTTATAGCTCTTTAATCTAGTAACCTTGGGGACCTAGCTGTTTGTTGAATATACATAGTTATCAGTCACCCCTACTCTACGTACAGGTGACCCTTTTATCTACCCGGGGAGTGGGACGTAGCTCAGGCTGTAAAGTGTCCACCTGTGAAGGGGTCGGTCATCCTATCGATCCTGCTCAGTGGACCCATTTGCAATTTGGGCTATTTTCTGTTCCAACCAGTGGTCCACAACTGGTTTATCAAAGGCTGTGGTATGTGCTGTCCTGTCTGTAGGAAAGTGTATATAAAATATCCCTTGCTGCTTATCGGAAAGAGTAGCCTATGTGGCGGCAGCAGGTTTCTTCCTAAGAAATATGTCAGAACGACCTTATGTTTGATGTCCAATGATATGAAAATCAATGCACTCTAGAGGCATCAGTAAATAAAACAAGTTTTATTTTTACTTGTATCTATAGGGTTGGGGTGGGAGGGGGCGGATCTGAGGGTACTCACTTGGTTCGTATCAGTAACCCGGGCACTGCCACTGTTTTCTTCCCTTCTCTCCATGTGGCGCCACCGTCTTTGCTGTACTCTATGGGGAGACCTGGGATGTGCGAGTTCATCTTCACAATGCCATTCTCGGTGCTGCAAGAGAGAGGCCGCGGAAGTCGCGATTTGGGGTTTAGTGTCCGAACAACATTTATTTGGGATAGTAGAGGTACTTCGACGACATGTACACCTGGCTGGTCACATGACTGGATTCAGTCATATGACCTGTCAGACCCTGGCACGTGCCTCTATGGGGATTGTTTGTTTGTTGGGGTTTTACATTCTAGCAACATCTAAGAATGGAGATCAAGCCAAGACCTTGGTGCCCCCTAGTGGGTTCCAACACAACCAAACCATCGTTATTAGAGCAACAGCGATTTTTTTAAATGGAAATGCAGATTTTCCCTGGTCAGGATTAGAGCCCTGTCAGGGAATCACGGGAAAATACCGGAAGTCAGGTTCCTTATTTTGACTGTATTATCGCCCACACCAAACTCCTTCTTTTATGTCCTAGCAACATGTAAGGTCATATAAGAATGGGATTTCGACTAATCAATTGCTGACATATAAATTGGGATTTTGTCGACATTAACTGATGAATACTGAATGCAGTCATTGGTTGTTGGAATTTTACATCCTGACAACATCTAAGGTCATATCAGGATGGGTACCGATTTGTGACAGTGCGCACTCATGGTAACTAAATAATACTGCCTCACTGGGAGACGAGGGCCACCATTACCATGCCCCGATATCCCACTCAGTCACATTATCCTGACACTGAGCTAACCAGTCCTTGTATTGCCTTATCCTAATAACGCCGAGCACCTGGCTAGGAAGCGACAAGTATAACTCTTTTTAGTCATTGGTTTGACTCGACCAAGGTTAGAAAATCCCACGATCTACCAAAATGGGAGACGGATGCCCAACTCATTCAGCCATCCTGTCTGGTCCGTATGTGATTATATGAGAGACGTATATTATGACTATATGCGAGACGTACACTGCCCCTGGTGGCGGGAGATAGAACTGCACGCCTAGTTCATCCAGCCGCCGCAGCTCTCGGTATCCCAGCGTGTTGGAGAAGCGTGTCCAGTCCCGGTGGCGCTCGTCACGCCGCATGGTGATATCCGCGAGAAGCTCCCAGGGGGCTCTGTGCCAGCTGCGCTCAGCCACTGCCAGGAGGCGGGGGAAGGTCATCTCGTGCATCTGGGGCACGGTGCGCACCATCTCCGTCCACAGGTGCCCCGACATGCCTGCGGGAGGAGAGTGGAAGGGTGAAGAGTGGGTGGTGGAGAGTGGAGGGGTGGTGTGTGTGGGGGGGGAGGGTGGAGAGTGGATGGTGGAGAGTGGACACTTTATGGTGAAGATTGTTTATAAACATTGTGTATGCGCGCGCACCTTGGCTGCAGAACGAGTGCACACTGCCATTGAGTTTGCCGGTACGCGCAGTGCAAAACGTCTATTTTATTCAAATTTAATAGAAATGTAGAACGCTAACCTTGTAAATTTAATATAATCTGTTTGTTGAATATATTTTCTATATGTGTTCCAAGCGGTTTGTTTCTAGGTGGTGTGGTTTTAGAGATATTCCACTTTTTCTGTTAGAAGATTGCTCACGACCATTGACAATGCATTGATTTTGCCGGTACGCACAGTGCAAAACGTCTATTTTATTCAAAATTAATAGAAATGCAGAACCCTAACCGTATAAATTTAATATAATCTATTCGTTGAATATGTTTTCTATATGTGTTCCAGGCGGTTTGTTTCTAGGCGGGGTGGCTTTAGAGATATTTCACTTTTTTCTGTATGAAGATAATTCAAGATTGCTCATAGCCATTGACAATGCATTGAGTTTGCCAGTATGTGCAGTGCAAAACGTCTATTTTATTCAAAATTAATAGAAGTATACCTTAACCTCATAGTTATAAATTTAATATAATCTGTTCATTGAATATGTTTTCTATATGTGTCCAAGCGGTTTGTTTCTAGGTGTTGTGGTTTTAGAGATGTTTCACTTTTTCTGTATGAAGATTGCTCATAGCCATTGAGTTTGCAGTGTGAGAGTGTGTCGTCCTGCAGCCAAAAGGTGCGCACACTGACCTAGATACCGATGCTGACGTCATATGAAATAGGTCTATAGTGGATGATGGAGAGTGGAGGGCTGGTGGAGGTGTGGGGGTGGAGAGTGGATGGGTTCAGGATGGAGAGTGGAGGGTGCAGAGGTCGCGAGTGGTGGGCGGAAGGATGGAGAGTGTGGAGATTGAAGCATGGAGAGTGAAGGAGTAGAGGATGGGAGAGTGGATGGGGGTTAGTGGAAGAGTGGAGAGGAGCGGTGGAAAGTGGAGGGTAGAGAGCGGAGGAGTGTAGGGACGAGGTTGAAGAGTGAAAAGCGGATGGGTGGAAAGTGGAAGGAGGAAGGTGGAGAGTGGAAGGGTGGAGAGTGGAGGGGTGGAAAGTGGAAGGAGGAAGGTGGAGAGTGGAAGGGTGGACAGTGGAGGGGTGGAAAGTGGAAGGAGGAAGGTGGAGAGTGGAAGGGTAGAGAGTGGAGGGGTGGAAAGTGGAAGGTGGAGAGTGGAAGGGTGGAGAGTGGAGAGGTGAAAAGTGGAAGGAGGAAGGTGGAGAGTGGAAGGGTGGAGAGTGGAGGGGTGGAAAGTGGAAGGAGGAAGGTGGAGAATGGAAGGGTGGAGAGTGGATGGGGTGGAAAGTGGAAGGTGGAGAGTGGAAGGGTGGAGAGTGGAAGGAGGAAGGTGGAGAGTGGAAGGGTGGAGAGTGGAAGGAGGAAGGTGGAGAGTGGAAGGGTGGAGAGTGGAGGGGTGGGAAGTGGAAGGAGGAAGGTGGAGAGTGGAAGGGTGGAGAGTGGAAGGGTGGAAAGTGGAAGGTGGAGAGTGGAAGGGTGGAGAGTGGAAGGAGGAAGGTGGAGAGTGGAAGGGTGGAGAGTGGAGGGGTGGGAAGTGGAAGGAGGAAGGTGGAGAGTGGAAGGGGGGGGGGAGTGGAGGGGTGGAAAGTGGAAGGAAGAAGGTGGAGAGTGGAAGGGTGGAGAGTGGAGGGGTGAAAAGTGGAAGGAGGAAGGTGGAGAGTGGAAGGGTAGAGAGTGGAGGGGTGGAAAGTGGAAGGTGGAGAGTGGAAGGGTGGAGAGTGGAGAGGTGAAAAGTGGAAGGAGGAAGGTGGAGAGTGGAAGGGTGGAGAGTGGAGGGGTGGAAAGTGGAAGGAGGAAGGTGGAGAATGGAAGGGTGGAGAGTGGAGGGGTGGAAAGTGGAAGGTGGAGTGGAAGGGTGGAGAGTGGAAGGAGGAAGGTGGAGAGTGGAAGGGTGGAGAGTGGAAGGAGGAAGGTGGAGAGTGGAAGGGTGGAGAGTGGAGGGGTGGGAACTGGAAGGAGGAAGGTGGAGAGTGGAAGGGTGGAGAGTGGAAGGGTGGAAAGTGGAAGGTGGAGAGTGGAAGGGTGGAGAGTGGAAGGAGGAAGGTGGAGAGTGGAAGGGTGGAGAGTGGAGGGGTGGGAAGTGGAAGGAGGAAGGTGGAGAGTGGAAGGGTGGAAAGTGGAGGGGTGGAAAGTGGAAGGAGGAAGGTGGAGAGAGAAAGGGTCAAGCGCTAGATAGCTGTAGAATGCCATGTGGAGAGTGGAGCTTGGAGAGTGGGTGTTTGTTTGTTGGTGTTTTACCTCCTAGCAAAATCTAAGGTCATATCAGGACAGGGGAGAGTGGATAGTGCAGAGTGGGATGTCCTGATATTGAGAAGCAATGTAGTCAGATTAATGATTTATTTCCTATAATAAAACATTAAATTAAAATTGTGAACAGTGACTCTAAGAGACGGCTTCCTTACCGATGATGTTCCACGGTTTATCCAATATCGGGCATGGCTTCCAGTTTTGTCCGCAGACGTCATCGAGGCTCATGGCGTTGCCAAGGTGATCGACGTCGACATCACTGTAGTAAGTGAGTGGCGCGAAACTGAACACCCGCCGGGTGTCCACGTAGCGAGTCGCCCAGTGCTGCCCCCTCTCGGTAGGATCGGGCTCCTGCGCGTGGTCCAGGAACAGGTAGGTGGCGGCAGCGTGCACCACCTGGCGGAATCACAGCGAACTAGTACTGTATTGCGTTTTGTTGTTTTGATGTTGGCAAATACTGAGATGGCTTGCTTGTTTGTTGGGGTTGTGTGCTGTATCCATACATTATATAAATAGTATTAAGGGAGTGCCGGTAGCGTGTCATCCACCTAATGCTACTATCGCTCAATCCGCTGACAGTATGTAAAGTCGTCGGCTGGCAGCTGTAGTTGTGTAGGCAGGCTAATAGGAAATCACTACAGGCAAGGATAAGAAAGGCAGATTATTTATAGAGGAAGGTAAAGTAAGTGAGAGCTTGCACCCTCAGGTTTATTATTATATAGTGGTTTCTGGACCTGACATGGCATATTACCTGACCATGCTCTCCAATGAACAGTAAGCATTTCTAGGTCCACCCAATCAACAGTAAGCATTTCTGTGTCACCATGGCAACTGTGATCTACCCACCACCACCATGCCTTGTGGCTGCTTTTGGCCTCACCTGCCCTGTTGTGTCTGTGTGTGTGGTGATCCATGACTAACAGTTGGGGGGGGAAGGGGTTGTGAGTAGAGCTCTTGAGCTCCTTCCACACTAACAGTAGTGCCCCTCTCACACTATCTATAGAATACACAATGACTATTTAATACAAGTAAAGGATCACCAACACTACATAATTACATTCATGCACCTGGCCCTATACATCATCCCTTATAGACCAGTTCACATTCCCCACCAATGTGTTTTATCGGAATATTTTAGAAGTAGTTGCCTGGGCGACTTGGGTTTGCGCATAGGGAGGCAAACCCCCTGCGAGCCACCACCAAGCTGGCATGAGCACCACTATCGCTATCACTTCCGTTGGAAATTTTGAACAAAGGAAATAAATGGTAGGCTAGAAATTTTGGCCAGCCAGAGGTTATGTTTTCAACCAATATTTGTGTCTGTGTTATGGGTAATGGAGTGTCAAGTAATACGCCATAGCAACATCTAAGGGAGTATATCAGGATAGAAACTGACTTGTGACAACGCAAATCGTGGTGACTTAATAGTGCTGTGCAAATGGGAGACCAGGCCACCAGCACCATGACCTGATATCCCACACAGTCACATCATACTGATACTGCACTAGCCAGTCCTTGCCCTATTCTATTAGTGCCAATCACCATTCTAGGTAGCGACAAGTATAAATTTTATAAGTCTTTGTTTTGACTCGGCCGAGATTCGAATCTGTGACCTTCTACACTGGCAGCCAGCGCTCTTACCGATTGATCCACAATGGTCTGTCTGGTGAATGGAGCATATCTTTACATAGTTTTTTAACCAGACTGAGAGAAGTTGGAGGTGGTCAGTTGGTTGGCTTCACTCATCGCCGATCAGTTTTCTCTATTTTGGTCACAAGACACTTGTAGGCATTGCACCAAAAACCTCCTTGCTACCAAAATGGTCGCAAGTGGTCTCAAAGCCTAGTGTGACTGGGGCAGTATAGCTGTCGCTGGAGTGATGAAAATGGGAAAATATTGCGTCTAGAGCGGGGATCGAACCTACATCTCTTGTATGCTGTGCCAATGTACTAACCATTACACCACCTAGGCTCCGTGTTCTTACATGCCCCTATATGTTGCCAAGGGGTAAAACTCCAATTACCAACCTGGTAGCCGCTGTTGGCGAGCTGGATGGGGCGGTGCGCGCGGCCCCCGTCCCAGCGACTGTGTCGCGTGTGCAGGGTGATCGGCGGGTCGCCACTTTCAGTCAGCGTCCCCAGGGCCACCGGCGTCCCGTCAGGCGAGAAGAAGGCGTCGTCCCACGCCTGCACGCCTAGCCCCGTCTTGACCGCCAGGTCAATTAAGCGCTTCTGGAAAGTCCTAAAATAGATAATGGAAACTTGACACATAATTTCAAATTGTGGTTGATTCGTCGGGGGGTGGTGGGGGGGGAGGGGGGGTTGAGCTGACACGCCACCTGGTGGAGGTTTCGGGTACTACTCACATCAGATTGTCCTTATAAAAGACACTCGAGGGAGCAGCTCAGGACCAGCAGCATTCAAAGTTTTACCACGCCCGCTCACCCTCTATTTTGACTATTTAAGGTTTAGTTCGGGGTCCTCTTAGGCGGATCCGTTGGGCCCTCGAGCGGCAGTTTCCCAGGACCCAGAAGACATTGATTGACTTAACATGTGAATACACACTAAAATAGATAAACTAAGCCTAATAAATGTCACTTTCCCAAAACCATTACTGTGTCTGGCTCCCTCTGTCCCAATCACAGCTGCATAGTTCGATGAAAACATCAAATTTCCAAAACCAAAACAAATATCTAGATATGATTCTAAATATTAAATTGATTGTTTGTTATAATTCACGTACCGTTATTTTGAAGTAACTATTACTTTACATGGGCTAGGGCTTTAAAGTTGCATAGCCCAATGGTTTTGAATTTCTGTATTTTTTCTGAGATAAATATATTAGATCGATCACTAGTATCTACTTTACATTAGTTCAAAGTTACTTTTATTTTAAATGGTAAACTTTTGAGATATTTTGAGTGCAAACATGGAAAATTAGTTTTGGCAAGCTTGCCAAAACTCTAACACCATAGACTTCTGCAGTAACAGGTTCTGTTAAATTGACACAATATTGCCTTCTACGCAGAAACAAATGCGTAATAAGTGCATCAGTATCTAAGTTAGAAATGTAAACTCAAATCTAGATAATTGGTTTGGTTTTGAAAATTTGATATTTCATCGGACTATGCAGCTTTAAGGGAAAGAACAAAATCAGGGATGAAAGTAATATTTGGCAAGAACAACAAAAAAAACAGAAATTTGTGGGAGAGTATCTGGAAAGAAACCCCCTCTGAAATCCTTTTTTTTTGTTCTTGAAGATGTATACTGCGTATCATGGATAAGTCTGAATAGACTTGTTTTCACAATTAAACAGTTTGTCAATAGAAAGCCACACTTTTCCACTTTTCCACTTTTACCGACCCAAGGGATTTTTAACCTCCCACACCACATAGACATGGTATGAGAGCAACCAGCCTTTGATGATGCTGTAAGTTATACACAGCGGGGGAAATCCCAATTGGCAGAGGTGTGGGGGCACGGTGAATCGAACCACCGACCTTCAGATTAGGAGTCCGACCTATAAAAAAAGTCAGATACTCTAACCACTCCGCCATAGAGAACACCAATTTGTTCTGAGGAATCTCAGGGGGTTGTTTACCTGATGACTTTCGGTACATCGGCGTCCACTCCGCTCCGCGCGCCGCACGCCGGCGACCGTCGCAGCGCTCCCTGGGGGATCTCGTCGCCGCCGATGTGCAGTGACGTCAGCGGCATGACGTCAGCATGTAGACGCTCCAGCTCGGAGAGAACGCGTGTCAGGAAGTTGTACGTGGACACAAGGCACGGGTTGACCACATTGTCAGAGAACTGCTGCACGGACACGTACACGGACGCGTCTTCCGGGTCCGACAGCAGGAACGCGCTACCGGAAGTGTTGTCACCTTGGCGCGTCGCGTTCTCGCTGCGCCGCTGCATGGCTTTGATGGCGGCTCGCGCATGCCCGGGGAAGTCGAGCTCGGGGATTACTTCGATGTGGTGGCGCCGCGCGTGCCGCAAGATGGCGCGGTAGTCGGCGGCCGAGTAGAAACCGGAAGTGAGAGCTGGTCCGACGCCGAGTTGTGGCAGAAGTCGGTCCGACTCGGTCTGGGTGTGACCGCTACGGGCCCCGACCTGCGGGGTGTGAAGATCAACTGATGTTTTCAAAACATTAATAAACTTAAAGAAATTGAACCATCTGTGGGAAAACCACCACAGACTCATGCGGGAGGTCGGCGGGACCAAGTGGTCCTTAGCCGCTGCCGTATTGGCCACTCGTGGCTTCCACATGCTTTTCTGCTCAAGGGGGAACCTCCCCCTGAATGTATTGGGTGTCAGTCCCCGCTGACACTCAAACACATTTTACTAAGTTGCATTGATTGTTTGGCCCTGCACCAACAGTTCTACACTGTAGACAGTATGCATGACCTTTTTACTAAGGTAAAACAGGAAAACATTTGAGCCTTTTTGAGGGCAGCTTTTTGAGGGCATATAGTTTACTAAATAGATTCTATCAATTATTACTGAAACTTTTCTTTTTCTATGGGAATTTGTTTCCCTTGATCACAAATATATGATTGTGAGCTTTCTAATTTAATGAGTGTCTATTGGCACATAATTGATTGTCTGCTTTTACATGTAAAAGCCATGGTTTGAACAAAAAACAAACATTTCTCGCCGTGAATATGGCCTATGCTGCCGACACGGCGTAAAGCAACCACCAATCAATCAATCAATCAAACTGATGTGTTTCAGTATATGTGTGTGTATGGGGGAGAGGGGTGTAGATAAAAGATCCACCCCGTACATGTAGTAAGGGTGAAAACCGACCCATTAGAAAAACTGGCGAAAATAATTATCTACATGCTGGGTAAATGAAATGAGCAGATAAATTTGTAATCTAAGAAGCATAATTATGTTCTTCACATATATCTTAATATTTACCACCTACTTTTCATTTGAAAAATGTAATAAAACATATAGTTTAATGAACGTTAAAAGTGAAATCGATGGCATTCTATGGTCGCCATCTTGTGTTTTTGCATTTTCTCACATTTCATCAACTCTTTGCTGATATAGATAGCCATTTGATACGGGAACCAGGAATTCCACTTCCTGTTCCATACTAAAGCAGTTTTCGTCCGTATTTAGACTATGTTGTCATTCACTGCAAGTATGGAGTGGGGTGACTGTTATCTATGTGCTCACTTGTTCAACGCAACTTTTATGGTAAATGATTGGTTGGTTTGTTGTTGGGGTTTTATGTTCTGGCAACATCGAATGTCATATCAGGATGGGCACTGATTTTGACAGTGCGCACTCATGGTGACTTTATAGTACTGCCCCACTGAGAGACCAGGCCACCGGCACCAAGACCCAATATCCCACACAGTCACATTATCCTGATACTGAACCAACCAGTCCTTGTGCCATCCTATTAATATCGAGCGCCAGGATCGGTAGCGACAAGTATCAATTTTATAAGTCATTGGATTGACTAAGCTGGGAATCGCGAACTCCCGACATTCCACACGGGAAGTCTGCACTCGAACACATTCGGACACTGCGTCCAGTCGTTCATGTACAACTTCTACAAGGGATGTCATTTCAAATGGAGAATTGAGTTGAATTAAATTGAATTGATTTGAATTGAATTGAATTGAGACATACGGTGGTTAGCTCTGGTAAGTCGCGTATCTCCAGACGCCAAGCATTGTCGTCAGACAGGTGCAGATGAAGCTTGTTCAACTTGTACATTGCCATCACCTCCAGCACCAGCAGCACCTGCAGGGCAGTCAGTCAACAGTGTATGTGCATCATGGCATTTAGGTGCAAAAACCGACAAATACATTCTAGTTTTATTGTCTGTGATTGAAATTTTGCCCATGCTTAATCTACAACTTCCTCACCCACCCACCACCAATAAAAACTTTTATGAAAAGTGAAATGAGGAAGACCAAATTGTCCGCAGTAACAAAATTCCCCCTGCTTAAAGTTCCATAGTCCGATGGCTTTGAGTTTCTGGCATTTTCTGAGATAAATACATTAAATTGATCATTATAAGCTACTTTACTTTAGGTTTAAATGGCTAACTTTGGAGATATTTGAAGTGACAACATGCCAAATTAATTTTGGCAAGCACGCCAAAACTCTGACACCATAGGGTTATGTAGTAACAGGTTCTATTAAATTGACTCCCCATGCCCTTATATGTGACAACAAATGCTTAATTACTGTACCAGTATCTAAGATAAATATGTAGAATCAAATCTAGGTGAGTGTTTTGGTTTTGAAAATTTGATGCTTTATTGGACTATGCAACTTTAATCAATTAATCAAGCACCCACCCCCCCCCCCCGCACCCCCGCCAATATAATGCATCAATAAGAAATAGAATGTGGAAGACCAAAGTCTGTGATTGAAATTGTCCGCACTTAATCAAGTAATCATCCCCGCCAATAAAAATCATCTATAAAACGTGGAATGAGGAAGACCAAATTGTCTGCAATTGAAATTGTCACCACTTAATCAACTAATCAACCCCCGATAAAAACCATCTATAGAAAGTGGAATGAGGAAAACCCAAATTATCCGCGATTGAAATTTCCCCCCTGCTTTATTAAAGCTGCATAGTCCGATGGTTTTGAATTTCAGTACTTTTTCTGAGATAAATATATTATATCGATCACTATTATCTACATTACATTAGTTCAAAGTTACTTTTATTTTAAAGGTTAAACTTTTGAGGTATTTTGAGTGCAAACATGTAAAAATTAGTTTTGCCAAGCTTGCCAAAACTCTGACACCATAGACTTCGACAGTAACAGCTTCTGTTAAATTGACTCAGTATTGCCGTCTATGCAGAAACAAATGCTTAATAAGTGCATCAGTATCTAAGTTAGATATGTCAAATCAAATCTAGATATTTTGTTTGGTTTTGAAAATTTGATATTTCATCGGACTATGCAGCTTTAACTAATCAACCCAACCCATCATCATCATCATCATCATCATGCTGTCGGTCGCGATGTGACAAAGACTGCTTTCATTACTTGACTGCCGCTCTCCATTTAGCTAAGTACATTTCATGAAAGCTGACTGCAAAAGTGTTGAAGTGCTGCTGGCTTTTGCAAGTTACTAGCGGCACTCTCTCGGGGAGCAAATAGAGGTTTCACACCGGCAAGAACATGCCGGGAACCCAACCCCCAATAAAAAAACATCCATAAAAATAAAATACCACCGCGACAACCATACATACCTCGTCCTTGGGGATGAAGTTCCTGACCACATCCAACATGAAACCCCGATAAGGAAACCTCGGCGAGTCAATGATCTCTACCAAGGGCACCTTCATCTTCATCTTCTCATTCTTCTTCTTCCCTCTTCCGCCTCCAGCGTCCCCAGCGTCCCCAGCGTCCACCTCCGGTTCGGCGAGAGCCAGCAGCGTCTGCAGCGCCCAGAACACCCCCTGGCGAGACGCGCCGGAAACGCGAATGGCGGGATGCGGGTCAGAGGTCACGACGAGCCGGTGCCGCTCCTCTGAGATTAGGATGCGTGGGTCTGCTGAGGAGATGGTCACCTGCTGCACGGACAGCTCGATGCAGCTGCTGCTCGCCGACAGCTGCTGCTCCGCCAGCTGCTCGGCCTTCTCCGCCGAGCTGAGGACTGCGCCCCGCAGACCGAGCTTTCCTGCGGTGTCATTGGTCGATTTTATGCGGTTTTTTGGGGGGGTTTGGAGTTGTTGATTTTGTTGGGTGTGATTGGAACAGAGGGAGACTAACACAGTATGTTTTTTGGGGGAAATTGGGTTTGTTTTTATTATTAATATTGATATTGTTAAATGTCTTTTGTCCAGGGAAGCCGTTCTCGAGGGACCAAGGAGTCCGCTGAAGAGAGACCCCGAGCTGAGCCTAGTACTCCTTTAAGAGGGTGGGTGGGCATGGAACATTTTTGCCTGAATATATCCCTATCGAGTTGCTCCACCACGTGACGGTCTATGAGCACGCAGTGGGCTGTTTGAGGTGAGTGGGTTATGGACGCCTCCACAGGGTGGCGCGTCAGCGGCCTCCCCCGAATCAACCACAATTTGAAATTATGCACCAATTGTAATTTATTTACTGAAGAAGAAAGAGTATTGTGGATTTTCCATGTGATGTGATAGGACGATCTTGTGATTTTATTTTTTGTGTTTAAAAAAAAAATTATTTATCGAATAAAAAAAAGAGCATTGTATAGCTTCCCTGAGATGGGATTGGACGATTGTGTGTGGGTTTTATTGTTCAAGAATACAGACCAGGAATCCGTCCATATGTGGCCTATCCCAATATGTACGCAAGAAGAAATTCGCCTGCTGATGTCATCCCTACATTTAGGTGTTCAAATGAAAATTAATTTGCTATATCTTCACCTTAACTATCTCCAAATTTAAATCCTTAAAATAAATGTTTCTTCAAACTAAGGTAAAGTAGATCATAGCGATCAACCTAATTATACTATCTTTATGGTTTTTAAAAAAAAAAAATATATATGGCAGAAAGTGAAAACTATCAGATTATCTTAATTTAAACGACATATTAAATATTTAGATAACAAAGAAGGAGGCTATACCTGCCAGGTACTTGGCTTCTGGAAGACACTCGGGATCAGAGACAATCTTCCAGGTGTTGTCAATGGTCACGTGACCAGAGGAGGGACGCAGGATGAGTGGCTGGGGGATGACTTTCAAGGGCGCGAATCCAAGGTCACTGTAGTTGTTGTGCACATAGCGGTCTCTCGGGGAAAATGGAGTGTATGTGTCCTTGAGAAAGAAATTCATATTAAAGCTGTAAAAAATGGTGATAAATTTAAAACTGGCCACGGTAACAAAGCATGGAGAGACAAGAAAGAGTAGTAGTGGGGAACCTTAATTATTTTTGCAGTGAAGGCTCTTGGCCGGGTAAAATAATAGCCCTACCTAAACAAAGGTAAAAATCAATGCTATAAGCCCCAGTCACACCTTACCGGACTGAGTAACGGACACCACCGGACAAAGAATTGTCTAGTCCGGTGGTGTTCAGTATCAAATTGTATCGAAATGTGTCAAACTGTTGAAACGGGCGCCGGACGAAACGGATGCTAAATCGATGATAACCTAACGTCAAACGGACAGACCGAACATATTACGAATAGCCACCGGACTGTCACTGTGTGGTGTGTGGTGAGTGGTGTGTGGTGTGTGGTGAGTGATGTGTTGTGTGTGGCATGTGGTGTGTGGTGAGTGGTGAGTGGTGTATGCAGCCCCCCCAGACCAAATTCCCCCAACACCGTCAACGGACTCTGCAGGAAGCAAACCGAAGAGGTAACGGATGGGTACTGGATGGGTACCGGACATGTACCAGACAAAACGGGCTAACCAGACTTAAAACAGACACCAACCGTACACGTCAGTCAGGTGGTGTCTGGTACAAGTTTTGTGCATGTTCAAAACTTGCCACCGTACACACCAGACACCACTGGACAGATAACAGACACGCCGGATGCCAACCGTATATAAACCATACATTGCCGTATTTCACCGGACAGTCTCCGGTTTCTGTCCGGTTCCTCAATCCGGTGAGGTCTGACTGGGCCTTTAGCGAGTCAAGTGCAAGCGTGAATGAGGTAACGGCGGCAGCACACATTAGCGGGGCAAATACTGGCCTGCCACGAATATTATGGTGGATAATAAATAAGTAAATAAATAATAATAATTAATAAATACAAGGTAGCGAAACCCGCCTATTTATATATATAATAAATTATATTTTACATAATGTTTCTAAACTAAAGGACGTTCCTAGTTTTGATTCTATAGATCGTAGTTGAGTCAAACCAATAAATTTTAAATGTATACTTGTCGCTTCCTAGCCATACGCTCAGCATTATTAGGATAGGGCAAGGAGCAGTGGAATGAGGAAGACCAATTATCTGTGATTGAAATTTCCCCTGCTTAAACAACCAATGTACCAACAAATTAATAAAAAATAGATAATAGTACGAATGGTTTTATCATACCCGGACACTGGTTAGCGTTGTGTGGATTATATTTATTCATATATTTAGGAAGTATTTGACAGACACACACAGTGACCTACAAACAAGATTCACCTCTCTGCTTCAATTGAGATTCACTGCATTTAAACCGGGTGCGATGACTTAATCGGTCGAGCGCAGTCCTCCCGTACAGGAGATCGGGAGTTCGGTTCCCAGTCGCGTCAAACTAATGACTTACAAAATTGATACATGTCATTTCCTGGCTTGGCACTCGGCATTAATAGGATAGGGCAAGGACTGGTTAGCTCATTGTCATGATAATGTGACTGAGTGGGATATTGAGCCATGGTGCTGGTGGCCTGGTTTTCCAGTGGGGCAGCACTATAAAGTCATCATGAGTGCGCACTGTTCCTAGACGGCCCCCATCCTGATATGACCTTAAATGTTGCCAGGATGTAAAACTCCAACAACCAACCACTGCATTCAGTGCGTACGCTTACGTGTCAAACATTATATTCTCGATTAGAAATGAATCCCACAAATATAGTTCTAGGTTATTTTAAAATCATCACAATCCTTATTTAATATTATTTCATGTTATTTTCTGATAAAAATAACAATTCCGAGAAATACCAAACAAATGCCCCAAAACCCCGCGCCTTTCACCTTGCTTCCTTTTTTCCACATGACGGGCTTGTCGAGCGGGTCTACAAAGGAGAGGCTCTCCCCGGAGGTTGCCCGCAGTACCTTCGTTCTGCGACCAGGGATCGCCACGTACCAGTTAGGCAGCACGTCCGTCTTGGCGATAATTGAACTCTGACCTATTAAGGTTATCTGTAAGTAAGCAGAGGTCATCCTTCAGGGGCACAGTGAGCGAGTCGAGGCGAGCGATATATTATATTTATAGTGAGCAGGTCCATCACCAGGTGAGACCAGCGGTACTTGATTGTTGGTGGTGGGTGGGCGGGGGGGGGGGGGGGGGGGTGATGGTTATGAAGGTGGTGGTGGTGATGGTGGTGGTGATGGTGATGGTGGTGATGATGGTGGTGATGGTGGTGGTAGTGATGGTGATGGTGGTGATGGATGTTGATGGTGATGATAATGATGATGATGATGATGATGATTATGATGATGATTGCATCATGGAGCCTAGATAGACTTATGGTTAGGACGCTTGCCGTGAAATGACAGAAATATGGGGTCAAGGCCCACTCGATGCATGATGTTTCCATTTGTTTGTAACTACCTCCCCCCCCCCCACACACACGCAACAAATTAAAATTATAACTTATATTTTTCAGCTCTCATTTAGCATCGATTGGTGCGTGAGAATAAAAGCATAAAAGTATAACAAGTATAACAAGTATAACAAAAAGTATTTTTAAAGCATACAATAAAATCATACAAGTATAAACACAGAAGTATAACAAGTATAACAAGTATAACAAGTATAACAAGTATGACAAGTATAACAAGTATAACAAGTATTAACAAGTATTAACAAGTATTAACAAGTATAACAAGTATAACAAGTATAACAAGTATTAACAAGTATTAAAAAGTATTTGTTAAAGCATAGAGGTATAAAAGCATACAAGTATAAAAACAGAAAAGTATAAAAGTATAAAAGCATAAAAGCAAACAAGTATAAAAGAGGAGCTCACTTACCCGGATGTGGCCACCGCTAATCAGCTGTGTAAAGTTCTCCGCCGGATCCATGCGGTACAGGTCGCCGGTCACGTGATGTATCCGGAACCTGCCACTTGCCACCAGCTTGCCACCTGGTGGCATATGGAGTATCCTCGCAGTTCCACTCTGTTTGAAATAATGGATTAGCTTAGCTCCTGGCGAAGTTTTCAAAATACAGTATAACCCCGTTAAACCAAACTTGAAGGGACCCTAGAAATTTGTTTGGATTAACCGATCATTGGTTTAGCTTTGGCTTTGACTTAAGGCCCTGTCACACTACGATGTATGGTGCTGGCGTGTGCGTAAAGTATTGAAATAAAATTCAAATCAAAATACGTCGGCATTCGCCGAACTTTTCACACTGCTGGCAGTGCCAGCAATGTATGAAACGTACGCGTAGCATATGCCTGGCGTACATCTACCGTATGCAAAGCATATGACGACGTATACTCGGGCGTATTGGGATGTATTTTGATGGTTGCAGGTGACAGGACCAGCATATGACCATGAGTAATGTATGCCGACGTATACCGAACGTGCTCCTAATGTATTCCGATGTACCACTAACGTACACGTAGCGTATGAGGAACATATGAGCGACAAGTCGACACGTGTTGACAATTTTGAACATGCACAAAAAACATTTCGGAGCCTCGATGCACACCAACGTAAAACGCCGTATGCAAAGCGTACCCGACGTATGGCCAACATATACGTAACGTATGATGCCATATGCCGACGTGTTGGTCGAAAATCACATACGTTGGCATAGGCTAACGCTATATGTCATAGTGTGACAGGCCCTTAAGCGTGTATTGCACATGTAATATACAATGTATCACTCAGTTAAACCAAACGATCGGTTAATCCAAACTTTTTTCGGCAGCCTACTACAATTTATCAAATAAAAAAGTCAGTGGGGTCTCAGATGACCTTATAACCACATGAAAGTTTGGTTTAACCATACCGGAGTGGCCTGGGGTCTGACAATTTCGTTTGGATTAACCGATAATTTGGATTAACCAACTTGGTTTAACCAACTTTTTTATATGATAAATGGTAGTATTTTGCCGGGCCACTGAAAAAAGTTTGGATTAACCGATCGTTTGGTTTAACCGAGCTTGGTTTAACGGGGTTATACTGTATATATATTAAAGTTGGGATTGGTTTTGAGTTTATGGCACTCTTTCAGATGAATATATTAGGTTGGTTGTTTTAATCTACTTCACTTTAGTTTAAAATAACTTTTATTTTAAATGGTTAAAGTTGTATCATCCTATAGTTTTTAGTTACTCTCATTTTTAATGATAGATAATTATATTAAGTTGATCATTCTAATGTACCTTACCTCAGTTTGAAATGATTTTGATCTTAACTGACTAACTAAGGAGACATTTGAAGTGTAAATATTCACAACTAATTTCGGTGTGCTTGTCAAAACTCTGACCCCCCAACACTATAGGCTCCAGCAGTAAGAGGTTCTATTAAATTGACCTATATTTACTTCTCTGCAGAAACAGTAATACCAGCGTCCTATTCCTATTAATGTCAAGCATCAGGCTAGTATCAATTTTGTAAGTCACTGCGGCTGAGGTCCCAACACCCAACACCTTCTGCGCTCTTACCGATTTGGCTACTGCGTCCAATCTATGAATAAGGTAAGCCAAGTAGCCTTAGCTTGATTCCATATAGCAGACCTCGATGAGGTGTAAATTAATTAATTAGATGGTTTGGTTGGGGTGGGGTGGATTTTTTTGCGAGGTTGTTGTTGTTCTTTGGGGGGTTGTTGTTGGTTGTTTGCTTTGATGTCATTTTGGGGGTTTTGTTTTGGGGGGGAGAGGCTTTTTTTTTGTTGTTGTTGAAGATTTATACTGCCTATCATGGATAAGCCTGAATAGGCTTGTTTTCACCATTAGACAGTTTGTCGATAGAAAGCCCCAGCCTACACTTTTACCGACCCAAGGGATTTCTAACCTCCCACAACACATAGACATGGTATGAGAGCAACTGGCCTTTGATGACGCTGTAAGTTATACACAGCGGTGGAAATCCAAATTGGCAGAGATGGGGGCATGGGGAAACGAACCACAGACCTTCAGATTAGGAGTCCGACCTAGAAAAAAGTCAGACACTCTAACCACTCCGCCACAGAGAACACTACTAAACCACTAGATTAGGCTTAACTGCATCTACCTGGTGGAAGTAAAGGCTCCAGGTTTTAGCACTGATGATCTTGATCCCGGTGTTGGTGAGGATTATGATGAATGAGAAGTGCCGGCCATAGTTTCTCAGCACCTTGTACCTGACCCCCAGGTGGGTTGACAGGTACCGAAGGAGCTGGCCTGTAGCCAGTGACAGCCGATCACCTGAAAGTGGAAACACGTTGTCCAATGACACTAGTAAAGTTGCCCACGAGTGACGAAAAATTGTCTCCTTGATAGAGCGGCAAACACATAGAATAGACTTCCACGCAAAATAGTCGAAGCTCCATCATTTAATACATTGAAAAACAAACTTGATCAATTTTGGAGTCAGTATCGGTATAGTCGGTCCTCGCTGCATGACCACTATAATTATGGCAGGATTATATATAGACAGGCTGAATCTGTTTACAGGCTATTATTATGCCTAAATATATAAACAGAAGAGGATAAGCATTAGTATAAGTAAGTATAAGTGAAGATGATGGGTTTGTTTCTAATTTGTTTTGGTAAAATATATCATTGTTATAATTTACTTCTTCTGAGTTTGAGGTAAGAGTGAGTTGAGTTGCTTTTATTTAAATCAAATAAATCTATATGTTTTACTAGTACAGTTTAGATTTTCTCTGTTCAGCCAAAGTGAGTAAATTAAGATGTATGTATGGGTGTGGCACTGATGATAATAATATAGTGGTGTTGGTGGTTGCAGTTGTGTACTACTAATCTTACTGGGTCACGCTTAACTATAAAACTTGGAGAAATTCCAAATGTCACGCTACTCTGAACAGCGTTTTAGCTGTCGGATGTCTCGAAAATGGCATTCTCCATAACATGCACTTCCTGCAGCCATTTGCAATTGAAAGCGCATCTCTGATTGACTGACACCCACAGCTATTTTGGAAGCCCCAGAGTTAACTCTGAGGAATACGCTGAACGCGGCTCTGGTCTGGCATTTGCTTGGTATTGCCCAAAGATCAGGTTGGAGAGCTTACCTCATTTGGGCTATGGCGGTAATTGGATGTCCGGTTCAATTACCAAGGTCGAATTTGATATAAGATTAGGTAGTGAAATGGCATATATACCCGTGGCACAGTGAGTTTAGGCTAGTTTTACTATTGGAACATATCACAGGAAGGGGACAAATTATATTAAGATCCCTGATTAGTGCCAGGATATTTAGTTAGGGATGTAATTTGTAAAAGAACATTAAAATATTAGTACATGATGGATATAGACCAGGGCCCATATGTATGAGCCCGGGTTAGTGGTGGTAACCCTGCGTCGGGCGGATTTCCCGGGTTAGAGGTGAAAACTGCATATGTATGTGTCGGGGTTAAACTAACTCGGCAAGTGTAAAGTCGGCTGCACTAACCCCATGCGAAAGGAGGGTTAAAGGTGGGGTTAGGAACCTATGATGCCCAAATCTATTCAATGCGACCATATTTAACAGAATTAGATACGCAATAAGTGAAATTTTATCAATTTAACCCTAAATTCGAAGCGTTATTAAGGCTACCTCCGCATTGGCGGCGATATTAATATTTATATTTTCGAATTGACGAAGGTACAGTAAACAAACCGCCGGTGCCGCCAGTATGGAGAGCGACGTCGATGCGGCGATGGCGTCGATTTGCTTACTTTACGTTCGTCGATTCGAAAATATAACTATTAATATCGCCGCCAATGCGGCGGTAGCCTTAAGGAGGGTTCGAATTTAGGGTTAAATTGATAAAATTCCACTTATTGCGTATGTAATTCTGTTAAATATGATAGCATTTAATATATTTGAGCCTAATATATGGCTACAAATGCAGAGGGATTTCCCAAATCTATAAATAACTGAAACGTTAGCTAACTCGGGCATGTTTTGGTCTCATACATCCCCCGTGACATATTTGGAACTCTGCGGTTAGCTAACCCGGCACCCTCCTTTAACCCTGGTCCGGTTAAAAATTGGCTCATACATATGGGCCCAGGTTCCCCGTGTTAGTTACTGTGTTGCTATAACCAAACAACCACGTCACAGTAGGGGTACCTCCAGTCAGCCATAAGTGTATATGTAGGTCAGTGGCAAACCCTGTGTGACTGCACCCCCCCCCCCCCACCCACCCCCACCCCCACACACCCTTTACACCCCTTCATATGCAGTGGCCAGCTTACTGGGAGTTTGGGTTAGTTGAGAGAGGGAGAAGAGTGAAAATGCCACATTAGGTTTACTAGCTGTATTAGAACCTTTTATTTCTTCTTTTTTTTTTTTATCAATTATTAGCATTATTATTATTGTCATTATTATAATAATTATATATGTCGTCCTTATTTATGTCAATATTGATATCAATTATTATCATTGTCGTTATTAGTATTATTGTCATTATTATTATTGTCATTATTATTATTGGCAGTATTATTGTAATTATTATTATTGTCATTGTTGCTCTCAGGGGAAGACAAGGAGGGGGCGCCATGCCCCCCCTGCACGCCCCCTCCACCCACGGCCGCGCCCCTCCGGCTGGGCGGAATGCGTCCGCCCCTCCCCCTTGCATCGCCCCCCCCCCCCCCCCACCCACCCACCCCCACCAAGCACCATGGGAAAGCGGGAGGGGAGAGACGGCGGTAGGGGGAGCAGGAAGGCCGGGAGGGCGACCAGACATTATTAATGAATAATGTCAATATTATCATCATTATTATCATCACCATTAATGTCATTAATAATGTCATTATTACTGACATTATTATTATTATTATTGACATACACTCACCATGATAATTATTCCCGACCTACAGGAATAACAATAAAACAAATAATATAAAGTGAAGCGTCCCAGATGGGATGGCCGAATGAGTTAGAGCGTCCGTCTCCCGATCGTGGGGTCGTGGGTTCGAATCCTGGTCGAGTCAAACCAATGACTTAAAAATTTATACTTGTCACTTCCTAGCCAGATGCTCGGCATTACCAGGATAGGGCAAGGAGCAGTGGAATGAGGAAGACCAGTCGTCTGCGACTGAAATGTCCCGTGCTTAAACAACTAATGTACCCAAAAAAAACAAAAAAACAAAAAAACTTACCGATATTAGTGAAGATTAAGTGTATCGATGACTGCATCACATGTTGCACAGTAATCCTCTATTTGCTAATAACAAGTTGACCCATGGGTAGTATGTGCGTTCAGGTGTGTGTGTGTAGTGCACTGTGGCACTGGGCCTGATATACCAAATCCAATCCACCCTCATACCTAGTGGCATAAGCTGTGACACCCTCACACTCAGTGGGCTCAACTGTCAGTGGGGGTGTAATTACAGCATGCGGTATTCATGCCAGAATAGTGAACACACTGAATGGTCTGGCAAGCATCTGATTTGCATATTTAAACTTTTTATATCTACCCGACTCGACCTTACCCGACTTGACTTTACCCGACTCAACTTTACCCGACCTCACTTTACCAGACCTCACTTTACCCAACCTCACCTTACCCGACTCGACTTTACCCGACCTCACTTTACCCAACCTCACTTTACCAGACTCCAATTTACCCGACTCCACTTTAGCCGACCCCACTTTACCCGACTCCACTTTAGCCGACTCCACTTTACCCGACTCCACTTTACCCGACTCCACTTTACCCGACTCCACTTTACCCGACTCCACTTTACCCGACCTCACTTTACCAGACTCAATGTTACCCGACTCGACTTTGCCAGACACCACTTTACCCGACTCCACTTTACCCGACTCCACTTTACCCGACTCCACATTACCCGACTCCACTTTACCAGACTCCACTTTATCCGACTCCACTTTACCTAACCTCACTTTACCAGACTCAATGTTACCCGACTCGACTTTGCCAGACTCCACTTTACCCGACTCCACTTTACCCGACTCCACTTTACCCGACTCCACTTTACTTGACTCCACTTTACGAGACTCCACTTTACCCGACTCCACTTTACCTAACCTCACTTTACCAGACTCAATGTTACCCGACTCGACTTTGCCAGACTCGACTTTACCCGACTCCACTTTACCAGACTCCACTTTACCAGACTCCACTTTACCAGACTCCACTTTACCAGACTCCACTTTACCTAACCTCACTTTACCAGACTCAATGTTACCCGACTCGACTTTGCCAGACTCGACTTTACCCGACTCCACTTTACCCGACTCCACTTTACCCGACTCCACTTTACCCGACTCCACTTTACCAGACTCCACTTTACCCGACTCCACTTTACCTAACCTCACTTTACCAGACTCAATGTTACCCGACTCGACTTTGCCAGACTCGACTTTACCCGTCTCCACTTTACCCGACTCGACTTTACCCGACTCCACTTTACCCGACTCCACTTTATCCGACTCCACTTTACCAGACTCCACTTTACCAGACTCCACTTTACCCGACTCCACTTTACCTAACCTCACTTTACCAGACTCAATGTTACCCGACTCGACTTTGCCAGACTCGACTTTACCCGTCTCCACTTTACCCGACTCCACTTTACCCGACTCCACTTTACCTAACCTCACTTTACCAGACTCAATGTTACCCGACTCAACTTTGCCTGACTCAACTTTACCTGGCTCTACTTTACGTGACTCTACTTCACCCAACTCTACTTTACCTGAGTCTACTTCATCCGACTCTACTTCACCCGACTCTGCTTTACGTGACACTACTTCACCTGACTCTACTTCACCTGACTCTACTTCACCCAACTTTATTTTACCCGAGTCTACTTCACCCGACTCTACTTCACCGGAATCGACTTTGCCCATCCTGACTTTACCCTACCTCGCTTTACCTGACCCCACTTTACTCGACCCCACTTTACCTGACCCCACTTTACCCAACCCCACTTTACCCAACTCAACTTTACCTGACTTCACTTTACCCGACTGCACTTTATCCGACCTCATTTAACCCGACCTCACTTTACCCGACCTCACTTTAACCGACTCGATGTTACCCAACTCGACGTAATACCCCTGTCACAGTACGACGTAACGAGCCAATGTGAGCCTGACGTGATCACTTTTCGTCATTACGTTGCCGTACGTTTGGTTACATTATGATGACGTCAGAATGGCGTTAGACTGACGTCAAGATACGTCACGTTACATCGTGTTACGTTGGCGCGCATCAAGGTTTTGAACCTGTTCAAAACTTTCGATGTGACGCGAACGTAAGGGTTTACGTTCGCCGTATGTTCTGTACACGTTCGGCAAATGTCAATGACGTCAAATGGACGTTAGTCAAACATTCCTCACTACGTTCCACTACATTCCACTCGTTGACCCACATTAAAGCCGTTGGAAACGTCCATGCGGCGTAATGGGAACGTCACGAGAATGTCAGGAGAAAGTCAGGAGAACGTATGTTCAGCGTTGCACCAACGTTTAATGACGTAAGTAATGTAAGGTGACGTAAAGCAACGAAGTTCTGGCGATGGAATAACGTTCATAACGTTCCGTGAGTGTCATTATGTTGTCCTCTCTCATTAAATGATGCGATCACTACGCTTTACCGATGTTACGCTCTTGTCAACTACGTGGCATTCACGTCCTGAATTTGCATATTACGCCGATAACTTCGACGTAATATAATTATTTTCACGTTGTGCCTATGCTGACGTCATCACATCGTACTGTGACAGGCCTTTACCAGACTCGACGTTACCAGACTCGACATTACCCGACTCGACTTTACCTGACTCGACTTTACCCGACTCGACTTTACCCGACTCGGCTTTACCGTACTCGACTTTACCTTACTCGACTTTACCTGACTCAACTTTACCCGACTCTACTTTACCCAACACTACATTACCCAACTCTACTTTGCACCACTCTACTTTACCCTACTCTACTTTACCCTATTCTACTTTACCCGGCTCTACTTTACCCGAGTCGACTTTAACCGACTCTACTTCAGCTGACTACTTCTCCCGACTCTACTTCACCAGACCCGTGGTCGAGTCAAACCAATGACATAACAATTTATACTGGTCGCTTCCTAGCCAGGCACTCAGCATTAATAGGATAGGGCAAGGACTGGTTGGCTCAGCATCAGAATAATGTGACTGAGTGGGATATCAAAATAATGGTGCTGGCTGCCTGGTCTCCCAGTGTGGCAGCAGTATAAAGTCGCCATGACTGTGCACTGTCACAAGTCCGTACCCATCCTAATATGACCTTCGATTTTGCCAGGATGCCAAACTCCAACAACCAACCAACCAATCACTCCCCCCCCCCCCCAGAGGGTAGTAACTCCCACAGCCCCGTACAAGAACACGGCTCCAAAGCAACCCATTAGAAAAAGTGTAGTAGAGAAACTCGGTTATGGACATAAGCACATGAATGCGATGTGCATGTTGGTGTTTTTTTTGTGTTTTTTTTGGGGGGTCCATTAGTTGTTTAAGCAGGGGAAATTTCAGTCATAGATGACTGGTCTTCCTCATTCCACTACTGGTCGATAGAAAGGCCGAGCCTACACTTTAACCTCCCACACCACATAGACATGGTATGAGAGCAACCGGCCTTTGATGACGCTGTAAGTTATACACAGCGGTGGAAATCCAAATTGGCAGAGCTGGGGCATGGGGAATCAAACCGCCGACCCTCAGATTAGGAGTCTGACCTAGAAAAAAGTCAGACACTCTAACCACTCCGCCACAGAGAACACCACATTATTATTTATATCCACATAATAAATGGTGTAGTAAATATAAAGAGTTCAGGTGAAAATCCCTGTAAACGCCAATCCAAAAATGTAGTTTAAATAACCGATATTTACCTGAAAATAAATTCTAATTCTCACTAATTCCACTTTTCTTATTATAGCATGACTATGGAGCAATGCACAAAAAAAGTAGGAATTAAACAAAATAAAATGTCTGAAGATTTGATTGCAACGCTTAGCTCAATTTTGGGATTGGCGTTTACGGGTTTTTTTGCCTGAACTCTTCATATAGGCCCCTACTATACAAAATCTCCCATGGTGTGCCTTGATGGCAAAATATCAACATTGTACACTCTTCAAGGGATCTCATGATAAAGGGTAATTACATATGTTGGCTCTAACATAGATTATTTGCAAAGCGTGGCTATGTGACCTATTTCCCATCTGACCGTACACCCGTGACTAGCTGCTTCTCGGCTGCCATTCTTCTCAGAGCTCTCACCTGGTTAAATTTGCTTACCCTCCCTCCCTCCCTCCCCAGTCTCCGGGGTGAGTGCTGATGTTCTTTGCTCACCCACCTGTAGTTCACATCATGCTTGTTATTATTCTCATGTTATGCGATTATTTTCACTCTCGTTGTTACTCGTTTGCCCATGCAATATGTTACGAGATGTTACAAGTTAAGCTGATGTCATTGCTCGCAGGTCTGCCCTGTATTCATAGATCTAAATGCTCGATGCGAGGTCTGCATCAGGCCACTGCTTACCTTTTCAATAAACAAATATCATAACTTGTCTGTGTGTGTATGAAGTGATGATGCATCACTCACAGTAAACAATAGAGATATTGTGGCAGCTGCAGCCCAGACAGACATGGTGCTAGATAAGGTGAATACATGGTGCCATGAAAATAAACTAACAGTAAATAGTGCCAAGACAGAGTATGTGATCTATGGGACGAAAATGAGAAAAACAAGAGCCCCTCAAATCCAACTACAAATGGGTGGAACCTTACTTCGTGAAGTGGACTCCTACAAATACCTGGGCACAACTCTTGACTCCACTCTAAATGGGAACCGACAATTGGCAAGACTGAATCAAACACTGGCACTAAAACTGACAACTTTTAGGAAATTAAGGAAATTCATAAGTGAAAACACTGCACTGCTCCTGTACAAGACTACAATATTGCCTGTTATAGATTACAATGACAACATATATGAACTCTTAACAAAACAACAAAAGATCAAACTGCAAAGAATTCAGAACCGAGCTCTGAGAACAGTTTACCAAGGCAAGATACTCAGTGTGGCTGAACTGCACAAGAAAGCAAAATTGGATACTCTCTCAGAGCAAAGGGACCTACACCTGATGGCACTAATGCACAAATGCCCAAAAGATGAAAAATTCATTGACCGCACAAATAGAATAACAAGAAGAGGAGCCTCCACTCTGCTCCATGTACCACACCCCTCAACAAATAAATATATCGGAGCACCAATCTACAAAGGTAGTGTCATGTGGAATGATCTCCCTATCAGAGTCAGAGAAACAGAAACAATACTAGCCTTCAAAATTGCATATAGAGCCCACCTGGTTATTCAGGCCCTTGAACAACTACTGTAGTAATTACTAGCAAAGCCCTGAGCTCCTGCCCCCCCCCCCCCCACATCCTCGCTTGCTCTCCTGTGGGTTTTTCCCCCCTGTCACCCACCCCAATGGGCCGCCCTCCCCTGCCACCACCCATAACCATCATGAACAAACCAACAACACACCGAACATCCTACACAACTATCAATCTGTTTAAACACAGTGAACATTACATAATACAGACAAAATGTCTTGTCAACTATAAACTTAGCTTGTTTTATAAGAGAAAAATGTAACCCACAATGATTGTTTGAGTTGCCCAGAGTATACATCTTCTACTCAGTGCTGCTCCCCATTTTTGCATGAACCGCAGTGACTGGTGCTGTACATTATACAGCAGGAGCCACTACTCCCTTAATTCTACACGATCGGTGCTGTGACTAATACAGCACTGACCAAACTTAGATTATTTAGAATGTCAATTCCAATAGTAAGATGGCCGGAAGACCAGTGCTCCGTCGCTGACAAATGTCATATTCAGATGAATAAATACTTTACCAAAAAAGAAAGTTGTACACATGGAATAATGTAGATAAGAGATTCACCCTGTACTTCCAGTACAGGGGTGAAAACCAACCCATTAGAAAAGTTGGAGAAGAATTTCGACATGCTGGGTTAATTAACTGAGCTGGTAAATTCTTAATTTAAGAAGCACAATATAATCTTTATGTACGTCTTCATATTTACCCGCTACTTTTGAGTTGGAAAATATAATAAAACATATACTTTAATGCAATTTAAAAGTGAAATCAACGGCATTCTCTGGCCGCCATCTTGTCTTTTTGCATTCTCTCCCATTTCATTAACTCTGTGTTGATATAAGTAACCATTTGACACTGGTGCCAGGCATTCTGCTTCCTGTTCCATACTAAAGCTATTTTCACCCGTATTTAGACTACGTTGTCATTCACCCCTGTACTGTAAGTATGGGGTTGAATCTTTTATCTAGGAATAATGTTGATAATGGTGAATACAGCCCACCCCTGCCTCATCCACATAATGAATGGCTGAGAAGCAGGTAAGTTTTCAAAATGTTCAAGGTAGTACAAAGAGTACTACTTTACCAGCCCATTGCCACCCCCTACAAGTTGTACACATAAATACTTTACTAGAGATGCAGAAAGGTGTGCCTGAATGAGTTGAGCACCCACATCCTGTTTTGGTAGGTTCTGGGACTCGAATGCCCCCACTTTTGAATCCTTGTTGAGTCAAACCAATTGCTTCCTAGCATGGAGCTCGGCATTAATAGGATAGGGCAAAGACTGGTTAGCTCAGTGTCAGGATAATATGATTGAGTGGGATACCAGGTCATGGTGCCGGCGGGCTGATTTTTCAGTGGGGCCTCACTATGAAAGTTGCCATGAGTGTGCACTGTCACAAGTAGGTACCCGTCCTGATATGATCTTAGATAGTGCCAGGACATGAGACTCCAACAACCAACGAACCTTCCCACCTGATTTATTGAAATTATGCGGTGACTGGGTCCTGGACAGCAAGAGGAGGTTGACCACCAGCAGCAGCCCGAGCATGCACATAGTCATCCAGAAGAGGTAGTGAGGTCGGCCAAGATTCTTCAGCATCCTGCAGCTGGTGCGCTTCAGAATGCTGGCGTAGTCATCTGGCACTCGGAGGTGAAACCGATGCTTCGGCGAGTACTGCATCACTAGCGGAAGAAAATGCTGGTTTTATTTAATGACACCTCTAGAGCACATTGATTTTTATCATTGGCTATTGGACGTCAAACATATGGTCATTCTGACATATTTCTTTGGAGGAAACCCACTGCCACCATATAGGTTACTCTTTCCGATAAGCAGCAAGGGTTTTTTTATATGCACTTTCCCACAGAAAGGACAGCACATACTGCAGCCTTTGATGAACTAGTTGTGGACAACTTGTTGGAATGGAAAATAGCCCAAACTGCAAATGGATCCACTGAGCAGGATCGATCGGATGACCCACACCTTCACAGGTGGACACGCTACTGCCTGAACTGCGTCCCACTGAGTGATGTGTGCTGAGGTTGGGTCGCCCTACTCAGATGGGCTGATTCCACTTTACTCAAAGTCCCCAAACCATCCACAAACAAACTAAAGCACCAATTTACAGAGGCAGCGTGATATGAAACAACCTACCAGCCAGAATCAGAGCAGTGTCTTCCTATCTAGAATTCAAAAACTCACTAAGAGTACATTGGATCAGGCAGGCCCTCTTGCAGTCCCAGTAAAGGATGTTCCATGGCATCACCAAATCTTAAGTGGCTGGCCACCAAACCCTCGGCCTCAGTTCTCCCCCTTTTTATGTGTTACTGTTCCTCTGTTATTTC
The DNA here is from genome assembly GCA_030323885.1 of Branchipolynoe longqiensis. NCBI lineage: Eukaryota > Metazoa > Annelida > Polychaeta > Phyllodocida > Polynoidae > Branchipolynoe > Branchipolynoe longqiensis. Next base: position 7,704,242 of record CM059188.1, read on the forward strand.
CAGCCAAACACAATGACAGTGAAAGTCCAAAGACAAATATAATGTGATATTTAAGCCAAATGCACTGGGGTTGGTCCAACTGCTTCACTAGCCACAGCGGGTCCATGTGTTACTAATAACCTCGCCCTAACAGCAGAACTATATTGCTATCATGTGACTATCGACACTAAAACAACAAACTACAAATAACAAACTCACATAACTAACCACGATAGTGTGACACTAGAATATTCCTATCAAATTTACATCTCCAACTGACCACACCTTACACTAAAACTTATTGCAACGTTACCAAATGAATACAAAAGATAACTTTTGCTTACATTCTAAATACCATGAAAATACTGACATCGATCCAACTAATATTGATGTAGGCATATTACAGTACGATATTGCGGTGAAACTTGGGGAAAACCATCAGAATTCAATTATGCTATATGCTGCAAATTATGTATTCAACAGTTATCGTTAGCTCACATTATATACCTTACTTTATATACCATTTTCATGTAAATAATCCGAATTGAAAAATGGTTGGAAGACTAACGCATTGGTGCTGACACGAGAACATGTTCAGCAGGATGAACATATTTAACAACAACAACAACAAAAACTGGATGTAATGGGTCATAGCTTCGGTCCCGCCTGAGGGATTTGGAACTCAGGATACCTGTACTGATGTATTCAAAGAACCATTGAATCTAGTCAACGAAGCGGCTCTGACTGAGTATGCGTATCTGAGGGGTAAATAGGTTTGCTGTACAGCAGTGTATGACATCAACGAACAACTCTGCCATGTCCTGACACTTCACTGTCAACAGTCGCCCATGTCATACCACTTCATCTCACTAGGCTAAAAATGTGGTTATTATTGCAATGGTTAAAGTTGCATAGTTCGAAGAATTTGAATTTCTTCCACTTTTGGGGATAAATATATCAGGTTGCTCAGTGGATTCTGCTTTTCTTTAAAGCTGCATAGTCCGATGAAACCAAAGTTTCAAAACTGAAACAATTATTGAGATTTCATTCTACATATCTAAATTAGATCATCATCATCATCATGCTGTCGGTCACGATGCGACAAAGACTGCTTTCATTACTTGACTGCCGCTCTCCATTTAGCTCTCTGCTGTGAGAGTTGCGTCCATGAGTCTACATTTCATGAAAGCTGCCTGCAAAAGTGTTGAAGTGCTGCTGGCTTTTGCAAGTTACCAGCGGCACTCTCTCGGGGAGCAAATATAGGTTTCACACCGGCAAGAACATGTCAAGACAGGCGCAAAACTATCTGTCCCTGCAGTGGCTGGTCGGGAGATGTTGGGAGTTCCATACATCAACCGCCCTTAATGCTGCCACAGTGACATGGTTTTCTGTTTAGGGTTTGCTCCCTTAGCCTTCGGTTCTGTCAAGAACCTGTACCACAAGGCAGTGGTTTACAACTCTGCAAGGCAGAAGCATATGGCGTCAGAGTTTTGGCGTGCTTGCCAAAATTAATGTTGCATGTTCGCACTTCAAATATGTCAAAAGTGAGCCATTTAAAATACGTTACTTCAAACTAAAGTAAGGTACAGTACAACGATCAACTAATATATTTATCTTAGAAAATGGCAAATACTCAAAACCATCGGAGTATGCAACTTTAATTTGAAGTCTCTTTTATTTCATTTCATTTTATTTTTGTGATGGTGTATTTATGCTTCCCATAATGGTTAAGTCAAATGATTTGTTTCTGCCACTAGACAGCAATAGTCTCTTCGTTTCACTTGTTTAGTCACTTTCAGTTGTTGTGTAGCTATCTACTGCACGCATTCTTTTTCTGTTTGTAAGCATTCTCCCACATCTCCCTACCCTCTGTGAGTTTGTTATCTATAATTGGTCAGTTGTTTGGTTATCTATAGCCAGCAGTATAACATAGTCTACTTTAAATGGCTAACATTGGAGATAACTAAAGGGAAAACATGCCAAATTAATTTTGATGTGCATGTCAAAATGTTGACATAGTAGGCTTCAGCAGTAACAGGGTCTATTAAATTGACTCAGGTATTCCCTTCTATGAAGCCACAAATCCTTGATAAGTGCGTCGGTATCTGAGTTAGATAATATAGAATGAATTCTAGGTAATTGTCTTGGTTTTCAAAATTTGATGCTTTCATCGGACTATGCAGCTTTAAGGTAGCACAATTCCAGAGCCATTATGTCTGCACGTTCCACTAACTTTGCATTCTGGTAGTATCTATAAATATACACATTAATTGATTAAATTGAAGTTCATTAATATAATAATTGCAATGTGTTGCTACCTTGTCATGGTGGGGAGGCTTGTGTGCCTCCGTGACCATGAGAGCTATACCAGCATGGGCTAGCCCCCTGGCAGGTTTAACCAAGCCGGGCAGGACTCATGGTAGAGGACAGACTAAGAGCAGCAACTGGTCCTCCAGGTTGGGGGTTGGGCGTGGGGCCAACAACCCCACCCCGGAAAAAGAACAATGTTACAGAATCACGAACAAGAAACTCAAGGCCCAGGACCGGGAAAACTGGAGAGCCCTTGTTCATGGCCTATGCCCAAAGTTGGGCAGTAGGCGACACGGTCATCTACCACACGGCTGAGGATGTGTTTGTGTGGATGGGTGCTGATGCCTCAACGGGCAAAGAAGAAGAAGAAGAAGAATATAATAATGTAGCCACACCAAGTGACTATTTTATCAGTAGAGTGTGTTGTTCATTAAGGTCACTCAGGTAGTATCTATAAATAGACACATTAAATTGAAGTTTATGAATATAATAATAATTCAGCAACATCAAGTGACTATTTTATCAGTAGAGTGTGTTGTTAATTAAGGTCACTACTCCCAAAATAAATTCAAGTAGACATATCGTTTAAGATCGGATGGGATGACTGCATTGGCTGACTTCCCATGCTGGAGGTAGTGGGTTCGAATCCTAACCGAGTCAAAGCAATGACTTACAAAATGTATACTTACCGGTGTGGAGATGTGGTGCTGTGTTAGTGTGGTGGTGTGGTGGAGTTTGTGTTTGTGTGCGTTAGTGCATTGCTTTGTTTGTTTGTTGGAGTTTTACATCCTGGCAACATGTAAGGTCATATGAAGACGGGCACCAATTTGTGATAGCTTGCACTCATGGCGACTTTATAGGGCTGCCCCACTGGGAGATCAGCTAACTAGCACCATGACATGATTTCGAACTCAGTTACATTATCCCGATACTGATCAAATGAGTCCTTGTCATATCCTAGTCATGCCGAGTGCCCTGCTAGGTAGCGACAAGTATCACTTTTGTAAATCGTTGGTTTGACTCGACCGGGAATCAAAATCCTGACCTTCCACATGGGAAGCCTGCGCTCTACCACGTCTGCTGCATTGGTTTCGTAGTGTGTTGGTGCATTGGTTGGTGGTTTGTTTTCGTGGATGTCTTGGTGAGCTGGTGTGTTACTTAATATGTTGTTATTTGGTGTGACTAAAGTCATTGTCACACCATACCGGACTGAGTACCGGAGACCACCGGACAAAGAATTTTCTAGTCCGGTGCTCTCCGGTACACAAAATGTATTGAAATGTATCGAAATGGAGCGGAATTGGGTCAATTGGCGCCGGGCGACCAGACAAGTACCGTACATGCACCAGACGAGTACCGGACGAGAACCGGACACGTAATGGATGGGTACTGGACGTGTACCAGACAAAACGGACAAACCGGACACCAACAGCTGGGTACCAGACATATACGGATGGGTACCGGATGGGTACCGGACATACCGGACACCAACTGGACACGTCAGTCCGGCGGTGTCCGGCAGAAGTTTTGAACACGTTCAAAATTTGTTATGGAGACCGCCGGACACCACCGAATACTGCCGGATGGGTACCGGACGGTACCCGAACATCGCCGTACAGTACCGGACAGTGTCCGGTTTCCCCAGTCCGGCAAGGTCTGACAGGGCTTTAAGGAATGTTTGGCGGTCAGGCTTTCTATGCAAAGGTTTGACCAACAAGACAGCCATTGATTCATCAGAAGCCGAGAGTTAATTCCATAGACAGTCTTTTGCATCACAAATTACAATAAACCTTGTTTAGCAATTTGCCTTGATTTTGTTTAAGTTGAGAATAAGGAATGCATGTTCTGCTCGAGTCTGCCAATCTGCGCCAGTTGATGATTCAACCCCCACCCTGATACCAGACTGAGTATGTGTACTGTGTTTGCAGGACAGCATGCACAGGTTTTGGGGCAGTTCTACACATACTTCACTTGTCACAGAATCGATAAGAGTGAAGGCTTCCCGTGCGGAAGTTCGGGACTGTGAATCCTGACCGAGTCAAACCAATGAGTTACAAAATTGATACTTGCCGCTGCCTAGCCTGGCACTGAGCATTCACTAGGATGCTACAAGGACTGGTTAGCTCAGTATCAGGATAACGTGATTGAGTGGGATATCAGGTCATGGTGCCAGTGGCCTGTTCTCCCTGTGGGGCAGCACTACGAAGTCACCAATAGTGCCCACTGTCACAAGTCGGTACCAGTCCTGATATGACCCTATATGTTGCTAGGACATAAAAACCCCAACAAAGTAAACAAACACACTCTCACACTTACACCCCCACACCCTCACTAACAAGCACATCCACACACACACTCACAAGTACTCACACACACACTCACATGTACTCACACTGATATGACTGTAGATATTGCTATGACATAAAACCCCAACAAACAAAACTAACAAACACAAACACACTCTCACAGTTACCACCCACACCCCCAGTAACAAGCACATCCACACACTCACACACACACACACTCACGAGTACTCACACTGATATGACCTTAGATGTTGCTAGGACGTAACGCCCCAACAAACAAAGCAAACAAACAAACACAAGTAGTCACTCGCAAGCACCACTCCCATTGACCAATTTCATATGACGTCAGCAGGTGTATTTAGGTCAGTGAGCACGCTACTTGGCTGCAGGACAACATCCTGTCATACTGCAAACTCAATGGCTATGAGCAATCTTCATAGAGAAAAGGTGAAATATCTCTAAAACCATACCACCTAGCCACAAACCGATTGGAAGAGATGTAGAAAACATGTTCAAAGAAGAGATTATATTAAATTTATAAGGTTAGGGCTCTGCATTTCTATTAATTTTGAATAAAATTGACGCGTTTCACTGCGCGTATCGGCAAACTCAATGCATTGTCAATGGCCGTGAACAATCTTCATACAGGAAAAATTAAATATCTCTAAAACCCCACCACCTAGAAACAAACTGATTGGATTACACATAGAAAACATGTTTACCAAAAGGATTATATTAAATTGATATGGTTAGGGTTCTGGATTTCTATTAATTTTGAATAAAACTTACGTTTTGCACTGCGCGTACCGGCAAACAGCAAAAATAGTTTTTGAGGTCATGACACTTGGATTACATATAGAAAACACATTAAAAAAAGAGATTATATTAAATTTATAAGGTTAGGGTTCTGGATCTCTTTTAATGTTGAATAAAATCGACTAAAACTGATGTTTTGCCCTGCGCATACCGGCAAACTCAATGATTGTCAATGGCCGTGAGCAATCTTCGAACAGAAAAGATTTAATATCTCTAAAACAACACGACCTAGACACAAACCGCTTGGAAGATATATAGAAAACATGCTTAACAAAAAGATTATATTAAATTTATAAGGTTATGGTCCTGGATTTCTATTCATCATCATCATCATCATGCTGTCGGTCACGATGCGACAAAGACTGCTTTCATTACTTGACTGCCGCTCTCCATTTAGCTCTCTGCTGTGAGAGTTGCATCCATGAGTCGGTCTTAATGTCTCTCAGCTTCAGGTTTCTTTTGATGGTATCCTTGAACCGGAGACGAGGGTGCCCTCTCTTTCTGTAGCCAGAAGACAGTTGAGAATAGAGGATTTCTATTAATTTTGACTAAAACTGACGTTTTGTACTGCGCATACCGGCAAACTCAGTGGCAGTGTGCCTTCGTTCTGCAGCCAAGCTGCGCACGCATACACGATGTTTGTAAACATTGAAATAGGTCTATACTCCCACACTCACCGAGACACAGTCCCACACACTCACTCACACCCCTACACGCATAGATAGAGTTCCCACCACCACCACCACACACACACATGCCCCACCGACCCTCTCTGACTGTGGGGCACTCAGCCTCCAGCTTCGCGCCCTGTGTAGCAGGCAGCGTGTGTTAACTGGTTAAGCAGAGAGGTAGAATAGCCTGCACTGGATGAGATGTGTTTGTGGTGAGAGTGGGGAGGTAAATGTTACACGGCATCCCTGTGCTCAGATTGCCTTACCTGGAGGTGGTTGCGTGAAGCGTTGCCCTCTCCTGCAGTCTGTGTCGCTGTGGTGGTTTAGTGTTGGTAATGTGAGAAACTAGGTCTCACCTCTCCCCCTCCCCCATTTCCCCACCGACACCCCCACCCCCACCCCCACCCCCACCCCCACCTCTCACCATCAAGTGCGCCCCTGGCCCGGGTCGCTACGCTCGGGTGGTGCGTGAATATTTTTATCCCACGGCGAACTGGCGTCTCGCTTTAGTTAAATATATATATATTTATTTTTATATTTATTTACTTATTTATATATCACCGGGTGCGGTGGACGAATCGGCAGGGCTATTTTCCGTTCCAACCAGTGGTCCCCGACTGGTTCATCAAAGGCTGTGGTATGTGCTGTCCTGTCTGTGGGAAAGTGTATATAAAAGACCACTTGCTGCTTATCGAAAAGAGTAGCCTATGTGGCGGCAGCAGGTTTCCTCCAAAGAAATATGTCAGAATAACTATTATTATGTCTGATGTCCAATAACCGATGATAAAAAGGAATGTGCTCTAGAGGTGCCTATATTTAAAACAAATTTTCCATTTCTGAAATCGGCAGAGATCGGGGACGCACGCGGGGGAGATCGGGAGTTCGATTCCCGATCGAGTCAAACCAATGACTTAACAAATTGATATTGGTCGTTTCCTAGCTAGGCACTCGGCATTATTAGGATAGGGTAAGAACTGGTTGGATCAGTGTCATGATAATGTGCTTGAGTGGGATATCAGGTCATGGTGCCAGCGGCCTGATTTCCCAGTGGAGCATCATTATAAAGTTGCCATGAGTGTGCACTGTCACAAGTCGGTACCTGTCCAGATAGGCCAACCCGGCATGTACGGGGAACCAGCGACATATGGATTGTAACCAAGGGATACATAGAGCAAAGAAAGGTCAGTTACTAACTGGAACTCAACGTGTCGACTCGTATCTTACATGGTGTCAGATGTGGCTTGCCTTCAGAGAACATGGCATTATCTGGATTGAAACCCCTGATGCCACTCAACTATGAAGGCAATATAACACTAAATTGGTGTCAATGGATAGACTCTTACAGGATATACGCTACAGCAGCAGGAGTGATTGGAAAATCTTAAAAAGTTCAGTGCTGCGTGTTTCTGCACATAGCAGGAGCAGAGGCGCAGAAAATTCATCGCACCCTGGACATAGCTGAACGTGACAAGATAGAAATCCTGATTTCGGCATTTAAAACATATTTTGAGGGAAAGACGAACATTACAGTGGTGAGATATCAATTTAATTCTTTGAACCAGACGAACGAGACAATTGACACATATATCAGAACTCTTCGTGACCGTATATCATTTTGAAGTTACGGAGACCTCGAAGATTCGTTGTTATGTGATCGAATTGTATGTGGAGTCAAAAGCAGGAACCTACGAGATCGACTATTACATACGAACAATTTATCTTTAGAGATGTGTATTAATATGTGCCGGTTAAGCGAGCATAAATCTGAATTACTAAGTGATAGGTCGTGTAGTGATTCGACTGAAAATGTCGATATGATTTCAAAACTCAATGACGGCGTGACGTCACGGCGCCAGTCGACGCCATGGAAACGACCGTCGAATCAACAACATCAGTCGTACCGTGCAAGTATGACACAGTACCGCTGTCCTAATTGTGGATATAAACATGTACAAGGACGATGCCCTGCAAAGGATAAGCAGTGCATTGCATGCGGAGGAACAGGACACTTTGTTAAAATGTGTCGAAATAACTTTAATAGTTGAACAACTGTGAATGAAATGGGCATCGAGCAGCATGACGAACAGGATGGATGGATACGTACATACGATAGGGATGACGACGAACACGATTTGTTCGTCGGAGCAATGGACGGTGACAACAAATCAACAGATCGGTTATGGTACGCCAAGATGAAAATCCAAGACGTGGATGTCGAGTTTAAACTCGACACCGGGTCAGAGGCGAACATAATTCCGCGACGAGTGTATCGGCACAAGTAACCGAGACGGGCAGCCCAATTTTAGGCAAAAGTGCTTGTGTTGCACTTAACCTAATACGGAGGGTGGACTGTATCTCGACTGGTGTGGATACTGCAAAAGATGCTGCTGAGTTGATAAATATCTATAATGATGTTTTTCAAGGTCTTGGTAAAATAAAAGTAAATGTGCATATTCATGTTAATACAGATGTTACACCTGTTGTTGATGCACCTAGAAGAATACCCCATGCAATAATCCAAGATGTACGTCAGGAATTAGATAGGATGTTAGCATTAGGAGTTATAGTAAAACAGACAGCACCAACTCCATGGGTCAGTTCCATTACTATTGTGAGGAAACCTGTCAAGATAAGCATTTGTTTGGATCCTACAAAACTGAATAAAGCAATTTTAAGGGGCCCTTATCCCACCCGTACAGTTGAAGAGGTTGTTGCAAACACAAGTGGGGCCAAAATATTCTCGGTAATAGATGCTAATAGTGGGTATTGGCAGATCGATTTAGATGAAGAAAGTTCTCATTTATGCACATTCAACACGCCGTGGGGTAGGTACAGGTATACACGTTTACCCTTTGGATTAAAGACAGCTGGCGATATATTTATAGAAGAAATGAATGGTATACTGGGAGGGTTAGAAGGTGTTAATGTGATCACAGATGACATTTTAATTTATGGCAAAGATATTGAAGAACACAACAGTAGACTCAAAAAAGTTTTTGAAAGAGCCAGAAAATTCAATTTGAAACTTAACCCTAAAAAGTCTGTAATTTGTAAATCACAGGTTAATTATGTTGGTCATTTCATAACATCAGATGGACTATTGCCTAACAAAGACCGCATTCAGGCCATTATTGATCTGCCAACACCCCAAGACAAAAAAGCGGTACAAAGGTTTCTGGGGATGGTTGGCTACGTCAGTAAATTTATACCTAACATGGCAGAGTTAACCAAGCCTTTACGGGTCGTCCAAAGCAAAGATATCGCATGGCACTGGCAGGCAGAACAAATAAAATTGTTTGAAACACTTAAACAGCTATTAACAAAGGCCCCTATACTAAAGTATTTTAATGTCAAGGAAGACATAGTTTTGCAAGTAGATGCTTCCAAATCTGGACTGGGGGTAATGTTGTTTCAAGACAAAAGGCCAGTTTCCATGGCGTCAAAGGCTTTGGATAAAACCCAGTCAAATTATGCTGTAATAGAAAAAGAGTTGCTAGCTATTTGTTTTGGTTGTAAAAAATTTCACGAGTATATATTTGGAAAAAGTGTAACTGTTGAGACTGATCACAAACCGTTGGTAGCCATTATGAATAAACCAATACATACATTGTCTGCCAGGATGCAATGCATGAGAATGCGTTTGCAGAATTATGACATCTCAATTGTCCATATTAAAGGCACCCTAATGTTTTTTGCAGACGCATTATCCAGGGCACACACAACAGTAACAAGCGCTGATGAGTTATTCGACGACGATATAACGGTGGCAGCAGTCGACATAGACCATGACATTATAAGCAAATTCAGACTGGAGGTAGCAAAAGACAGCACTCTACAGAGAGTTATATTGTTAACTAAAGAGGGGTGGCCCAAGCATGACAAGGGTTTGCACCCTATGTAAAACCGTTTTTTACATACAGATATAACATTTCAATACAAGACAACATCTTGCTCAAAGACAACCGCATTATTATCCCCAAAACATTACAAACAGACATGTTAGACAGGATACATGAATCCCATTTGGGAGTAGTCAGATCCAAGCAATTAGCGCGGGATACCATTTTTTGGCCTGGATTAAGTAGTCAAATTGAGGACAAGGTATCACGCTGTCAGATATGTCAGGGGTTGCGAAATAAGCAGGCCGCTGAACCTTTGATTAACCATAAAATAATGGATATACCGTACTATAAAATTGGGGTTGACCTGTTTTATGTTGACAACACGACATATTTGCTCTTAGTAGATTATTACACAAAGTTCCCAGAAGTTGTGAAATTGACAAGTACAACAAGTGTGTCTATAATAGCTGCGATGAGGCAAGTATTTGGTAGACACGGTATATCCAGATATGTGGTTTCAGACAACGGCCCACAATTCAGCAGTGCTGAGTATTTACGTTTTGCAACTGAATATGAATTTAGTCCCATATTTTCGAATCCAATGTATGCCCAAAGTAATGGTCAGGTGGAGAGGTACGTACAGACTGTCAAACGGATGATTAAAAAGTCATTAGTCGACAATAGGGACGTTAACATTGCACTACTAAATTATAGAAACACAACGTTGCAAGGCATGGGCGCTTCCCCAGCTCAGCTATTAATGTCTCGTACACTCAGATAAAAAATCCCAATTTTGAAGAGGCAGTTAAGACCGAAAACACAACCATCGAAGAAAAACGAATTACATCATACACAACAAATACAGAAAAAATACTATGATAAAATTGCTGGTCCTGGACACAGTACTTTGAAAGTAGGGGACAGGGTACGATTTCTAGACCACAGAGGAGAGTGGCAAGTTGGAAAAATGTTAAAGGCAGGTACACCAGGTTCACGTGACTACATTATTCTAAATGAACAACATCATCTAATAAAAAGAAATCGACGACACATTTTTAAATCAAATATGGTTGAAACAAAACCATACACAACACAAACAAAGATTGTAAATACAGTCCCATATACCACAAGATACGGCCGGGATATTCACCCTGTAAACAGAATGGGATTTTGAACGTAAATTGAATCTTGTAACATAATTGATATATCAATATACGATGAAGTAAGTCAACAATCTAAATTGGTTCAGGTTGTTGTTGTTGTGTGTTATTATCAAGATTGTATGTCATATTTCTTTGTTTTTAGTTTAATATGGCTATTGTCACATTGCATGTATAGTCAAATCATAGTATTGTAGAACAGTAACTTACGTTGTGTCTAATGCATGCATTAATGAACATTTACAGTTGTACTATACATATTGCATAGTCAGCAGTGTATGTATGAACCTACTACATAAGAATTGTGGTTTTAAGGCAGTAGCATTTAAACATATATCAATACCATGTACAGTACATGTATTAGGATACTAAGTACAGTAGCTGAAGTGTTAGTTATGATACATTGTATACCCTACTTTTAAGGCAATAAATAAATAAGAAAATAAAAAATGCTAGGATATATTGATTAAAGATACAACTAATGATATGATAAATGTTAAGAAGAAGGCATTGTTGTGAAATATACACATTTTGGGGGGCTGAGAGGGGTATTGCTATACTTATTAAAAAACGTAATGTAGAAGGTTGTCGGTAGTGTAAGTTGTTAATCATATCTAGATAAACGGCTAAGGTGTTTATAACAAACATTTAAGAGTTCTATGTCAATTAAGCATATGGAGCATCCGTTAGTGATCATAACCGGTTACGGTTATAGATTAAAACCATAGAGGGGAAGATGTTATGTATCTAGGCCAACCCAGCATGTACGGGGAACCAGCGACCTATGGATTGTAACCAAGGGATACGTAGATCAAATAAAGGTCAGTTACTAACTGGAACTCAACGTGTCGACTCGTATCTTACACAGATGTCACTAGAAGTTGCCAGGACTTAAAACTCCAACAACCAACCTAATTACCCATATTTCTGTGTGGTATATTATCATTATGGGAATATAAACATCAGTGATTGATCGCTGTATAACTGTCTTGTAACTTGTCATATGCCTACTGTACATTTCAGCAAGGCTTAGTTCCCCCTTCGGCCAGATCGGCGCCACCTGCGAATGGACACTACCGCCTTCTTACCAGCCCAGCTGGTTTCCACTGAGACAGATAAGGGCAGGGAGTGATTAGTGAGGCAGATGCACAGTGGTGGCGCCATCAGTATTAAAGTTGCATAGTCCGATGGTTTTTTTTGTTGTTGAGATTTTCTGAGATAAATACATTAGGTTAATCGTTATAATGTACCTTACTTTAGCTTGAAGTAACTTTTATTTTAAGTGGGTAACTTTTTAGATATTTGAAGTGCAACCATCCTAAATTAATTTTGGCAAGCTTGCCAAAACTCTGACATGATAGCCCTCTGCAGTAACAGGTTCTATTCAATTGCCTCACTATTCCCTTCTGTGTGGCGACAAATGTTTAATAAGTGCACCAGTATCGAAGGTAGATATGTAGAATCCAATTTAGATAATTTTTTGGTTTTGAAAATTTGATGTTGTCATTGGAGTATGCAGCTTTTAGCTGGCTGTGTGTGGTGGATGTGTGTGTGGATTTAGGGGTGTGTGGTAGGGGTGTGTGGTGAGTGGGTATGGTGTAGTGGGTGTGGTTTCGGTGTAGGTGTGTATGGTGGGTGTGTGATGGGGACATATGTTTGTGTGGTGGGTGTGTTGTGGAGGTGTCGGGGTGTGGGGAGGATGTTGGTGTGTGTGGTGGGGGTGTAGGGGGTGTGCTGAGTGGGTATGGTGGGGTGGGTGTTGTGGGGTGTATGGGTGTGATGGGGGCTTAGGGGTGTGGTCAGGGTGTAGGGATGTGGTGGGGTGTATGTGTGTGTGGTGGGGGTTGATGGTGTGTGTGGTGGGGGTGTAGGTGGTTTGTGGTGGAGGTGTAGGGGTGTCTTGCAGAGCGGCACAATCTTTAGCATCCCTAAACCCCCACCACAGACCTACACCCCCACCACACACCCTATTTCTTTGGAGGAAACACACTGCCGCCACATAGGCTACTCTTTCCGATAAGCATCAAGGGGTCTTTTATATGCACTTTCCCACAGACAGGACAGCACATACCACAGCCTTTGATGAACCAGTTGTGGACCACTGGTTATGAATCAATTGATTATATGACTTTAATGTGGCAAAATATGCTTCCACCTACCACGATTGACATATTACCTAACACAGTGACTGAATCGGTAGAGCGCAGACTTCCCACACGAAATGTCCAGAGTTTGAATCCCAGCCGAGTCAAACCAATGACTTACAAAATTGATACTTGTCGCTACCTAGCCTGGCACCAGGCATTAATAGGATAGGACAATGACTGGTTAGCTCAATATCGTGCCGGTGGCCTGGTCTCCTACTCCCAGTGGGGCAGCACTGTAAAGTCGCCATGAGTGCGCAATGTCACATGTCAGTACCCATCCTGATATGAGTTTTGCCAGGATGTAAAATTCCAAAATTCACGAGCCGCGTTGGAGGATGAAGAGGCCAAATTACTCCATCTGGAAAGTTTGTGGCGTTCTCTGTGGCAGAGTGGTTAGAGTGTCTGATTTTTTTCTAGGTCGGACTCCTAATCTGAAGGTTGGTGGTTCGATTCCCTATGCCCCCCTACCTCTGCCAATTTGGATTTCCACCGCTGTGTATAACTTACAGCGTCATCAAAGGCTGGTTGCTCTCATACCATGTCTATGTGGTGTGGGAGGTTAAAAATCCCTTGGGTCAGTAAAAGTGTAGGCTCAGGCTTTCTATCGACAAACTGTATAATGGTGAAAACAAGTCTATTCAGACTTATCCATGATATGCAGTATAAATCTTCAAGAAAAAGTAAAGAAAAAAAAGAAGAAAAATTCTGGCTGTTTCATTTCCATTCCGCTCTAGTTACTTGCGGCCTCCTTTCACGGCGTCTTGATATGACCTGAGATGTAGCCAGGACGTAAAATTCCAACAACCAACCAACCTTTATCAGCTATATGTTTGTTTGGGATTTACATCATAGCAACATCTAAGGTCATAGTCAGGAAGGGGTACCGACCTGTGACAGTGTGCACTCATGGTGGCGACTTCATAGTGCTGCCCCACTGGGAGACCAGGCTGTTGGTGCCATAACCCGATATCCCACTCAGTCACATTATCCTGATTCTGTACAAGCCAGTCCTTGCCCTATGCATGTGCCAGGCTAGGAAGCGACAAGTATCGATTTTGCAAGTCATTGGTTTGACTCGACCGGGATTCGAGTTCCCGACCTTCTGCATGGGAAGGTTGCGCTCTACCGATTCGGCTACTGCGTCCGGTGACGGCTACAGGAGCTCAATGTGTATGACTGACATGCAGTGGTTCGATATATAGAGGCAGATATTACTGCTACTGTCGAATACGATTCTTTATAAAGCTAAGATTACATATACGCAGCATGCGGCATGCGGCATGTGGCATGCGGCATGAGGCATGTGGCATGAGGCATGCGGCATGCGGCATGCGGAATGACATTTTCGGTCTTTGTTGCTCCAAATCTGGGTGGTGTTCTCTGTGGCGGAGTGGTTAGAGTGACTTTTTTCTAGGTCGGACTCCTAATCTGAAGATCAGTGGTTCGATTCCCTGTGCCCCCACCTCTGCCAATTTGGATTTCCACCGATGTGTATAACTTATAGCGTCATCAAAGGCCAGTTGCTCTCATACCATGTCTATGGTGTGTGAGGCTAAAAATCACTTGGGTCGCTAAAGGTGTAGGCTCGGGCTTGCTATCGACAAACTGTCTAATGGTGAAAACAAGTCTATTCAGACTTCTCCATGATAATCTTCAAGAAAAGAAAATTTGTGAAGGAACGTCATAGTTTCTGTTTGCTCCATGACAAATGGTGCATCATTCATATTCGAATTCACATTAGCATCCGTATCCGGACATATGGAAGCACCAGGGTGCATTTACTTGCTGAGGCAATGTAATAGAACCTGTTACTACAAAAGCCTATGGTGTCAGAGTTTTGGCGCACTTGGCAAACCTAATTTCAAATATCTCAAAAGTCAACCATTTAAAATCAAAGTTATTTCAAACTAACTTAATAACAATCATTTCAGTATATTTATCTAAGAAAATTGGCAGAAACTCAAAACTATGGGACTATATCCCAATAGCCTACATCACCGTTCCAGCGGCGCGGTGCATTATGGGATGTGTCAAAGCAAAACAAACCCACGAGAAGCACATGGCACCTGCTATAATACACTGGGTGCAGCTATGAAATGTGCTAGTTTCAGCTCATCTCAGCTCTTGTTTGAAACATAGAATACCAACTAAAAAAATATATATATAATAAATTAAGATATTAATCTTTTATTCAGCATTGCATTTACATCAATATAATATGCACATCTTATGCCATGTGCATTTAGATTTAGACAAATCTGGGCACTCAGACTAGTGTTAGAGCCATAGCCAGAGTCAGTTTTACTTATTTTATTCATGTTTTTATTTATATCCTATGGTTAGTGACATATGTAGAACTAGAAAATGAGTAGGGTTAATCAGATATTGGTTATATATTTCTTTGAAACAAGTGTATGTTGACACATTTGGCATTTTAATATTTAGAACAAGAATTAATAATGGTGATGTGGATATCACTGATTGTTTTGTGTAGAATTGTATGTTTCTTAGCTCAAAATGTTTAACTATGGCTAGTTTTGTCTTAGCTATATTCATCAGATAATTATAGTGCATGTGTGCATACATGTTTGTGCCAAATTGTTATGTATTTCTATTCATTTTGAATAAAATCGAAGATTTTCCCTATGAGTATCGACAAACTCAAATGCCATTCGCATTTGCTTTGCTGCCAACCTCGTTTTCAGCGCATGCGCAGTCGGAACCGTGATCCCGACTATCAAAAGACTATTCTGGGTGGTATTTAGGTATTCCTACATCACTGTCTACAGGACAGAAGTGCTACATAACCATATAGAAAAGGTGGTGGAAGACGCGGTTATGGAATTAACCCCATGGAGTTGCAATCTAATATACTAAATAGGCCTATATTGTTCCAATACTTGTTTATCATAGCCCAGGCTAGATAGCAACAAGTAATAATTGTGTTAAGCTAAGATTCCTTATAAGCGGTATGTGGCATGCGGCATGCGAATGCGAATGTGGTATAGGCGGAATAGATATATGCCAACCCCCAATAGCCGATGTTTACTTTTTGTGCTGGGATATGGTTAAACAAAAAAAAACACCAAAATAGTTACCCATGACATTTTTGGGGGTTTTTCCTCCAAATTTGTGAAGGAAGATCAAAGTTACTATTGTTTTCTATGCCAAACGCAGCAGTATTCGCATTCGCATTCGCATTCGCATTCGCATTCGCATTCGCACCGATCGGTCCATGGGTCGATCCATTTGCCGCATTCACATTCGCATTCCCGTTCGTATTCGCATTCGGACGTATGGAAGCACCACTATTCATTTACATGCTTTTCGATTTTTTGCCACATTCACATTTGCATTTGCATGCCGCATACCATGTTTTAGGAATCTTAGCTTAACTCATTGGTTTGACTCCACCGGGAGCCCAGCCTGATAGAATAAGTACCGGGAAGCTGGGTTATGGATAAAAGCCGGTTGAATTTGCAATTTCAAAGAATTCAATTGCTTATTTACCACGCTGCTTTTGAGTAAATAAAATAATGAAATCGTGTAGATTAATTAATAGACTTTTGAAAGTAAAACTGAGAGCTTTCTGTGGCCACCATCCTGTTTTGGATTGTTTTTTTAATTTTTTTGCATTCTCTATCAATTTCCCAACTTTACGCCAATATAGATACAACATTGCGCATTGGAACCCCTTCCTCATTAGTTAATTCCTACCTACCGAAGCAAATCTTGTTCGGATTTAGGCAGGGTTCCCCTTCACCCCTACTCGGGGCAGGAGCGAATCTTTTATCTAATACCTTTCATCAAAGACCCTATAACACTAAGACGGCTCACTCGTGATGATGGCGATGATGATGATGATGATGATGATGCTGATGATGATGTGTATTTGTTCATAGCAATTTCATATTGATGTGTATTCATACTTACCTATCTCATGTATAATATAATTGTATGTGTTTACATGTGAAACACCAACCAGCAGCCGGGCTGATCAAACCCACCAAAAGGTGGCACTGCGAAATTTACATTACCATGGGAGAGAGAGGGAGTGAGCCGTTTTAGTATTATAGGGTCTTTGCTTTCATGACCCAGAATAAAAGAGAGTGTTTCCTTCCTTACCCACTAGGTAGCGCCACTTCTGGGATTCTGCTGCAAGCGGATGACACCAGGTGGCGATGGTATTTCGAGTTACTATCTGCTGGTCCTAAGAATGGACACTTTGGTGAATTTTGTCAACTGAAACTAATAAAGGCAAGGTCTTATATGTGGCTAGGCATACGTTATGCAGTAATTTCATGTTGAGTTCATGTCCTTTGTCGGTTGTATTGCACATATGTGCCATTCGACGTGGAAGAAGGTACATCCGTAATAAAGCAATACGTGTATAACAACGATCTGAAATAGGTAATCCACATAGAATGAGGTATTTGTGTATATGCTATATTTAATATACGTATCCACTGGAGTATTTAAAACAACAAATAAAGTGAAATTTCATCACACCTTTTTTGGTTTGTTAATTTTGTTAATGTTTTAAAACCAAATATTTGTATGTGAATAAATTATTAGTTTTGCTTCTTGATTAGGGTTTTACGTCCAATATATATATTAGGTCATATCAGGATGGATACTGAGTTGTGACAGTGCACACTCATTGTATCAGTGCACACTCATTGTGACAGTGCACATTCATTGTGACAACAAACACTCATTGTGACAGTGCACATTCATTGTGAAAACACACACTCATTGTGACAGTGCACATGCATTGTGACAACACATGCTCATTGTGACAGTGTACATTCATTGTGACAACACACTCATTGTGACAGTCAATTCATTGTGACAACACACACTCATTGTGACAGTCCACACTCATTGTCGCAGTGCACATACATTGCTTTAGAATGAGTGTGCACTCTCAGAATGAGTGCACACTCCTAGTGGTAGGACACATTCATTGTGACAGTGGACACCTCTATGACAGTGCACATTCATTGTGACAACACACACTCATTGTGATAGTGGGAACTCATTGTGACAGTGCACATTCATTGTGACAACACACACTCATTGTGCCAGTGCACACTCATTGTGACAGTGTACATTCATTGTGAGAGTGCACACTCATGGTGACAGTGCACACTCATTTTGACAGTGCACACTTCTTGTGGTGGTACACATTCATTGTGACAGTGCACACTCATTGTGAGAGTGCACATTCATTGTAACAGTGCACACTCATTGTTATAGTGCACACTCATTGTAACAATGTACACTCATTGTGACTGTGCACATTCATGGTGACAGTGCACACTCATTGTTACAGTGCACACTCATTGTGATAGTGAACATTCATTGTGGCAATGCACTCATTGTGACAATGTAACTCATTGTGGCAACACACACTCATTGTGAGAGTGCACACTCATTGTCACAGGGCACACTCATGGTGACAGTGCACACTCATTGTCACAGTCTACACTCATTCTGATAGTGTACACTCATTGTAACAATGCACATTCATTGTGACTGCGCACACTCATGGTGACAGTGCACACTCATTGTCACAGTCTACACTCATTCTGATAGTGTACACTCATTGTAACAATGCACATTCATTGTGACTGCGCACATTCATGGTGACAGTGCACACACATTGTGACAGCGCACACTCATTGTGATAGTGCACATTAATTGTGACAACACACACTAATTGTGAGAGTGCACACTCATTGTGACAATGCACACTCATTGTGGTAGTACACATTCATTGTGACACTGCACACATTGTGATAGTGCACATTCATTGTGACAGTGCACACTAATTGTGACAGTGCACACTCATTGTGACAATGCACATTCATTGTGATAGTGTACATTCATTGTAACAATGCACACTCACTGTGACTGCACACTCATTGTGACAGTGCACACTCATTGTACCAATGCATACTCATTGTGACAATTCACATTCACCATGACAGTAGACACTCATTGTGACAGTGCACACTCATTGTGACTGCACATTCATTGTGAAAACACACACTCATTGTGAAAGTGCACACTCATGATGACACTATAGTCCTGTCCCACAGGCAGACCGGAATCATGTCTTGAGATCCCATTCAGTCATTGTGACAGTGCACACTCATTGTTACAGTGCACATTCATTGTGACAGTGCACACTCATTGTGATAGTGCACACTCATTGTAACAATGCACACTCACTGTGACTGCGCACATTCATGGTGGCACTGCACACTCATTGCAACAGTGCACACTTATTGTGATAGTGCACATTCATTGTGACAATGCACTAATTGTGACAATGTACACTCATTGTGACAACACACACTCAATGCGAGAGTGCACACTCATTGTGACAGTGCACACTCATTGTGACAGTCTACGCTCATTGTGATAGTGTACACTCATTGTAACAATGCACATTCATTGTGACTGCACACATTCATGGTGACAGTGCACACACATTGTGACAGTGTACATTCATTGTGCCAGTGCACATTCATTGTGACAACACACACTAATTTCGAGAGTGCACACTCATTGTGACCGTGCACACTCCTTGTGGTAGTACACATTCATTGTGACACTGCACTCATTGTGACAGTGCACATTCATTGTGACAGTGCACACTCACTGTGACAGTGCACACTCATTGTGACTGCACATTCATCATGACAGTGGACATTCAGTCATTGTGACAGTGCATTCAGTCATTGTGACAGCACACACATACTCAGTGTGACAGTGCACACTCATTGTAACAATGCACACTCATTCTGACTGCACTTTTTCTTTTCTTTTTTTTCTTGGAAGATTTATACTGCCTGTCATGGATAAGTCTGAATAGACTTGTTTTCACCATTAGACAGTTTGTTGATAGAAAGCCCGAGCCTACACTTTTACTGACCCAAGGGATTTTTAACCTCCCACACCACATAGACATGGTATGAGAGTAACCAGCCTTTGATGACACTGTAAGTTATACACAGCTGTGGAAATCCAAATTGGCAGAGGTGGGGGCACAGGGAATCGAACCACCGACCTTCAGATTAGAAGTCCGACCTAGAAAAAAGTCAAATACTCTAATCACTCCACCACAGAGAACACCACATACTCATTGTGACAGTGCACATTCATCGTAGCAACACACTCATTGCGAGAGTGCACACTCATTGTGACAGTGCACAATTCTTGTGACAGTGCCCATTCATTTTGACAACACACACTCATTGTGACAGTGTACATTCATTGTGACAGTGCACACTCATTGTGATAGTGTACACGCATTGTTACAACGTACACTCATTGTGATAGCGTACACTTATTGTAACAATTCACACTTATTTTGACTGTGCATATTCATGGTGACAGTGCACACTCATTGTGACAGAGCACCCTCTTTCTGGTAGTACACGTTCATTGAGAGAGTGCACACTCATTGTGACCATGCACATTCATTGTGAGAGTGCACACTCATTGTGATAGTGTACAATCATTCTAACAATGCACACTCATTGTGACTGCACATACTCATTGTGACAGTGCAATTCATTGTGACAACACACAATAATTGTGAGAGTGCACACTCATTGTGACAGTGCACACTCCTTGTGACAGTGCACATTCATTGTGACAACACACACTCATTGTGACAGTGCACACTCATTGTGACAGTGCATATTCATTGTGACAGTGCACACTCATTGTGACAGTGCATATTCATTGTGACAGTGCACACTCATTGTAATAGTGTACACTCATTGTAACAATGCACACTCATTGTGACAGTGCACATTCATTGTGAAAACACACACTCATTGTGACAGTGTACACTCATTGTGACACTATAGCACTGTCCCACAGGTAGACCGAACCACCGGGATCATGTCTTGAGATCCCACTCAGTCATATTATCTAAAGAGAGAGCAAACTAGTGCTTTCCGTATCCTGTCAATGCAGAGTGGCAAGCTAGAAAATGATAAGTATCAATTTATAGGTCATTAATTTGACTAAAGCACCCATTTACATAGGTGGCACATTATGGAATAAACTCCCAGTGAGGACAAGACGGTCCACAAGTCTCCTTGAATTTAAAAACTTAATGAAAATACAAGAGGCCTGTCAGACCCCTGCCCAGTTAAATAAGTAATTATAATGGCCATCCTTGCCCTGACCCTTTTAGATACATATATATATATATATATATATATAAATGTTCTCAAATGCACTAGACGGCACTGCATGCTGATCCCATTCCCACCCCTACCAAACCCCTACTACACCTTCATTCAACACCTATTACCTAACATTTTCCTTGAACTTGACATAAAACCTGTCTGATGTAAGTCCCCAATGCAATCTCAGACTTCCGATCCGTTCATTAGGCCACACAATACAAAACACTTGTGATGGGATCCAACAATGGGCAGGTTTCTCACATTTGGTATTGGTGATTGGATCCACTGATTTGCATATTTACACTATATATATGAGTGTATGGGAGATATGTTATATGTTTTTGAAAAAAAGAAGAGAGAAAGACAAAGGAAGAAAGAAATGTTTAAAGACAATTCTAGAATCATGCAATACCATGTGGCACATATTCACCAAGTGCATAATACCTTTATTGAACTGGAATTGTGTGCAGTTACTATTACAACTAATAGTCCATTTATACTATGCTTCTATTATCGAACAGAATTTTCATATGGTTATTATTGCAACTGATATTTTCATTTATGTAGCAACAAATTGTACTGAACGGCTGGAACACCAGAGTGCTATGGCGATGACAAAAGGCATTATTCACTGAATAAACTACATTTAGTAAAGAAATATATATATATTTGACTCGGCTGGGGTTAGAACCTGCCAACGCTCTTACTGATTTGGCCATCCTAACTGGTGAGTATAATGATTCAGTTCAAATTATGATCTACCAAACAATGTATATAAGTGAAGTGGGCGAGACTACTCGCCTTGTGACATTTGCGAGCTTGGGCCGATTAACCCGCATTTGGAAATGCGGGCTACTCGCCATGGCAGACTCGCAATTGCCAACATTTGTGAGGCCCCGGGTTTCCGGCCGCAAAGCGTTGCTATTAGACGTCAATGGTGACTCTTCTGGCAGCGAGAGGAGGTCGGGTGTTCGGACCCAGACCAAACGGACGTGTTTATGCACGCTCTGATGTTTTAGCCAAGATTTAGTCTTTTATTGTCTAAATTCTAAACTTGTTTAAACTTAATCATATGGGAGGGGAATTAATAGTGCATATACGACATGTTGCTACGATTGCTTGTTAGTTTGGTTAAGAATAAAGCCGTGAGCTCTTGGAAAGGTGAATTGGAACGTTCCTTGCATTCTTTACTATGCTCCAGACTTCTTATAGATTAACCGCTATGGTCAAACTTAATATTCGATTGCTTTATATATAATTAAGGGCCTTATGCCTAATAGGCCTTATGCAGCTACTTAACCCATCTGCGGGAAGATTATAACCGACATATTAATGGAATTAATGTAGAGTTCTTTTGGCTAAAATATGACAGTAACTTAGGCTGATTATCAGTGACAGTGGCAGCAACCCAGCGCGTCTGCTTAGTTCTGGATCAATTTAAACATATTAAAATACACCGTAAGGCGGGGAGAACAGCCAGTTAGTTGAAATAACTAAGTAAATGCTTTAGGCCGATAAATGCGAGAAGGGCAAAACCCGTATTTAGATGATACTCTGGCTGGTCACCCTTAGTCCGGGAATGACATCGACGGCGACGGACTACCTGCAGATGGGACGGGAGGCACCGGCGGCCCACGGCAGGCCGGGGAAATTCACATGGAAATAATTATATAAATTAACACGAAGGCTCGCCTTAAGCGGGGGTGGATTAGCCCGACGGTTAAACTGGTGCCGTGACCAGGATTAGCCTGACGGTTAAATATATATGTTTTCAAAGAAAAACAATTCTAACTGCATTTTCCCAGATAGCTGATGAATGGACATTGACTGAATATAACGATTGTGGTGTTCTGTGTGGCGGAGTGGTTAGAGTGTCTGACTTTTTTCTAGGTCGGACTCCAAATCTGAAGGTTGGTGGTTCGATTCCCCATCCCCCCACCTCTGCCAATTTGGATTTCCACTGCTGTGTATAACTTACAGCGACATCAAAAGGTCAGTTGCTCTCATACCATGTCTATGTGGTGTGGGAGGTTAAAAATCCCTGGGGTCGGTAAAAGTGTAGACTCAGGCTTTCTATCGACAAACTGTCGAATGGTGAAAACAAGTCTATTCATACTTATCCATGATAGGCAGTATAAATCTTCAAGAAAAAAAACACACACAAAAACGAAGCTTCAGAAAAAAAACACCTTATTGACTATGAAAATATGAGGTCAGTTGCTCTCATACCATGTCTATGTGGTGTGGGAGGTTAAAAATCCCTGGGGTCGGTAAAAGTGTAGACTCAGGCTTTCTATCGACAAACTGTCGAATGGTGAAAACAAGTCTATTCATACTTATCCATGATAGGCAGTATAAATCTTCAAGAAAAAAAACACACACAAAAACGAAGCTTCAGAAAAAAAAAACCTTATTGACTATGAAAATATGAAGAGGAAAATGATCCTATCAAGTAATACATTTTCCTTTACTCGAATGTCGATGCCGATTCGATTGTTGGCTTCTTTTTTTTAAATATATATATATTTTTTTAGAAGGTAAAAGCATCATGGGAGAGTGCTTTAGTAGGCAACGATATGCAAACCTCTGCGATGCCCAATGACGTCATAGTGTGTGATGATAACCT
This sequence comes from Branchipolynoe longqiensis, assembly GCA_030323885.1. Classification (NCBI taxonomy): domain Eukaryota; kingdom Metazoa; phylum Annelida; class Polychaeta; order Phyllodocida; family Polynoidae; genus Branchipolynoe; species Branchipolynoe longqiensis. Next base: position 7,728,312 of record CM059188.1, read on the forward strand.
GCAGTTCGGACGGTAGGTGGCTCTTTATTGGAATGTGAGGAATCAGTAGCAGCGTCTCAGTTGATGGCGGTATCGCAGTTTGAGAGGGTACCCGGTTTAAAATGGGCCTTTTCGCAATGCGCATGCGTCAAAGTTTAACAACATTTCTGCCGGATTAAGATTGTACCGAAATTTAATAACTTGTTAATTGCTCGTTAACTAAATTGCTAGTGCAGAGAGTAGGTAATATGAAGAGTTCAGGCTCAAAACCAGGTAAACTCCAATCCAAATATGTAATTTAAATAACAGATTTTTGCATGAAAATAATTGTAATTCTCACTAATTGAACTTTTCATACGACCACATGGTTATGAAGCAATGAATAAAAGAGTGGGAATATAACAAAATAAACTTGTTGAAGGTTTGATTCCAATGTTTTGGATTGGCATTTAAGTGGTTTTGCACCTGAACCCTTCATATATACTATTAAGCATACAATATGCACTTGAAGATTTATACTGCCTATTATGGATAAGTCTGAATAGACTTGTTTTCAGCATTAGACAGTTTGTCGAAAGAAAGCCCGAGCCTACACTTTTACCGCCCCAAGGGATTTTTAACCTCCCATACCACATAGACATGGTATGAGAGCAACTGGCCTTTGATGGCGCTGTAAGTTATACACAGCGGTGGAAATCCAAATTGGCAGAGGTGGGGGCATGGGGAATTGAACCACCGACCTTCAGATTAGGAGTCTGACCTAGAAAAAAGTCAGACACTCTAACCAGACAGAAGCAAGCCAGAAATTCAGACTGCTCTTCGACTTTGACGCATGCACATTGTGAAAAGGCCCATTTTTAAACCGGCTACCCTCTCAAACTGTGACACCGGCCCCGCTTCTCACACGGCAGCCACCGGGTGTGGTGGCCTAATCGGTAGAGCGCGGGACTCGCGTGCGGAAGGTCGGGAGTTCGGTTCCCAGTCGAGTCAAACCAATGACTTATAAAATGGATACTTGTCGCTTCCTAGCCTGGCGCTCGGCATTATTATAATAGGCTAACGACTGGTTGGCTCAGTGTAAGGATAATGTGACTGAGTGGGGTATCAGGTCATGGTGCTGGTGGCCTGGTCTCCCAGTGGGGCAGCACTATAAAGTTACCATGAGTATGCACTGTCACAAGTTGGTGCCCGTCCTGATATGACCTTACATGTGGCCAGGACATAAAACTCCAACAACCATCCAACTGTCGGCATCTCAGTTGGTTCCAGCCCCGTTTCTCACAGGGAAGCCAGCCATTAAGTGGGTTATTGTATTTGTGAATCACAGGGCTTTTGCCGCATCCTGTGTTTGCTTAAAGCGGCTGTCACACCTTGCCGGATTGAGCAAGGAACAGAATTGTCTAGTCCGGTGGTGATAAGTATCAAAATGTATTAAAATGTGTCAAAATGTTGCGCTATCGAGTCAATGGCCGCTGGACGAATGGACATGAAACGGCCATGAAACGGACATGAAATGGACATGAAACAGACATGAATGGATAGCCAATGGACGAAACGAACTCAAACCGGACAAGAACCATAGATGTCAGTCCGGCGGCATCCGTTCCTAGTTTTGTGCATGTTCAAAACTTGTATGGACACAAAACGGACTTTGTTCAGTTTCTGTCCGTTTCCCCGAATGTGGTGAGGTGTGACAGGGCCTTTAGAGATGGGCCTGAAGCGGTAAACAGATATGTGTGTATGCGCATAAATATGAAGCGTTGGGGCGCAAAACCCCGGAAATGCCAATCCAAAGATTTAGATAAACATTGAAATCAAACCTTCAAAAAGGTTTTTTTTTTATATTCCCATTTTTTTTGTTCATTGCTCCATAACCATGTGATCATAAGAAAAGCGGAATTTTAGTGAGAATTAAACAAATTTCCAGGTTAAAATCTGTTATTTAAACTATATATTTTTTGGATTGGCGTTCACGGGGATTTGCGCCTGAACTCGTCATATGTATATAGGTCATTCTTAAACTGGGAACCACATGTTTGGTTTCCATATATGATGGTGATAATTAATGCTTTCTTTGATTGATAGCAAGTCAAATAATTATTGTGGCTTCCGTGTGTTAAGTATGTTAGAAATGATACCTATATTTAATCTATCCGACCAAAGATAGCAAAAGTATGCTTGTATGATTATGTGCTAAAGTGAAAATGTGAAAATGTACGTATCGACACCATTTATTTACACAAACCTTTTCGTTTTAATTCAAATTTGTTCTCGCAAGACATAATCTTGTTTGCTTAACGGTAATCAATAAAATCCTCTCTGACTTTATTGTGTATATTAAAATGATGTATCTCTGATTTCCATGTAAAATCAAAAAAGTGAAATACCTTTTTTTTCAATTCTGACAAAGACACAACATGTAAACTTTCATATGAACATGGATTCTGTAATTATTTGGAATGTTTTTTGCTTTCACTTGAAAGGTTTTCACTTTTGGTTTCCTTGTCACACTTTAGTGCCCAGTTTCAGAGAATGACGCCACTGGTAGGGTTGGAGGTGGTGGCACCACCTGGGCCGACTGTGAAAAAAGGTCACCCATAAAGTAGTACCCAATATAATTGTATGGGTGATCATATAGGGAAAATCCCCTTTCATGCCTTTATACTCGCATTGTTGTGTTCTCTGTGGTGGAGTGGTTAGAGTGTCTGACTTTTTTCTAGGTCGGACTCCTAATCTAAAGGTCGGTGGTTTGATTCCCCGTGCCCCCATCTCTACCAATTTTGATTTCCACCGCTGTGTAAAACTTACAGTGTCATCAAAGGCCAGTTGCTCTCATACCATGCCTTTGTGGTGTGGGAGGTTAAAAATCCCTCGGGTCAGTAAAAGTGGAGGATCGGGCTTTCTATCGACAAACTGTTTAATGGTGAAAACAAGTCTATTCAGACTTATCCATGATAGGCAGTATAAATCTTCAAGAAAAAAAAAGATTTTTTTATACATCAAATATATGACCTTAGACATAACCAGGATGTAAAACCCCAACAAATAAACTAAATAAATGATCTATACAAAATTATACGAGGATAAATTATAGGGGGAAACGTTATTAGTATTCCACCTTTCTGCACATTGGTGGAGTGCCCCCCTCTATGTAGTAGAGTAAATGTATGCGGGTGCCGCCTTCCACCAATTTGGGGCCAACTTCCAAACTGCTAAGATATCTAGGCTGCCTGGTGAAATTAACCTACACACACCTATCTATGTACGCGTTATTTGAATCATTTGATTGACTCGGTCGAGGTTCGAACCCACCACCTCCTGTGCGAGAAGTCAGCCAGGACCCTCTTGCTAAATCGGCTATCTAGTCCATGTGTGAGGCCCAATGTCGGGGGAGGGGCACCCGCACACATTCACTCCACTACAGAGGGGGGGCGGGGGGATGTACTCCACCAATGCGCAGAAATTAGAAACAATACATTTTCCCTTATAATTTATACTCGTATAATTCGCTATGCATCACATATATAATTTGTGTTAGGGTACCTTTAAAGGTTACGCAGACGGCGCAGCGATTCCAAGTTACCCCGCAAACCACCAGGGGGCGTCATTGCGGCGTGCTATTATTAAAGTGATGTCTGCTGGGAGTGCTGGTCCTGGTATATTCGTCATCACTCCTCCATTCTACACGGCTTAAGCTAAGATTCCTTACACGCGGTATGCGGTATGCGGTATGCGAATGCAAATGCGGCAAAAAATCGAAACGCCTTGAAGTCAATGGGCTACATCCGTTACATGCGGTATGCGAATGCGAATGTGAATGTGAATGCGAATGCAAATGCAAATGCGGCAACTCGATCGGTCCCTGTAGCGATCAGTGCGGCATGCGGCATGCGGCATGCGGCATGCGGTATGCGAATAGAAACCTCAGTCACACTTGTCCATTAGTTTTAGATGAGGAGAGGCGACTGATCATTATGGAATGGTCACACACATGGGTGCGGAGGGGAAACATATGGTAGTAGTGGTGGTGGGGTTATGGGTTGGTAAAAATGCTACCATAGCCACAGAAATATGAATACTTATCTATAATTTGGTAATTATAAAGGTATGAACCCCCATGTGACGTACCAAGAGGTACATAGATATAAATGCCATATTAGGTCATATACAGTGCAGTATGGAGTATATTTGTTTATTTTTATTTTTTAAATATAGCCAGTCGTGTGCCGCATGCCGCATGCTGCATGCCGCATGCCGCATACTGCGTAGAAGGAATCCTCCCATTCGCATACCGCATACCGCATGCCGCATGCCGCATACCGCATACCACGTAGAAGGAATCTTAGCTTTAATGTGAATGGGCGACGCCTACTGTGAAATAACCGACACTTATGGCAAGGACCATACAGGATGGCCGAACGAGTCGAGTGTCCGTCTCCTGTTTTGGGAGATCGGAGGATCCGAACCCATGGGTTTGTGGGTTCAAACCATGATCGAGTCAAACCAATGACTTGAAAAATTTATACTTGTCGCTTCCTAGCCAGGCGCTCGGCATTATTAGGATAGGGCAAGTACTGGTTGGCTCAGTGGCAGGATAATGTGACTGAGTGGGATATCAGGTCATGGTGGTGGCAGCCTGGTCTCCCAGTAGGGCAGCACTATAAAAAGTTGCCATGAGTGCACACTGTCACAACTCGGTACCCGTCCTGATATAACCATAGATGTTGCTAGGACATAAAACAAAAACAAAGAAACTCATGGCAAGCATATGAAGAGTTCAGGCACAAAAACCAACAAACGCCATGAAACCATGACTACCAGGTTTGAGCTGAAGCTGCCATCAATCCGATAATCAAATCTGGTTGGGTTTTTTCCCAGCAGGAACTGATACATCCCCAATGTAATGCACTACACAATATAACATTGATAGACTTTAATTAGAAAGCTCAACAACACATTCTATTTTACAGAAAATAGTTCAAATGGATGTCAGTTTTTGCGCCTGAACTCTTCATTTGTTGTTCTTTCAATCATTGATAAAGCAGGGGGTATTTTAATTGTGGACGATTGGTCTTCCTCATTCCATTTTGGAGAAATTTGAAGTGAAACCAAAATGTTGCCGCCATAGACATTGAGCGCTACCAGGCTCTATTCAATTGCCTTAGCATACCCTTTATGTAACACTACATATTTAATAAGTGCAATGGTATTGTAGTAGTCTGTACATGAGCTCCACTACCACACGGTGGGGGCAGACACTACACCGCACACCTACACAGTTACACTGAACTGCGCTAGGCGGTGGCACACTAGCCACCGGGCAGGGCCCCGACTGGGCTGCCCTCTACTGCGTGTGGCTAGCACACACCCCCACCGACCTATAGAGGCGATGTGGGACCTAGCGAGTTAGGGGGCGGGTCACTTGACTGTTGGCACCGCGGAGAGCGGATAGGTTTTGTAATAAACCAGTGGAAGCGTACTGTTACTAAATCTTGGCGTTCTTCTGTGAGTGTGTGTCAGGGTGAAAGACCGTGGAACAGTGAACATCGTGGACTACCACAGTATCTAAGTTTGGCATGTACGATCAAACTTAGATAATTATTGTGTTTTCTAAAAGTTGATGCTTTCATCGGACTATGCGACTTTAAATTATAGAACATTAAAGAAGAGTGGGTGATAAATGATATAGTAGGCTATTTATTACACCTCAGGAACCAGCTGGTACCTAAATAGTCCAAGCCACGGTTGGCAATGTTTGTATAGTGTGGTTGGTTGGTTGTTGGAGTTTCCCGTCCTGGCAACTTCTAAGGTCACATCAGGATGGGTACCGACTTATGACAGTGCGCACTCATGGTGACTTTATAGTGCTGCCCCACTGGGAAACTAGGCCACCAGCACCATGCCCTGACATCCCACTCAGTTACATAAGATATGTCACGGCCCACCAGCCGGACGCCCAATGGAAGGTAACCATGTCAAAAGTAGCCAGATAGCACACCACACAGCTACGTACAAGCCTATGATATGTAAATAGGAGTAGGCTAGTCTAGTAATAAGAGTAGAACAAAATAAAATACATATATGCCAAGAAAATAAAAAAAAACTAACATAGGCTACTAACGATACCAACCAACTATCTATCTGCTACTGAAATGCAGGCAATCAAATTACTTATCAGCAGCCACTGTGTGGTAAGATAACACCAACACTACAACTGGCCGGCATTGAAAACAAGCCTGGGTATCCGGGCTTATATGCTATGGACAGTATAAATACAGCCTCAATAAAAAAAAAAAATTTAAAACATTATCCTGAGCCAACCAGTCCTTGCCCTGACTAGGAAGCGATAAGCATCAATTTTTAAGTCATCGGTTTGACTTGACCAGCGTTCGAACATGCTGGTTTGAATCCCACAATCTACCAAACCGCCAACAGACATTCAACTCATTTGGCCATCCCGTCTAGTCTTGTGCAGTGCGGTCACAGCGATGCAGGCAGATTGGTGTTATGGCCCTGTCACATTATGACGTATCTCGCCATCGCGCCGCCAACGCGGCAAATCACTTTTTTTATGTCGAGAAGCGTCAAACTCTTCGGCGGGGGGGGAGGGGGGGGGGCCAAGTTTGACGTATACATACCGTATACACAGCGTATGGCCAACGTATGGCCAACATATGGCTAACGTACCTCCCAGCGAAAAATTTCGAATTACACTCATGGTACGTTCACAGAACAGCGATGAACATTATATATGTTATTCGATTGCCAGAACTACGCGTCATACATTTCATACGTCAAGACACGCTGGAGAAATGCTAAACGTATGTTAGACATACGTTAGGCATGCGTTATCCATAGATTGTCAGTACGCGGACTGTACGTTCTCACTGCTTTTAAACTAGGTCAACATAGTGCAACATAATGCAACATAGTGAACAACGTTTGAATAACGTATGTCTAAGGTACATCAACGTACACCTAAGGCTTACTTACATAACATACGGCTGACATAAAATCCACACGTTGTCGAACGTTGTTGTGCATCAAAAGTTTTGTGCATGCACAAAACTTCACCGACCCCCTGATGCGCACCACCGTATGTCGCCGCACGTCGACGTACATTGACGTATCCCGATGTAGCGGCAAAAAATCACATATGTCGACGTACTTTGGCGCAAAGCGTCATAATGTGACAGCACCAATACTTATTTAGAGAGGACTTTGAGTGAGTTATATTTAACAACTACCCAGCATACACCACCTATACAAACACTATCAGCATTACTTTAACTCTACCGTGTGAACTACTTCATTGAGCTGACATTTGCATGGCGAGGAGTCCATTCTTTACACTACTCTTATGGTGTGATCTAAGCGTACGTCGAAGCGTAGTAAAATTCAAATATATTTCAAACAATTCAATTTGTGCCGTACATAAATTAAATGTGTGATTATGCCTAAATAAGAAACTACTACTACTACATCTGACACCATGCCGCTGAGATTACGAAGTTGCATTAAGACTAAAGACTCACTGGGTTGGACTAGCGCGTGCATCCACTCAACCAGCGTGTGCATCCACTCAACCAGCGTGTGCGTACACTCAGCCAGCTCGTGCGTCGATTCAACCAGCGCGTGCCTCGACACAACCAGCCCTTGTGCCGACTCAACCAGCGCGCCTCGACTCAACCAGCGCTCGTGTCGACTCAACCAGCGTGTATGCTGGTTCAGTCGTCCTCGTTGTTGCGGTTAATATGCTTAAGGGCAGGGATGAGTTGGTTGGTGTCTGTTCCCCGTGCTCCGTGGTTGGCTTCGGACGCTGTTCAGCTGGTACCAGTGGGTATCTTTCATTCAACGCACACTACCTAGCACAGTTTGGCTGGTACCCAGCGGGTGCCTTTTGTTCAACACACACTACCTAGCACAGTGTGGCTGGTACACAGCGGGTGCTTTTCATTCAACACACACTACCTAGCACAGTTCAGCTGGTACCCAGTGGGTGCCTTTTGTTCAACACACACTACCTAGCACAGTTCAGCTGGTACCCAGCGGGTGCCTTTTGTTCAACACACACTACCTAGCACAGTTTGGCTGGTACCCAGTGGGTGCCTTTTGTTCAACACACACTACCTAGAGCTGTGCGGCCGGTACCCAGCGGGTGTCTTTTGTTCAACACACACTACCTAGCACAGTTCAGCTGGTACCCAGCGGATGCCTTTTGATCAACACACACTACCTAGCACAGTTTGGCCGGTACCCAGCAGGTGCCTTTTGTTCAACACACTACCTAGCACATTTCAGCTGATACCCAGTGGGTGCCTTTTGTTCAACACACACTACCTAGCACAATTTGACTGATACCCAGTGGGTGCCTTTTGTTCAACACACACTACCTAGCACAGTTTGACTGATACCCAGTGGGTGCCTTTTGTTCAACATACACTACCTAGCACATTTCGGCTGATACCCAGCGGGTGCCTTTTGTTCAGCACAGTTTGGCCAGTACTTGGTGGGTATCTTTCATTCAACACACACTACATACAGCTGTTCGGCTGGTACCCAGCGGGTGCCTTTCATTCAATACACACTACCTAGCACAGTTTGGCTGTTACCCGATAGATACCTTTTGTTCAACACACACTACCTAATAGTACTGTTCAGCTGGTACCCGGTAGGAGAAGTGGGACTAAATCCCACGATCTACCAAAGCGGGAGACGGACGCTCAACTCATTCGGCCATCCCGACTTGTCGGTAAGGTTCGGAGGTCTGCAGCCAAGCTGGCAATATTAATATTAACTCCCTTTCCGCCCCATCTCATGAGCAGCTCAGTGGAGCTCTGTTTTTCAAGATGGCTGCTAAGATATGGCCACAACAGTCGGCGGGACATGCTGGGATTTTGTTCCATGCTTTTTCTTCCATGTTTTTTCTTCTTTTCCCCCCTTTTTCTCCTTTTTTCCCCCTTTTTTTCCTTTTTCCCCCCTTTTTTCCTTTTTCCCCCTTGTTTGTTCCCAGTTTTTCGTTTTTTTCCCCTTGTTTTTTCTTTAGTTTTTTTCTTGTATTTTCTTGTGTTCTCTTTCTTGCTTTTATGTTCTTCTTTTTGTTGTTCTTTTTTCTATATATGTTATCTTCCCCACCTCTTGCTGCTGGAATGTTTGTGTGTTAGCCTGCTAGAAATAACCCAGCTTCGAGATGGGAAAGTAGGTCAACTTAGGGCCGCTCAACTGCTTATTGCCCAGCGAACAATAAAGCAGTATAGTTGCATAATAGCGAAATAGCGAAATAGCGAAATAGCGAAATAGCGAAATAGCGAAATAGCGAAATAGCGAAATAGCGAAATAGCGAAATAGCGAAATAGCGAAATAGCGAAATAGCGAATGGTAGACAGGAAGTGTGAACACTTATTTGTCTCTCATTTTTGCTTGAGTGCAAGTAAATATGCAACACAAGGAATAATTAGTAGCATGTGATGAATAAGGGGTCACATTTCCCTGGATCATCAGCCCATGCTTTTTCTAATCTGTTCTTGAATGAATTCATTGACTCGGCAATAATAACATTTTGTGGGAGACTGTTCCATATATTTATGATCCTGTTTGAGAAACTGTGTTGCCTTAACTTTGAAATGGCTCTGGGTTTTACTAGTTTGAGAGTATGGCCCCGACTGCCTTCTCTTTTATTCAAGGTGAAAATTTGGTTCATATCTATTTTATCAAAACCATTCATAATTTTAAATACTTCAATTATGTCACTTCTTTTCCTTCTGTAGGAAAGGTAGGAAGTTTCAATTCTCTAAGCCGTTGTTCATAGGGTAAGTCCTTTATATCTGCAACTAATTTCGTTGCACGTCTCTGAACCTTTTCGATCTCCAGAATATCTTTCCGAAAAATTGGGCTCCAAATTTGTGGAGAGTATTCCAAAATTGGCCTAACAAGAGACTTAAATAGAATGAGAAAATCTTAAATAGAATGAGAAAATAATATCCATGATGTTGAGCTTCTGTCAGATTGGCGGTTCTAATCTACCTTACTTTAGGTTAAAGTAACTTTTATTTTAAATGGCAAAGTTTATAGGTATTTGAAGGTACTCACATAACTAACTACACTCGAGTTACACTAGAATATTTCTAACAAACTGACATTTATATACCGCTTGCCTAACTGCAACTGAAAATTAAAACTTACTACAACTTTACCAACTGAATACAGAAGATAACTTCTGCTTACATTATAAATACTATGTAAATACTCACATTGATCTGACTAATATTGATCTAATTATATGACACTACTGTTATCATATTGCTATGAAACTTTTGGGTTACAGAATTTCATTGTGTTACATGCTGCAAATTGTGTATTCAACAGTTATTGTATACCTTATTCTATATACCCTTTGTGTAAATAACCCTGAATTGAAAAATGGCTGGAAGACCAGTGCTTCGGACCTGACAAAAGACTTATTCAGCAGAATAAACATATTTACCAAAAGAAAAGTGGAAAAAAGTGAAAACTTGTTCAATTAATTTTGGTGTGCATATCGAAAGGCACCATAACCTTCAGCAGTGGCACTAACAGGTTCGATTAAATTAACATCCTATTCCCTTCAATGCAGCAGCAGATGCTTAGTAACTGCACCAGGATCTATGTTGGATATGTAGAATTAATTATAGATGAGTGTTTTGGTACCGAAAATGTGACTCCTTCATCGGACTAGTCAGCTTTAAAGACTATTTTTTCTAGATCTTTTTCATGATTCAAAGGAAGCTTCCTGGTGTCATCACCCCATTCATTCCAGCCTGTCTATGTGGTTCCTTGAAGAGAGGTCAGTGCCGACTGATATAACCATCCCCCTGGAATTGTAAGTCGTTGAAATGCTTTGGCATGATTTCACTTCAAATATCTGTAAAGTTAATCCTTTAAGAAAAAGTTTACTTTGGTACATTAGTTGATTACGCAGGGGAAATTTCAATCGCGGACGATTGGTCTTCCTCATTTCACTGCTCCTTGTCCTATCCTAAGAATGCTGAACACCAGTCTAGGAAGTGACAAGTATAAATGTTTAAGTCATTGGTTTGACTTGACCAGGATTCGAACCCACAACCCCATGATCTACCAACCTAAGAGAGAATTGACAGAAACTCCAAATCATCAGATTAAGCATGATCATTTTCTTTTTCTTGTGATATAGGCCCAAACTCTAATCTTAAGTTCGTTTAATCACATTTCGTATTTTTTCTGGTATTGTCCTGAGTGAATTAATGTACAATTCTGTTTTTCTAGGTTTTTAAAAAAATTCTAATATTAACATGCAATTCAATTTCAGAGCAGATTCCTACTCTCATGTGTGGAACAGAGATCTCTCATTTTGTTTTCATTCTGTAACACAACATTTGTATTCAAGTGAATAAAAAGAAGAAATGTTTATGTACATGAATAGTTGTTACCTGACGCCGGGTACTCTTGTGTTAAAGTAACACTGTAGTACCTGTTCAGTATCAGGACAATGTGCACCTGTGACAATATGACCTTAGACGTTTTTAGGACATAATACCCCCAACAAATAAACAAATCAAACAGCAGACAGCGCAATAAACTGCCAACGGGCAATAACGTGATTTTATTTTTTTCAAATCATATATTTATTTATTTATTTCATTTGCGCTCCCTTTTCATATCACGTGACAGCGCCCCCTGCAGCGCAGTTGGTCGCCTAGTACCCCCTCCCCCCTCCCCCCAACCTAGTGGGAGTTTAATGTGGCAGATATAGTAATGGCAATACAAGAAGGTATGCCTTCTGGTGCTGGTTAAGAGCCGTCCAAAATTGTCAGCATTTTCACAGTTGTACAGAGGGTACTACTTTTCCAGATCCGGACGCGGTGGCCGAATCGGTAGAGTGCATGCCTTCCATGCGGAAGGTCGGGAGTTCAATTCTCGGTCGAGTCAAACCAATGACTTACAAAATTGATACTTGTCGCTTCCTGGCCAGGCGCTCGGCATTATTAGGGCAAGGACTGATTGGCTCAGTGTCAGGATGATGTGCCTGACTGGGATTTCGGGCGATGGTACCGATGGCCTGATTTCCCAGTGGGACAGCACTATAAAATCGCCATGAGTGCACACTGTCACAAGTCGGTACCCGTCCTGATATGACCTTAGATGTTGCCAGGACGTAAAATTCCAACAACCTACCAACCAACTTTTCGAGACGCACCCTCCTCCCCTCTAAAGTAATACACATCAATATTTTACTACAGACCCCACTAGACCAGACTGGGTGGCCAAATGAGTTAAGCACCCACCTCACATTTTGGTAAGTCATCAGCTTCGAACCCCCTGGTTCAAACCCTGGTCGAGTCAAACGAATAACTTAAAAATTGATACTTGTCACTACCTAGCTTGCCATTCAGAATAATTAGGATAGAACAAGGAGCCGTGGAAGGAGGAAGGCCAAATGTCTGCGATTGAAAATTGCCCCGCTTAAAGTTTCATAGTTTGATGTCTTTTCAATTTTTCCTTTATTTGGAACAGCCAACTTTAAGTAATTTATGTACAAACCAACAAAAATTGCCGAAAAAAATCATCATTTTATTCAATGATAAAAATTGTACTTTACTATCAGCCCCCCCCCCCCCCCTCTCTATCCAGTCGTACGCTTTGTATGACCCGGAAAAAGCCGACAACTTTGGATGGCCCCTTAGTGTTGCAGATTTTCACACACACAGACCAACAGCCATGCGCAGTGACAGCTTCCTGAATTCACAGTCAATGAACTTACACACCAAGAAAAAGGGGAAAGGGTTGGTTTTATTGCAAGTAAGTAAGAAGAAGGACGAGTACTTGTGACAGACAAGACTTTAGTTTTATTAGTTGAAACTGCTAAATAACCAACTGGTTACACCTGCTGATCGTAAATACCAGCCGAGTCAAACCAATGACTTACAAAATTGATACGTGTCGCTACCTAGCTTGGCGCTCGGGATTAATAGGATAGTGCAAGGACTGGTTAGCTCAGTGTCAGAATATTGTCGCTGAGTGGGAAATAGGGTCATGGTGGCAATGGCCTGGTTATGCAATGGGGCAGCACTATAAGGTCGCAATGAGTAACTAACATACAGGTAGTAACGTTTAAGCACCATACACGTAGTTATGTAGTTAAGCAACTTACAGGAATATACATTACAATGCTTAGCTAACATACAGGTAATGTGTAAACAACATACAGGTAGTTAGATTTAATTAACATACAGGAAGGTAAGTGTAACCAACGTACATGGAGTTAAGTCTAACTAACATACAGGTAGCTAAATCTAACCAACTGGGAGGTAGTTATGCACTTAACTAACTTACAGGTAGCAGTGTGTCACCACCATACACGTAGTTATGTATTTAACTAACTTACAGGTAGCAACGTGTCACCACCATACACGTAGTTATGTATTTAACTAACGTACAGGTAGCAACGTGTCACCACCATACACATAGTTATGTATTTAACTAACTTACAGGTAGCAACGTGTCACCACCATACATGTAGTTATGCATTTAACTAACTTACAGGTAGCAACCTGTCACCACCATACACATAGTTATGTATTTAACTAACTTAGAGGTAGCAACGTGTTACCACCATACCCATAGTTATGTATTTAACTAACTTACAGGTAGCAACGTGGCACCACCATACGCATAGTTAAGTATTTAACTAATTTACAGGTAGCAAGGTGTCACCACCATACACATAGTTATGTATTTAACTAACTTACAGGTAGCAACGTGTCACCACCATGCACATAGTTATGTATTTAACTAACTTACAGGTAACAATGAGTCACGACCATACACATAGTTATGAATTTAACTAACTTACAGGTAGCAACATGTTACCACCATACACATAGTTATGTATTTAACTAACTTACAGGTAGCAATGTGTCACCACCATACATGTAGTTATGTATTTAACTAACTTACAGGTAGTAATGTGTTACCACGATACATGTAGTTATGTATTTAACTAACTTACAGGTAGTAACGTGTCACCACCATACATGTAGTTATGTATTTAACTAACTCACAGGTAGCAATGTGTCACCACCATACACATAGATATGTATTTAACTAACTTACAGGTAACAACGAGTCACGACCATACACATAGTTATGTATTTAACTAACTGACAGGTAGCAACATGTTACCACCATACACATAGTTATGTATTTAACTAACTTACAGGTAGCAACGTGTCACCACCATACATGTAGTTATGTATTTAACTAACTTACAGGTAGTAATGTGTTACCACGATACATGTAGTTATGTATTTAACTAACTTACAGGTAGTAATGTGTTACCACCATACAAGTAGTTATGTATTTAACTAACTTACAGGTAGCAACGTGTCACCACCATACACATAGTTATGTATTTAACTAACTTACAGGTAGCAACATGTTACCACCATACACATAGTTATGTATTTAACTAACTTACAGGTAGCAACGTGTCACCACCATACAAGTAGTTATGTATTTAACTAACTTACAGGTAGCAACGTGTCACCACCATACAAGTAGTTATGTATTTAACTAACTTACAGGTAGCAACGTGTCACCACCATACATGTAGTTATGTATTTAACTAACTTACAGGTAGCAACGTGTCACCACCATACACATAGTTATGTATTTAACTAACTTACAGGTAACAACGAGTCACGACCATACACATAGTTATGTATTTAACTAACTTACAGGTAGCAACATGTTACCACCATACACATAGTTATGTATTTAACTAACTTACAGGTAGCAACGTGTCACCACCATACAAGTAGTTATGTATTTAACTAACTTACAGGTAGTAATGTGTTACCACGATACATGTAGTTATGTATTTAACTAACTTACAGGTAGTAACGTGTCACCACCATACATGTAGTTATGTATTTAACTAACTCACAGGTAGCAACGTGTCACCACCATACACATAGATATGTATTTAACTAACTTACAGGTAACAACGAGTCACGACCATACACATAGTTATGTATTTAACTAACTTACAGGTAGCAACATGTTACCACCATACACATAGTTATGTATTTAACTAACTTACAGGTAGCAATGTGTCACCACCATACAAGTAGTTATGTATTTAACTAACTTACAGGTAGTAATGTGTTACCACCATACACATAGTTATGTATTTAACTAACTTACAGGTAGCAACGTGTCACCACCATACACATAGTTATGTATTTAACTAACTTAAAGGTAGCAATGTAGTTAGGTTTAACTAACATAAATACAATTAAGTGTTACCAACGTACATGTAGTTAGGTTTAACCAACTTACAGGTAGTTAAAGCTGCATAGTCTGAAGAAATATCAAATTTTCAAAACCAAACCAATTATCTAGATTTGATTTTACATATCTAATTTAGATACTGATGCACTTATTAAGCATATGTTTCTGCGTAAAAGGCAATACTGAGTCAAATTAACAGAACCTGTTCCTGCAGACGTCTATGGTGTCAGAGTTTTGGCAAGCTTGCCAAAACTAATTTCCCATGTTTGCACTCAAAATATCTCAAAAGTTTACCACTTAAAATAAAAGTAACTTTGAACTAATGCAAAGTAGATACTAGTGATCAATCTAATATATTTATCTCAGAAAAAATACAGAAATTCAAAACCATCGGACTATGCAACTTTAAATGTAACCAACACACAGGTAGTTAAGTGTTGCCAACACACAGGTAGTTAGGTGTAACCAACACACAGGTAGTTAGATGTAACCAACACACAGGTAGTTAGGTGTAACCAACATGCAGGTAGTTAGGTGTAACCAACATACAGGTAGTTAAGTGTAACCAACACACAGGTAGTTAGGTGTAACCAACATGCAGGTAGTTAGGTGTAACTAACATACAGGTAGTTAAGTGCAAACAACATACAGGTCGTTAGGTTTAACTAACACACATGTAGTTAGGTTTAACTAACACACATGTAGTTAGGTTTACCTAAGAAACAGCTAGTTAGGTTTACCTAACATACAGGTAGCTAAGTGCAAACAACATACAGGTAGGTACATTTAACTAGCATACAGGCAGTAATGTATATCTAGCGTACAGGTAGTTAGGCTTAATCTAATACCCCTGTCACACTACGACATAACGAGCCAACGTGAGCCTAACGTGGGCATTTTTCGTCATGACGTTGGGTTACGTCATGATGACGTCAGAATGACGTTAGAATGACGTCGAGCTACGTCACATTACGTCGTGTTACGTCGAGTTACGTCAGGTTTTGGACATGTTCAAAACTTTCGACGTAGGTCGAACGTAAGGGTTTACGTTCGCCGTACGTTCTGTTCACGTTCAGTGAACGTCAATGATGTTAAATGGACGTTATTTCAACGCTGCTCACTATGTTCAATTACGTTCCACTACGTTCCACTACGTTCCACTACGTTGACCCACATTAAACCAAGTTCAAAAGCCTACGAGGCTTAATGGGAACGTCAGGAGAACGTCACGAGAACGTCAGGAGAACGTCAGGAGAACGTCAGGAGAACGTGCATTCAACGTACGTTCAACGTGTCACAACATAGCTAACGTAATGTAACGTTCTTCTGGCGATGGAATAACGTTCATAACATTCCGTGAACGTAGTGACGTGTCCTCTCTCGGGGATTGACGGTATCACTACGCTTTACCAACGTTACGCTCTCGTCCACTACGCTGCATCCACGTTCAACTTCTGCCCAAATTTGCATACTACGCCGAGAAGTTCAACGTTCTTCACGTTCTCCCTACGTTGACGTCGTTACGTTGTAGTGTGACAGCCCCATAACATGCAGGTAGCTAAATGCAACCACCATACAGGTAGTTAGGTTTACCTAACATACAGGTAGCTAAGTGCAAGCAACATACAGGTAGTTACATTTAACTAGTATACAGGCAGTAACGTATATCTAACGTACAGGTAGTTAGGCTTAAACTAACATGCAGGTAGCTAAATGTAACAACCATACAGGTAGTTAGGTTTAACTAACATACAGGTATTTAAGTGCAAACAACATACAGGTAGTTACATTTAACTAGTATACAGGCAGTAACATATATCTAATGTACAGGTAGTTAGGCTTAAACTAACATGCGGGTAGCTAAATGTAACAACCATACAGGTAGTTAGGTTTAACTAACATACAGGTAGTTAAGTGCAAACAACATACAGGTAGGTACATTGAACTAGCATACAGGCAGTAATGTATATCTAACATACAGGTAGTTAGGCTTAAACTAACATACATGTAGCTAAATGCAAACAACATACAGGTAGGTACATTTAACTAGTATACAGGCAGTAACGTATATCTAACGTACAGGTAGTTAGGCTTAAACTAATATGCGGGTAGCTAAATGTAACCACAATACAGGTAGTCAGGCTTAAACTAACATAGAGGTAGCTAAATGTAACCACCATACAGGTAGTTAGGATTAAGCTAACATGCGGGTAGCTAAATGTAACCACAATACAGGTAATCAGGCTTAAACTAACATGCGGGTAGCTAAATGTAACCACCATACAGGTAATCTGGCTTAAACTGACATGCGGGTAGCTAAATGTAACCACCATACAGGTAGTTACATTTAACTAGTATACAGGCAGTAACGTATATCTAATGTACAGGTAATCAGGCTTAAACTAACATGCGGGTAGCTAAATGTAACCACCATACAGGTAGTTACATCTAACTAGTATACAGGCAGTAACGTATATCTAATGTACAGGTAATCTGGCTTAAACTGACATGCGGGTAGCTAAATGTAACCACCATACAGGTAGTTACATTTAACTAGTATACAGGCAGTAACGTATATCTAATGTACAGGTAATCAGGCTTAAACTAACATGCGGGTAGCTAAATGTAACCACCATACAGGTAATCTGGCTTAAACTGACATGCGGGTAGCTAAATGTAACCACCATACAGGTAGTTACATTTAACTAGTATACAGGCAGTAACGTATATCTAATGTACAGGTAATCAGGCTTAAGCTAACATGCGGGTAGCTAAATGTAACCACCATACAGGTAGTCTGACATTAAACTGACCATACAGGTAGCTAACTGTATACCTACCATGTACAGGTAATCAGGCTTAAACTAACATGCGGGTAGCTAAATGTAACCACCATACAGGTAGGACCAGTAACCACTCACAATCTACCCGGGAGCCGGCGGGCTCTGGAGGTGACCTAGCTCGGGACCGTCCCCCCGAGCCCCCTACCCTACCCCCACCAACACCAACACCAACACCAACACACACCTGCCAGTACCCACCACTCACAGTAGGTGGCAGTACCATCGCCTCCTGTAACCTGCCTCACCCCCGGCACAGTGAGGAACTCGACCGGGCGCGGTGGTCGAATCGGTAGAGCGCAGGCCTCGCGTGCGGGGGAGATCAGGAGTTCGGTTCCCGGTCGAGTCAAACCAATGACTTATGAAATTTATACTTGTCACTTCCTAGCCTGGCGTTCAGCATTATTAGCATAGGGCAAGGACTGGTTAGCTCATTGTCAGGATAATGTGACTGAGTGGGATGGTACCGGCGGCCTGATTTCCCAGTAGGGCAGTACTATAAAGTCACCACGAGTGTGCACTGTCACAAGTTGGCACCCATCCTGATATGACCTTAGATGTTGCCAGGATGTAAAACTTCAACCAACCAACAGTGGCGAACTCGTGGCACTAACAACAGGGCCCCAATCAAAGCCAGCTGGCAGCTCTAACTCTAAGTGTCGTCAAACGTGGTCACAAGTCGGTACCAATCCTGATATCATGTTGCTAGGACGTAAAACAACAACGAACAAACATACCCACCCAGCACATGATGCTATCACCTCTTAGGCTACATTTGCATTGCAATGAAGGGCATTGACCTCCCTAGGTGAAATGCCACATGCACAGGTAGGCGTGGGTAGGTTGATTGGTTGTTGGAGTTTTACGTTCTGGCAACATCTAAGGTCATATCAGGATGGGTACCAACTTGTAACAGTGCGCACTCATGGTGACCTTACAGCACTGCCTGACCGGGAGACCAGACTGCTAGCACCATGAACTGATATCCCACTCAGTCACATTATCCTGACATTGAGTCAACCAGCCCTTGCGCTATCCTAATAATGCCAAGCGTCTTGCAAGGAAGTGACAAGTATCAATTTGCTAAAGTCATTGGTTTGACTCGACTGGGAATTGAACTCCCGATCTTCCGCAGGCGTGGGTAGATTGATTGCATCATGGAGTCTAGGTAGCCTAATCAAGAAGAAGAAGAAGACGGAATAACAGTCGAAAGAAGGAGAAGAAGAACAACAAGTAGGAAAAGAAGTAGAAGAAGAAAGAGTGCTGCTCTTGCATTGTGCTCTCGTTTGCAACTTCCGCTTTTTAAACTGACATATTAAGCGATGGAATGGATCCAGGTACATCAGGCGGAGGGGGGTAGGTTTACCAAAGAGTCACCAACTTATTATCGTCTATACATCTTCTCTGCTTTGTAATTAATACATCATAGGGCGAACTTACATCACCGTTTACACGACAAATTGGGTGAAAATTGGCACTGCTCTTTGGTCTTCAAATACTTTTGTATTGCTTAGTGTTGCTGATTTGTCTCCTCTTTTTTTTTGCTGAAAGGAATTGTGGTTAGCATCGCGCCTATAAGAGGGGCTCAAACTCATATTCTTAAATTTACACCAACTGTAGTGTTTCATTTTTGTACTTCAAATATCTTCAAAGTTAACCATGTATAATCAAAGTTATTTCAAACTAAAAAATAGATAAGATTATCTATAAGATCAAGCATATTCATAAAGTTACAGCTCACGCAGCAGAGAGAATATATTAGTAATGGCCCTGTCACATTACGACGTATCTCTCCAGCGCGCCGCCAACGCGAAAAATCACTTTTTTACGTCGAGAAGCGTCAAACTTTTCGGTATACATACCGTATACACAGCATATGCCCAACTTATGACCAACGTATGCCTAACGTACCTTCCGGTGAAAAATGTTCGAATTACGCTCATGGTACATTCACAGAACGCCGGTGAATGTTATATACGTTATTCGATCGCCAGAACTACGCGGCATATGTTACATAGTCAAGACATGCTGGAGAAATGCTAAACATCTGTTAGACGTACGTTAGGCGTATGTTAGCCATACGTTGTCAGTACGTGGACTGTATGTTCCCACTGCCTTTAAAGTCGGTCAACTTAGTGCACTGTAGTGAACAATGTTTGACTAACGTACGTCTAACATACATCGACATACACCTAATGCTTACATAACGTATGACAGACGTAAAATCCAGACATTGTCGAATGTTGTCGTGCGTCGAAAGTTTTGTGCATGCGCAAAACTTTGCCGACCCCCTGACATGCGACGCCGTATCTCGACGAACGTCGACGTACATTGATGTGTACCAATGCATGCCTAATGCGCGCGTAACGCATACTGATGTATCCCAACGTAGCGGCAAAAAATCACATACGTCAACGTATGTTGGCGCAAAGCGTCGTAATGTGACAGCACCATTACTGACATCTATATATGCTGTATAAGAATTATACAAGTATAATAAACCATAATATCCCTCCTTTCCCTCATCACTCACTCAGCTCCATGTACTGTGGGAGTCTGTCATAGTCATCTACTGCTCCAGCCTCCCCAACCCCAGCTCCGATGCTGGCGCCACCACCCCTGGACACTGTAACCGCCACTCACTGTACCACTGAAAAATATTTATGTGTGTGTGATTATAATGCATTATGTGAGTATAAGGGGGCAGAAGGGAATTATTTGTTATATGTGTTATTGTACCGATTATTCTATGTGCTGCCTCATCCGCACTATGCTATGACAGGGTGTAAAGACAGCCCCAGTAATGTCTTTAGTTTTAATTGATTTATAATAATATGTGCACAGAATCCATACCATATATGTTCAAATGTATAAGGTCTATAGAGACTCCATCGTGTCACGTGAACCCGCTAACCCGGATCTGGGTAACCCATCAGCCTCCAGAAGGATATGGGTGCGGTGGGAATCGGATGTGTGTGTGGGTTGTGGTGGACAGGTTTATGGGTATTGAATGACGGGGAACTCCCAAGAAGCACACACACCCTATACTGGGAAACACTGAGTAGCCTGCCAGATAAAGGTTGTATCTATACATTAAGGAAAGTTGGTTGGTGTCATCAGAGATACCCAGAATGCGTGACTGACCTCCCACACAATGACGTGTTTGGGAATGTCGTGTCAGCCACATCCCGGAACTTTGTGGGTAGATGTGTGGGTGGGAGTTTGAATATATACTGTGTACATGACCATTAAAAGAGAGTTCCTTTCTGAGCACTGAAGACTATGGTGTTCTTCGTACTTTGTGGAGGGGACTCACTACGGCGACCATGAGCGGCATAGACTATGCAGGAGCACAGTCTACAGTGACATAATAAGAATCTGAGAAGTTGACCCAGGACGCGGCCATGAAGATAGGGGTCAAACTTTACACTGGCAGACCACGACGATCGGAACGCACAGCTGATTGAAACTTCAGCTGGCTTGCAATCCTAGACGAAGAAACTTACGCTGACGAAACTACGATGGGTGTGCAGCTCATCACCATCAAGATGGCTGAGCAGCTTTTGCAAGTGCAGCAACACCGCATTAGACAGCGTGACAGGTTTATGTTGCAGAAACATCTGGAACGTCATGCTCGTTCTATCGATGTTTGCGATGGGACTGATCGCACACAACTAAGTGACTGGATAGATGCAGTGACGCAGGCGATGGAGTGGACCGACACCGGGGACGAACTGACTATCCAGGTGGTGGGCTACAAATCGTGTGGTGACCTAAGGAGGAGCATGGCAGACTACATACAGTCAGAACTAGACAACGGACGCAATGCTACGTGGCAGACTATGCATGCTCACATCGCAGCAACGTTTCTCAGGGAGGACAAAGCTGAGCACAAAGTGAAGTAGGTCACCTGATAAAGATGGAAGGTAGGTCACTAATCGAAGTGATGGGGGAATACCTGGAAGTGATTATTGTCGACCAATTAGCCCATGACATTTTATTAGGAGATGACAGTCTCCGACGACTCAGAACTGTTATCGACTATAGGAGTGATAAAGTGATTCTCAATGAGAAGTGGGACCACGTGTACATCATGACTCGGATATGCGGTCCTGTGATCATGGTTCTCGGTACAAAGACCAATAAATCATGCACAGTCAACAGGGACAAAGTGAGGTTGGTGAACCCGGACTTGGTATGGGATGACGTCAACCCGCGGTTGACCCGTACCCAACGACGACGGCCATTGATATATGTACCGATATCAACTCCCACACAGCCAGAGCATCCAGTAGTGACTCTACGGACACGCAAGCGGCGGAGGATCAGCCCCCTTGACCGTGAAGAGTCAACGGATGATAGGACTAGTGACGTGGTGACAACCATACGGAGGAGTGCTAGGGTGGCACGGAGACTGGCAGCAGATGACAGCAGCTCTTCACAGATTCCAGTGACCATTTTAGAAGATCAGCATATGAGGACGGATATACCGGACTCACCCGCGCAAGTGGAGAGGATCCTTGCGCCAACGATACGAGGAAAACGCACTCGTGACGACGAGCCAACTGTGCAGAAGAAACAATGCATGAGGCCATGTATTGCAGCTATCTTCTCGCGATGTGCTTAGTGATAGCACACTTTGGACAACATATCAACGCTGATCTGTTCAAGGATGATGGCATCCTGATTGAACAGGTCGGACCAACACGGACGATTAGAGCAGTCTGGACCACTTTGGTTGTGATCAGCCCACCGAAACAGGTATCCATGCTGGCGTGGGTCGACCGGGTTCGGAGGGAATACAATCATTGGGACCAAGAATCTCCCAGCAAGATCAACAGACTTGGACGGCACGGCTGGATGCGTTGGAACTACAACAGCCAGTTGCAGGGACTGACCAGAGCCGTTCCTTCCATTCCCTACATAAACGGAGAAGGAGGACCAGGAGAGGATTGCTGAATCTCGTAGGGACGATCAGTAAATCTCTCTTTGGGACTGCAACCGAGAGTGACATGAGCAGGTTACGGGCAGCATTGGACAGTGTTGGCCATACTACGGACATGTTGGTACATGATCATCAGCGGATGATCAGTGTTGTAAACCAAACAAGGAAATACGTAATGGAGAATCGCTTGGACCTCCAAGATCTCCAGAGGCACCAAGAGGCGCTAGACAGACAAGTACTGAACTTTTGTGATGATGTGACAAAATTATCTCATAAAGTTAGTAAGCTTACATTAGCAAGGTCTATTGACCAAGTTATTGAGGAACTGTATGGTGTGCATGAATCGTATTCTGCCCGGATGGATGCTTTCCTGACTCAGAGGTATGAGTTAGAGCGAGGATGGCTCACTGAGAATACATTAAGCATGCAGGAACTGAACGAGATTCTGTTGATAATACGTAAGTCGGGTTATGAGACCCTAAATGCTGTATGGTATTACGAGAACTTGAGAATTGAGCCGTTATGGTCTGAAGACGGTAAATTGGTTTTTTCGTGTTATCCTACCTGCTGTTGGCCAAACACAATATTTACAATAGAAGATCCACTTCTTTCCACTAGATATTGGGAGTTTTGTAATTGTGGCATACAAGAAACTGACAGTAATCTTGAGATGTTTGGGAAAAGCAGCAGTAGTTAAGGAAATAAGTGGACCCAGCCAAATTGAAATTCCTGGAGATTGCAAATTGGAGACAGCTCAATGGCAAGTCTATGGAACTAAAAAGGGGTCCAGCATTCAAGTTCGAAAGCAGGTGACTTTGGTCTACAATAGGACCATGAATTTTGTATTGCCACCAAAGATAAGAACAAAGGTACAGCAGGCACTTCAATTCAAGAGCAGAGTTCAGGTTCCTTTGCTTGATGTTAAAGACTGGCAGAAGTGGAATGACGAGTTGGTGATGTATGACATGTCGTTCAGTTCTGGGAAAATAATTGGGAGTAGCTTTGCCCTAGCGGTATTCATTGTAGTGGTAATACTAATGATTATTGCTTGGAGGAGATGTAAAGGATCAGCAAATCCTTCTGTGAGAACAAAGGTAGCCTGTCAAGACAGGTTGAAAAGCAAGTCGGAGGAGCTCAGCGCAATTGAGCTAGCATCCTTGGACGTATAACTTTGTATTTACTGCTTATATTTAATCATTGCACTCAGCCACATTGCAGTAGATCTAGAAGTACATAGACTCAACGTGACAGTTAGGTATGTAACAGGTATCATCTGCGAGTGTTGGCTAATTATTTGCTTTTACTTGTGTACTCATATATTGCCCTTGGTAGTATAAATCTATTGACATACTTGGAGTTTTGAAGCCTACGAGGTGTAGCTTAAAAACTTTTAAGTGGGGGAGGTGTGTAAAGACAGCCCCAGTAATGTCTTTAGTTTTAATTGATTTATAATAATATGTGCACAGAATCCATACCATATATGTTCAAATGTATAAGGTCTATAGAGACTCCATCGTGTCATGTGAACCCGCTAACCCGGATCTGGGTAACCCATCAGCCTCCAGAAGGATGTGGGTGCGGTGGGAATCGGATGTGTGTGTGGGTTGTGGTGGACAGGTTTATGGGTATTGAATGACGGGGAACTCCCAAGAAGCACACACACCCTATACTGGGAAACACTGAGTAGCCTGCCAGATAAAGGTTGTATCTATACATTAAGGAAAGTTGGTTGGTGTCATCAGAGATACCCAGAATGCGTGACTGACCTCCCACACAATGACGTGTTTGGGAATGTTGTGTCAGCCACATCCCGGAACTTTGTGGGTAGATGTGTGGGTGGGAGTTTGAATATATACTGTGTACATGACCATTAAAAGAGAGTTCCTTTCTGAGCACTGAAGACTATGGTGTTCTTCGTTCTTTGTGGAGGGGACTCACTACGGCGACCATGAGCGGCATAGACTATGCAGGAGCACAGTCTACAGCGACAAAATAAGAATCTGCGAAGTTGACCCAGGATGCGGCCATGAAGATAGGGGTCAAACTTTACAAGGTGGCGCCACCATGGGTCTTCCTCGTCCCTGGTAGACGCGGGAAACGTACATGGGGAGGCAGTTGATTTGATGCATGAACAGACATGTGGCGCCCCCCAATGGATCTGAGGTTGACTAGACAGTAGATGACCAGATTATGGCTCCTCCAGCCGATGACTGAGCAGGGAGTAAGGGATGAGGAGTAGATGGAAGATTCCGGACTTATTATACTCGAATAATGGTGTATACAGCATATAAATATAATCATTAAGAAGTAATATAGAGAGTTAATAAATAACATACAGCATATAAATATAATCATTAAGAAGTAATATAGAGAGCTAATGAATAACAGACTCCTAGATCATGTGTGACAAGTAGATTATATTGTCTTCCTCAAAACCCTTAGACTAGGTATCTTGTAATGACCTGATCAGACGCGGTGGCCGAATCGGTAGAGCGCAGGCCTCCCCTGCGGGAGACCAGGAGTTTGATTCCCAGTCGAGTCAAACCAATGACTTACAAAATTGATACTTGTTGCTTCCAAGCTTGGCGCTCGACATTAATTGATAGGGCAAGGACTGATTAGCTCACACCAGGATAATGTGACTGAGTGGTATATCGGGTCATAGTGCTGGTGGTCTGCTTTCCTAGTAGGGCAGCACTATAAAGTCACCATGAGTGTGCACTCTCACAAGTCGGTACACATCCTAATATGACCTTAGATGTTGCCAGGATGCAAAATTCCAATAACCAACCAGCTGTAATGTTCTCGTGGAATTACTAGTAACACATGCTGCTGGTTCAACTCGATCAGCCCGCACGACCGTTGCCCCAGACAAAACTAACCGTTGCTAGGGCAACACATCGGTTGTCTTGGATACCCCCGATAGGTGGCGCGTCTGCCTGCCGGCAATTGTGAGGGAGCCAGTCTGGTCCGCGGGCCCTTGTATGGTTCCTGCATAGGCATAAACAGCGCAGCAGCGAGGAGGTCAATGAGCGCCTTTCAACTCGAACCAGCGCGTTTCAACTCGCATGAGGGTGCACCTTCTTGAGAACTCACTTTATCACTTTATCATTTTCATCAGTTTATCATTTTCATTCATATGTTATTTATTTTCAATTTTGTAATCATGTGTTGTGTAGTTCAGGAGAAGACCCGAAGACTCACTGCCTTGTTTCCAGTGGAAAGGCTAGGGGACCAGGCTAACATTGCGTTCCTTGGTGCGCTGTTAATGCTCATATTTTTTTAGAAGTGATGATTTGTGTGTTCAGTTCTCAAAGTTGGAATGTGACATGCATATTTCTACAATGCCATTGTTTTGGTTGTCAACTTTTAAACTGAGCGACATCAGCAGATAACTCTTGCAAAATATTGAAACAAAGGCCAAGGAAACAGGCTAGACCCCCAATGATGTCGTGGTAGTAGTTTCTTATTCAGATATAATCATAAATGTTATTTATCTTTGACACAGGTGAACAAGTATGAAAGATGCTTGAAGTGTACTATTCTTTCAGCTATCTTTGAATCACACCATAGCAGCGGTGTCAAGAATGGGAGAATTACCAGGCAACATTACTGTAAACTCAATAATTCTTTTTGAAGATTTATTTTGCCTATCATGGATAAATTTCAATAGTCTTGTTTTCACCATTAGACCGTTGGTCAATAGAAAGCCCAAGCCTACACTTTTACCGACCCAAGGGATTTTTAACCTCCCACGCCAGATAGACATGGTATGAGAGCAACTGGCCGTTAATGGCGCTGTAAATTATACACTGCGGTGGAAATCCAAATTGGCAGAGTGATGGCATGGGGAATCAAACCATCAACCTTCAGATTAGGAGTGTGACCTAGAAAAAACTCAGACACTCTAACCACTCCGCCACAGAAAATAAACCACATGTGCCTCGTCCTTTCATCACTGTTGACCCTTCTCGGTTCTTGGGTCCTTTTAGCTGCAGAGTCCGATATATTTTAGTTTCTGCCATAATTCACTTAACTCGGTCAGAAAGGAACAGGAACAAGATAGAAATTTAAAGAATTTATTAAAAATTAATCAGACCCACAGGTAGGCCATGCAAGCGGGTGACAGTGACCCAGTTCTTGTATAAGATGTCATGATCAAGCGGTCGACAGGGACCAGGTAGGTGAGCAGATCGGTGAGCAGGTGGAGAGCAGATCAGAGGTGACATGTAGACCCATCAGCGCTCACCCCCATGTTAGAGGGAGGGTGGGTGGGAAAAGGTGAGGTGCACAGGTCGGAAGCAAGGCAGCAAGTGAGCGGTAAAGCAGAGAAGTAGCAACAGGAAAGGAGGAAAACTGACCTGGTACTCAAATTATTCATGTTAGCCTCGCCAACATGCTCATTTATTTGCGATGTAGGTTGGTAGATATAATCTACTTTCCTTCACTTTGAATGAACTTTTATTTTAAAGGGGTAACTTTGAAGATAGTTGAAGTGTACAAATGCGAAACTAATTTTGGTGTGCACGTCAAAATGGTGGACATCATAGGTTTCAGCACTGATATGTTTTATTGAAATGACTCAGTATTCCCTTCTATGCAACTGTAGTAGTCTGTCCTGACCTTCCAGGCAAGGATCCACATATGCGCCTGTCTCAAAAGGTGCTAACTCTTCGGGTTTTTTTTTCCATAGTAACGATTGACACAAAATGGCACAGAAACGGTTACACTCAAAACACAAGGACATTTGCTATAAATCAATATGTATTCTATTGGGATTATGAAACACCATGTAAGAAACAAATCAGTTTATCCTGAGCAAACCCATAAGTAGATAGTATGTTGATCGTTACTATGGACAAAGTTTTGTCCCATATTGCTTAGCACCTTTTGAGACAGTCTCATATACATGAGTGTGTGGATAGGGTGATTGCATCAGGGAATCTAGGTAATGTAATGGTTATCATGCTAGCCCCAGAATTGCAAGAAGTTTGGGTTTGAATCCTGATGTAGATGCAATCACCCCCTTCCCCCGCACCCCCCCCCCCCACACACACGTCCCAACCATTAATGCTTAAATGCATCAATATCCAAATAGGATATTTAGGATCAAATCTAGAGAAGCGTTTTGGTTATATGCATATATATTTCGGCTATGCTGTGAATAGAGAAGAGAGACGATTGTGTTATTCTTGGCTCTGGTCGAGCAAGTGAAAGATCCTGGCGAATAAATAAATGCGGTGCGTTCTAAACGCCGGAAGTGACCGGTGGGGGCGCCACTGGTGTGGATCTAAACGCTGGTCCGCAGTTAATAGTGAATGGACGTACAGCTTAAGTAATAAAAAGTAAGTAACAATTAATGCAATGTGATATATAAAGACAGCACTGGCAATTTATTGTAATAGTATTATAACTTGTACAGCAAATATTAATATAGCAGAAACCTAAAATTATGGGATTATGCAAATGTATTATGTAAGGTGCCGTGTAGTGCGGGTATATTGACACAGGTGGCGTCCTTCTGCGCCCACACACCCACACACCCACACACCCACACATCCACACACCCACACATCCACACACCCACACACCCACACACCCACACACCCACACACCCACACACACCTACACACACCTACACACACCAACACACCAACACACCCAACACTCTCACACTCTCCCACTCCCACACTCCCACACATCCCCAGACCCAGCACTTCCACACACCCGCACACCCGCACACCCACACAAACACACAAACACACAAACACACACACCCGCACACCCACACCCCCATGCACCCACACACACACCCACAAAAACACACAAACACACAACCACACAAACCCACAAACACACACCCACACACCCGCACAGTTGGCAGTTGTGGGCGGAAATACTCTCCACTGAAGAACATTTCCAGACGTGGACTCTGCCAATTGCCAGTACACCATGTATGTGTGTGCGTGTGTGTGTGAGTGTGTGAGTGTGCGTGTGAGTGTGTGTATGTGTGAGTGTGAGTGTGTGTGTGAATGTGTGAGCGTGTGAGCGTGTGTGTGAATGTGTGTGCCTGTGTGTGTGAGCGTGTGTGTGCGATTGTGTGTGTGCGATTGTGTGTGTGCGTCTGTCTGATAGT
The DNA here is from genome assembly GCA_030323885.1 of Branchipolynoe longqiensis. NCBI lineage: Eukaryota > Metazoa > Annelida > Polychaeta > Phyllodocida > Polynoidae > Branchipolynoe > Branchipolynoe longqiensis. Next base: position 7,757,518 of record CM059188.1, read on the forward strand.
GTGTGCGCATGTGAGTGTGTGTGCGCGTGTTAGTGTGTGTGTGCGTGTGTGTGTGCGTGTGTGCGTGAGTGTGTGTTTGAGTGAAAGTTACCAAAAATCAAATCTAGAACTTCAGTTTTCCGTAAAAAAATAGATTATATATATGTATGTAATCTATTTTCTGCTGAAATTGTTTATATGTGGGTACATTAGTTGATTAAGCACAGGAAATTTCAATCGCGGACGATTGGTCTTCCTCATTTCACTGCTCCTTGGCCTATCCTAAGAATGCCGAGCGCCAGACTAGGAAGTGAAAAGTATCAATTTTTAAGTCATTGGTTATACTCGACCAGGGTTCTAACCCATGATCCCACGATCTACCAACCAGGGAGATGGACGCTCTAACTCAGTTGGCCATCCTGTCTGGTTAATATATCCAATTGATTAATGATAAATAAATGAATGAGAAATTAGCTAAAACATGTGTTGCCCTAAGAGATCAGTAATGAATAGGTAGAGTAACGCGCCAACCCTTTTCAGTTGGTTGGTTGTTGGAGTTCTACGTCCTGGCAACATCTAAGGTCATATCAGGATGGGTACCGACTTGTGCGCACTCATGGCGACTTCATAGTGCTGTCCCATTTGGGATACCAAGCCATCAGCACCATGACCTGATATCCCACTCAGTCACTGACACTGAGCCAACCAGTCCTTGACCTATCCTAATAGTGCAGAATGCCTGGCTAGTAAGCGACAAGTATCAATTTTTAAATCATTGGTTTGATTCGACCAGGGTTCTAACCAACAGAATAAGCAGAGAATAAGACATATGCAGGCGTTTAGCCAGTTCTTTTTTTTTAATTTAAATTTTTTTTATTGAGGCTGTATTTATACTGTCCATAGCATGTCCGGGTACCCAGGCTTGTTTTCAATGCTCGCCAGTGTTGGTGTTATCTTACCACACAGTAGCTGCTGATAAGGTATTTGATTGCAGGCAGCTTTCATGAAATGTACAACCGCACAAAACACCATACCGGCTCGGTCATCGCCCGGGTTACCAAGGACCGCGCTGCTCGAGCTCATCTTCCGTCGACAGCGGAAAATCAGCTAGGAGGAACACAACGCAACACAACACAACTACTGACAATTGCCCAATGGAACGTCAGGACTCTTCTCGACCGAGAAGCAGCTGACCGACCAGAAAGACGTACGGCACTAGTAGCAATGGAACTGGCAAAATACAACATCGACATTGCTGCCCTATGTGAAACAAGGTTCTCAGAGTCTGATAGTCTCAATGACCTGGAATACTCTTTCTTCTGGAGTGGCAAACCCAAAGGAGAGAGAAGGGAGGCAGGAGTGGGCTTTGCTATCAAAAAGGACATCGTCACAAAGCTGACAGAAATGCCACGGCCAGTAAGTGACAGAATCATGACGATGAGACTACCTTTGAGCAAGGACAACTTTGCTACAATTATCAGTGTGTACGCTCCAACAATGACAAACCCAGATGATAACAAGGAGGCCTTCTACAACCAGCTGGCAAGTACGCTCAGTGACATCCCTCACACTGATAAGCTACTGCTGATAGGAGACTTTAATGCAAGGATAGGAAGAGACAATGACAAGTGGCCCTTGGTCATGGGCAAACATGGAATCGGGAAATGCAACTCCAATGGTGAGCTCCTACTGGCTTTGTGCTCTGAGTTCGAACTGATAGTGACAAACACCATGTTCAAGCAGAAGGATGAACGCAAGACCACTTGGATGCATCCTCGTTCCAGGCACTGGCATATGATCGACTTCATCATCACAAGGTGCCGGGATAAGATGGACATCCATAGTACTCGAGCCATGCGTGGAGCTAACTGCTGGACCGATCACCAGATGCTAAGGTCAAAAGTGGCATTCAGAATACGAGAAAAACACAACAGGCAGGGGACAAATAAACCAACAAAGCTCAACACAGCAAAATTAAGTACCATCAGTCACAGGGAGAGCTTCGAGCGGGAGATGGACAGCGCTCTCGCACAATGGGAGGAGAAGGAAAGCCCAACAGCAGATGAGGAATGGGCAGCGTTGCAACAGGTTGTATACAACACAGCTAAAACTTATCTCGGCAAGCCAGACAGAAAACATCAGGACTGGTTCGACCCCAACAATCAGGAGCTACAGAATCTCATGAGCAGAAGAGACCAAGCCCACCAGAGAGTGTTGCAGACCAGGAACACTAGATCCACCACTGCAGCATACAAAGATGCCTGCAGATTGCTACAAAAATGCACCCGTGCATTGAAGTCAGACTGGTGGGAAATGAAGGCAGAGGAGCTGCAGAGAGCTGCAGACAGAAACAACATGAAGGGCTTCTACAGTGGACTGAAGGAAGTGTGGGGACCCGTGAAGAAGGGAGCTGTTCACCTGAAATCAACTGATGGAACGGAGACCTTTTCCGACAGCAAGAGAGTTGTGGCAAGATGGAGCGAACACTTCCAGAAGCTACTCAACGTCCCTGGCGACATAGATCATGAAGCTCTGAACAACATCCAGCAGCGCATTACCAAAACATGCCTCGATGAGATTCCAGCCATGGATGAGATGGCTAGAGCAATCGCCAGCCTGAAAGATGGCAAAGCACCTGGGGGTGATGGAATTCCTGCCGAGGTATGGAAGCATGGAGGAGACAATCTGCTCAACAGACTGCACCAACTAATCACCAATGCCTGGGAGGAGGGTTCTGTACCCCAAGCATGGAAGGATGCCAGCATTGTAACCATCTACAAGAAAGGTGATCGAACAGACTGTGGGAACTATAGAGGAATCTCTCTTCTTTCCATAGCAGGTAAGATCTTCGCCAGGATCCTACTCAACAGACTATCTAGTCACATAACACCTGGTGTAGTTCCGGAGTCACAGTGTGGCTTCAGAGGTAACCGGAGCACTGTGGATATGATATTTTGTCTCCGACAGCTACAAGAAAAGTGCATTGAGCAGGACCGACCACTGTACATGGTATTTGTCGATTTCACTAAGGCATTTGATACAGTCGGGAGGACCAGGCTATGGCAGCTACTGAGGAAGTATGGATGCCCAGAGAAGTTCACAACTATGATCGAGGCTCTACATACAGGAATGATGGCGAACGTTAGTGCTGGAGGGGAAATCTCGGAATCGTTCGGGGTTACCAATGGGGTCAAGCAAGGTTGTGTACTGGCCCCCACGCTCTTCTCCATCTTCCTATCAGCAATGCTAGATGAGGCTTTCCGAGACATGGGGGATGGCATCTATATATAGTCCAGACAGAGCGCTGACCTATTCAATGTCGCACACTTCAGAGCGAAGACCAAGACTACTCAGATACTGGTGAGAGAGCTACTATTCGCAGATGACAGTGCACTGGTTGCCCACTCTGCTGAAGAGACCCAGAAAATAGTGGACGCTTTCTCTGATGCATCAAAGAAGTTTGGCCTGAAAATTAACATCAAGAAGACGGAGGTGCTGTACCAACCCAACTCTACAAGATCCCGAGAGGAGGAGATCATGGTTGACGGAAACAAGCTGAACTCCGTTCCGGAATTCACCTATCTCGGAAGCACTATATCAAGTGATGGACGCATTGATGCTGAGATACAGAGGAGGATGGCCAAGGCTAGCGCATCTTTCGGCCGACTACGCCAGAGACTCTGGAACAACCACCATGTGTCCATTCGGGTCAAAGGTAAGATCTACCGCGCAATCGTGCTATCCACCCTACTATACGGAGCCGAGGCCTGGACAGTGTACAGACAGCAGGTGAAAAAGCTGCATGCCTTCATGATGCGACATCTGCGTTCAATCATGAGGCTAACCTGGAAGGACAAAGTGACGAATACGGAAATACTCGAACGGATGGGGCTGCCCTCTATGGAAGATCTTCTGATCAAAAAGAATCTCCGGTGGACTGGACACCTCATGAGGATGTCATCAGACAGGCTACCAAAGCAGATCCTCTATTCTCAACTGTCTTCTGGCTACAGAAAGAGAGGGCGCCCCCGTCTCCGGTTCAAAGATACCATCAAGAGAAACCTGAAGCTGAGAGACATTAAGACCGACTCATGGATGCAACTCTCACAGCAGAGAGCTAAATGGAGAGCGGCAGTCAAGTAATGAAAGCAGTCTTTGTCGCATCGCGACCGACAGCATGATGATGATGATAATCTTTAATCTTGCTAGGATGGAAAACAACAACAAACAAACTATTTGAAGTGAATAAATTAGAGCTCTTATAGGGAATACTCGAAACATAATGCTGCCAGCACTATGACTTGATATCCCACTCAGTCACATTATTCTAACACTGATGCTACAGCGAAGGAGAGTGATAAGATGTTTAATGATACTTGTTGCGCCATACATTGTTGCTCCTGCTATTTGAGAAAGTATGACCATATAAAAGTATAAGCCTTTACTTTGATTTCATGGGGATCGAACCAGCAACCTCAGTTTAGTGAAGTAGACACTGAAACCATTGGGTTATCCAGGTCCGATCTGAATGCAAATGGCGGTGAGACCTCGTTCCCGTAGACACAGGGGTTGGGCGGGGGGGGGGGGGGGGGGGACCCAAAACTCGTATTTTCCTCGGGGTTGGTATCTGGGTGGTGCTACCTGTGTGGTTGTCAGAGCACGTGTGTGTGGTGGTGGGGGGGGGGGGGGGGGGGGGGGGGGGGGGGGTGAGAAGGCAGGGCGGCGGGGCAGGCAGGGCAGGGCCGCTGGGCCGGTGTGTGTGTGGGGGTGGGGGGGGGGGGGGGGGGGGGGGGGGTGGGGGGGGGGGTTAGAGGTGAGAGCTAGGGGGCGCTGCTTGTGTCAACAGCGCTATATATACACGACACGGGCGGGGTGAGGTGGAAGCGGGGAGGGGGAGGGGGGGAGGCGCGGGTGGGGTGGGGAGAGGTGTGAGAGGGGAAGAGTGGAGAGCGAGGGGGAGAGGCCTGACACTAGAGGAAGAGAGGAGCTCAGAGCTGCTCACTGGTGGAGGTGTGGTCGTGTGTATGGTGTATGGGGTGTGGTGGTGGTGGTGTGGGGGAGTGGTTTGGGGAGTGGTAAGGTGGCAAGGTGGCAAGGTGGCAAGGTGGCAAGGTGGGGATGGAACTGGTGGTATGTGCTGTGATGGTTGTGTGATGTGGTGTGGTGTGGTGTAGTGTGGTATGGTGTGGTGTGGTGTGGTGTGGTGGCAGTCTGTTGGTATAGGAGTGTGGAGGTGGGTGTAGAGTGGTGTGGTACTGGTAGTGTAATTAGGTGTTTTTTTTTAGGTAGTGTAGTGTGGTGGTGTAGTGTGGTGGTATGTGCAATGTAGTGGCGGTCTGGTTGTTCTGTAGTTTGTCTGTGCGGTATGTGGTGATGTGGTTGTGTGGTGGTGTAGTGTGGTGGTTTGGAGATGGTGGTTGTGTGGTGCTGTAGTATGTTGGTGTGGTGATATGGTTGTGTGGTGATGTAGTGTAATAGTGTGGTGATTTAGCCTGGTGGTATTGTGGCAAAGTGGTGTAAGGTGGTGTATGTGTGGTTGTGTGGTGGTATGTGTAATGTGGTAGTGTTGCATAATGTGACATGTGGTTGTGTATATGTGGTTGTGTGGTGGTATGTGTAATGTGGTAGTGTTGGGTAATGTGATGTGTGGTGGTGTATGTGTGGTGGTATGTCTAATGTAGTAATGTTGTGTAATGTGATGTGTGGTGGTGTAGTGTGGTTGTGTGGTGGTGTGTGTAATGTGGTAGTGTTGCATAATGTGACGTGTGGGTGTGTATATGTAGTTGTGTGGTGGTATGTGTAATGTGGTAGTGTTGCATAATGTGATGTGTGGTTGTGTATATGTGGTTGTGTGGTGGTATGTGTAATGTAGTAGTGTTGGGTAATGTGATGTGTGGTGGTGTATGTGTGGTTGTGGGATGGTATGTGTAATGTGGTAGTGTTGCATAATGTGGTGTGTGGTGGTGAATGTGTAGTTGTGTGGTAGTATGTGTAATGTGGTAATGTTGCGTAATATGATGTGTGGTGGTGTATGTGAAGTGGTGCTATCTGTAATGTAGTAGTACTAGTAGTGTTGCGTAATGTGATGTGTGGTGGTGAATGTGTGGTTGCGTGGTGGTATGTGTAATGTGGTAGTGTTGCATAATGTGACGTGTGGTTGTGTATGTGTGGTTGTGTGGTGGTATGTGTAATGTGGTAGTGTTGTGTAATGTGATGTGTGGTGGTCTATGTGTGGTTGTGTGATGGTATGTGTAGTGTTGTCGAATGTGATGTGGGTGGTGTAGTGTTGTGTGGTGGATGTATGTGTATGTGCATGTGATGTGTGGTGGTGTATGTGTGGTTGTGTGGTGGTATGTGTAATGTGGTAGTGTTGCGTAATGTGATGTGTGGTGGTGTAGTGTGGTTGTGTGGTGGTATGTGTAATGTGGTAGTGTTGCGTAATGTGATGTGTGGTGGTGTAGTGTGGTTGTGTGGTGGTATGTGTAATGTGGTAGTGTTGCGTAATGTGACGTGCGGTGGTGTAGTGTGGTTGTGTGGTGATGTGGTGTGATTCTATGGTGATGCGGGGGTGTAGTGTGATGAGGTATCTATACAGATCTATACACATGTTGACTCCCCTCACCACCAATGGCTTCCCATACACACAGCTCCTACTGACTGTAAAACCATTAATTAAGTACGGCAAGATCCACCTGCCAGCACCTCCTCTACATGCAGACCTACACCTTGACTCACTCACACACTCACCACTCACTCACACACTCACCACTCACTCACACACACTCACCACTCACTCACACACTCTCACCACTCACTCACACACTCACCACTCACTACCCACAACACCACTCACTACCCACCATCACTCACTACTCACTGACCACTACTGATCACTCACCACCCACCACCACTCACAACTCACTCACCCATCGCCCACCATCACGCACCACTCACCACTCACACACACTCACCACTCACTCACACACACTCACCACTCACTCACACACCCAGCACTCACTCACACTCACCACCCACTCACACACACTCACCACTCACTCACACACTCGCCACTCACTCGCACACTCACCACTCACCACTCACACACACTCACCACTCACTCACACACCACTCACTCACACACCCAGCACTCACTCACACACTCACCACTCACTCACACACTCGCCACTCACTCACACACTCTCACACTCACCACTCACTCACACACTCTCACCACTCACTCACACACACTCACCACTCACTCACACACACTCACCATTCACTCACACACTCTCACACTCACCACTCACTCACACACTCACCACTCACTCACACACTCGCCACTCACTCACACACCCTCTCCACTCACTCACCCACTCACCACTCACTCACACACTCACCACTCACTCACCACTCACTCACACCTTCACCACTCACTCACACCTTCACTCACTCAATAGCACCTTCACTTACTCACATCAACTCACCACTCACTCGCACCTTTACTCACTCACCACCACTCACTCACACACATTCACCACTCACTCAGACACTCACCACTCACTAACACCCTCATTCACTCGCACCTTCACTCACAGCAACTCATTACTCACCCATACCTTCACTCACTCACACACACTCACCACTCACTCACACACACCACTCACACACAGACACACCACTCACTAAGACACTCACTCACACACACTCACCACTTACTCACACACACTCACCACTCACTCACACTTTCACTTACTCACCCACACCTTCACTCACTCACACCAACTCACCACTCACTCACACCTTTACTCACTAACCACCACTCACTCACACACACACTCACCACTCACTCACACACTCACCTCTCACTCATACCCTCACTCACTCACTCACACCTTCACTCACTCAGACCAACTCACTACTCACTCATACCTTCACTCACACACACTTACCACTCACTCACACCCGCACTCACTCAGTCACACCTTCACTCACTCACACCAAGTCACCACTCACTCACACACACTCACTACTCACTCACCACTCACTCACACACACTCACCACTCACTCACACCCACACTCACTTAGTCACACCTTCACTCAATAAAACCAAGTCACCACTCACTCACACACACTCACCTCTCACTCACGCACTCACCACTCACTCACACACGCACCACTCACTCACACACTCACCACTCACTCGCACACATTCACCACTCACTCACACACTCACCACTCACTCACACCTGCACTCACTCACTCAAACACTCATTCACTCTCACCAAGTCACCACCCAATCACACACACTCACCACTCACTCACACCAACTCACCACTCACTCACACACACTCACTCACACCACCTCAACGCTCACTCACACCTTCACTCACTCACACCCACTCACCACTCACTCACACCCCCATTAACTTACACACACTCACCACTCACACCCTCACTCATTCACACACAGACACACTAACCACTCACTCACACCCTCACTCAAACACACCCTCACCCACTCACATTCTCCCAACATCACCCCACCTTCCAAACATCACCCCACCCTCATGTACACCACCCTTCACCCACCACCCTACTCCCACCACCAACCTCCATACACCACCCATGCACACATCTTCATTTTCTGTCACACATACCACACCCACACCCACACCCACACCCACACCACCACCCACAAGTGGAGGAGGGTTTATATGATTATAGGGAATGGAGAGAGGGATATGAATGAAGTATGGGAGGGAGGGAGTTGGACGGGAGGGGTTTAATTTCTAAATAAAATCCCCGGACGCAATTTTATTTTGAATTAGAATGGCCGGGGGAGAACATTTTGAGGGCGCGATTCTATTTCGTGATACCAGCCACCACCAGGTGGTGTCACCTGTAAGGTATGCAGGAGTTCTGATGTGAGTCTGTACTGGCGGGGTACAGACTGCAGGTGTGGGGTGGGGGTGGAGGTCGAGGATGGGGTGGGGTGGGGGTGGGGGGTTGTAATATATACTAAGATACATTACAGGAGTGGTGGTTGGTTGGTTGTTGTAGTTTTACATCCTGACAACATCTAAGGTCATATCAGGACGGCTACCGACTTCTGACAGTGCACACTCATAACAACTTTATAGTGCTGCCCCACTGGGAGACCAGGCCACCAGCACCATAACCCGATATCCCACTCCATCACATTATCCTGACACTGAGTTAACCAGTCCTTGCCTTGTCCTATTAATGCCGAGTGCCAGGCTAGTAAGCGACACGTATCAATTCTTTAAGTCATTGGTTTGACTCGACCAGGAATCAAACTCCAAATATCCCCACCCCCCACACGGGAGGCCCTTTGCTCTATCGATTCGGCCACTGAGCCCAATGCACAGACTGTGGTTGAAGATTTATACGGCCTATCATGGATAAGCCTGAATAGGCTTGTTTTCACCATTAGACAGTTTGTCGATAGAAAGCCAGAGCCTACACTTTTACCGACCCAAGGGATTTTTAACCTCCCACACCACATAGACATGGTATGAGAGCAATTGGCCTTTGATGACACTGTAAGTTATACACAGTGGTGGAAATCCAAATAGGCAGAGGTGGGGGCACAGGGAATCGAACCACTGACCTTCAGATTAGGAGTGCGACATAGAAAAAAGTCAGACACTCTAAGCACTCCACCACAGAGAACACCACACTGCAAATGTGGGGTGGGGTGGGGGTGGTGGTGGTGTTGCAATATGCTGTACCACTAGAGGTATTCTCCATGTGGGTTATCTACTACTGTTGCTTATTGTTTCTTCCCTCCTGAACAGCAAGTCTGGTAGTTACTTGAGTCTGGTAAATGGATTTTCTCTTTATTGTTGGCGGTACAGCAGCACTTATACTCCAGGAGAACGATGTGTGTGGGAGGGGTGGGTGGGGGGGGGTTGTACCAATGGGGGAAAACAAAGTAAAGCTTGTTTTATTTAACAATGCCTCTAGAGCACATTGATCTTTATCATCGGCTATTGCACGTCAAACATATGGTCATTCTGACATATTTCTTTGGAGGAAATCCGTTGCTGCCACATAGGCTACTCTTTCCGATAAGCAGAAAGGGGTCTTTTATATGCACTTTCCCACAGACAGGAAACAATGGGGGGAAACAGACAGTGTATATAATTTGATGGAATCTTTCTGTTTTGTTTGAAGTTGCAAAGTCTAATGTCTTTTAGTTTGTCATTTTCTTAGATAAATATATTAGGTTGACCATTATAATCTACCTTACTTTAGTTTGAAGTAACTTTTATTTTAAATGGCAACCATTAGAGACATTGTAAGTGCAAACATGGTACATTAATTTTGGCCTGCACTCTCAAAACTGCAACGTATACAGAATGCGGCTGCCAGGTTGTTGACGGGTACAAAGAAATTTGATCACATCACTCCTGTGCTGAAATCATTACCCTGGCTCCCTGTGGAGAAGAGAATTGATTTCAAGGTGCTGCTTCTTGTATATCGTATCGTGCCTTGCATGATCAGGCTCCAGAATATATGAGAGATATGCTCCAGGAGAGAACAGATGTTCGAACACTGCGCTCCACAGTCTCCAGCTAGTTAGCAGTTCCTCGGAGCAGACTCAAAGGCTTTGGGGATCGTGCTTTTAGTATTGCTGCCCCGAGACTGTGGAATGCTCTGCTAGGATATATCACAGATTGTAAATCTGTTGGTGTTTGTAAAAAAGGTATTAAGACACATTTGCTTAAATCTGCTTTTAACTAGGTGAAATTTATTTTCCTGTATATTTGTTTGTTATATAAAGCACCTGAGAACGGCTTTCTGGATCGGGCGCTATATAAATGTTTTATTATTATTATTGTTATAGTCTTCAGTCATAACAGGTTCTGTTAAATTGTCCTTGTATTCCCTTCTATGCATCAAATGATGTATAAGTTGCACCATCTAACTCTAAGTTGCACCATCTAACTCTAAGTTGCACCACCTAACTCCAAGTTGCACCATCTAACTCCAAGTTGCACCATCTAACTCCAAGTTAGACCATCTAACTCTAAGTTGCACCATCTAACTCCAGGTTGCACCATCTAACTCCAAGTTGCACATCTAACTCCAAGTTGCACCATCTAACTCCAAGTTGCACCACCTAACTCCAAGTTGCACCATCTAACTCCAAGTTACACCATCTAACTCTAAGTTGCACCATCTAACTCCAGGTTGCACCATCTAACTGCAAGTTGCACATCTAACTGCAAGTTGCACCATCTAACTCTAAGTTGCACGATCTAACTCTAAGTTGCACCACCTAACTCCAAGTTGCACCATCTAACTCCAAGTTGCACCATCTAACTCTAAGTTGCACCATCTAACTTCAAGTTGCACTATGTAACCCAAAATTGCACCATCTAACTCTAAGTTGCACCATCTAACTCCAAGTTGCACCATCTAACTCTAAGTTGCACCATCTAACTCCAAGTTGCACCATCTAACCCCAAGTTGCACCATCTAACTCTAAGTTGCACCATCTAACTCCAAGGTGCACCATCTAACCCCAAGTTGCACCATCTAACTCCCAGTTGCACCACCTGACTCCCAGTTGCACCATTTAACTCCAAGTTGCACCATCTAACTCTAAGTTGCACCATCTAACTCCAAGTTGCACCATCTAACTCCAAGTTGCACCATCTAACTCCAAGTTACGCCATCTAACTCTAAGTTGCACCATCTAACTCCAAGTTGCACCATCTAACTCTAAGTTGCACCATCTAACTCCCAAGTTACACCATCTAACTCTAAGTTGCACCATCAAACTCCAAGTTGCACCATCTAACTCTAAGTTGCACCATCTAACTCCAAGTTGCACCATCTAACTCTAAGTTGCACCATCTAACTCCAAGTTACACCATCTAACTCCCAGTTGCACCATCTAACTCCAAGTTGCACCATCTAACTCTAAGTTGCACCATCTAACTCCAAGTTGCACCATCTAACTCTAAGTTGCACCACCTAACTCCAAGTTGCACCATCTAACTCCAAGTTGCACCATCTAACTCTAAGTTGCACCACCTAACTCCAAGTTGCACCATCTAACTCCAAGTTGTTCATCGAAAACGGTGAAATCTTTTAGGTTTTGTTTGTTTTAGGGTTTTACATCCTGGTGACATCCAAGGGCCTATCAGGAGGTGCACCGACTTGTGACAGTCCCCACTCATGGCAACTTCATAGTGTTGCCCCATTGGGAGACCAGGCCATCGGCACGATGACTCAATTTCTAAATAAGTCACATTATCCTGATGCTGAGCTAACCAGTCTTTGCCCTATCCTGGTAATGCCAAGCACCAGGCTATGTAGAGGCCCACCGACAAGTATCACTTTTGTAAGTCATTGGTTTGACTCAGCCGAGATTCAAAATCCCAACCTTTCGCATGGGAAGCCTGCGCTATGCCGACTCAGCCACTGCACCCGGAGTAAACAGTGCAATAGTACTGTGCTATTTTAAGGTGAAGTTGGTGGGTTTTTTTTTACTCTGGTTGGGAAGAAGGAGGAGTAGGAGGCAAGAGACCCCGACTTCGACCTTGAGCTTGACCTTGACCTTGCCTTACGGATGTAAGACCGGAACTTACTGGTTTATGTCTACATGAAGGCTGGCTTAGATGAGCTGGAGATTCCCGCAGTTATGGCTACATGTAGACACTCTATCCCTTGAGTGTCCGTCTCCTGTTTTGGGAGATCGGGGGATCCGAACTCATGGGTTCATGGGTTCGAACCCTAGTCGAGTCAAACCAATGACTTAAAAATTGACACTTGTCGCTTCCTAGCCAGGCGCTTAGCATTATTAGGATAGGGTAAGGACTGGTTGGCTCAGTGTCAGGATAATGTGCCTGAGTGGGATATCAGGTCATGGTGCTGGCAGCCTGGTCTTCCAGTGGGGCAGCACTATAAAATCGCCAGGATCGCGCACTGTCACAAGTCGGTACCCGTCCTTAGATGTTGTTAGGACGTAAAACAACAAACAAACACTCTATCCCAGGTGGTTCCCAGTCCACGATCGGACGTCATTCCGATATCGTCCCAACGTCGGCACCTGCGTCGGAGTGACATCGGGATCTGCTCTGACACGATTTTGACCATCAGAAAAAGGTTTTATTGACACCAGGGGGATGTCAGATCCCGATGTAAAAACAACATCTGAATGATATGGCAATTCCGATGTCCAAATAGTGATCCAATCTTAAAACTGCATCGTCCTATGGTTTTGAGTTTCTGTCATTTTTCTGAGATAAATATATTTACTTGATTGTTATAATCTACCTTACTTTAGTGTGAAGTAACTTTTATTCTAAATGACTAGGTTTTGAGATATTTGAAGTGCAAACATGTCAAATTATTTTTGGAATGCATAGACTTCTGCAGTAACAGATTTTATTAAATTGCCTCGTGTTCCCTTCTATGTGGCAGCAAATGCTTAATAAATCCATCAGTATTTAAGATGTATATGTAGAATCAATTGTACATAATGGCTTTGGTTTTCTAAAGGTAATGCTTCATAACTCTATGCACCTTTAATTTTGATTGTTTTTGGGGGTTTATTTTAGATATTTAATGCTGAATTAATTCTGAGGATTTACTCCAGAAACCATATCACTGTTTCAAAAGTCAATGACATCCATCATAGTTTTGGTTCAAGATGCAGTGAAGGTGAAGGTGTTATATTGTATTTGCCTTATGTTGGCTGAAAACCAGTCTGAAGAACATTTTATTTTTGACACAATGTCTGTCTACCTGTGTTTTTCTCGTTCCATCCTTGTACCTTGGTATCTGTGTGTCATCATCATCATCATGCTGTCGGTCACGATGCGACAAAGACTGCTTTCATTACTTGACTGCCGCTCTCCATTTAGCTCTCTGCTGTGAGAATGATGTCCATGATTCGGTCTTAATGTCTCTCAGCTTCAGGTTTCTCTTGATGGTATCCTTGAACCGGAGATGAGGGCGCTCTCTCTTTCTGTAACCAGAAGACAGTTGAGAATAGAGGATCTGCTTTGGTAGCCTGTCTGATGACATCCTCATGAGGTGTCCAGTCCACCAGAAATTCTTTTTGTTCAAAAGACCTTCCATAGAGGGCTGCCCTGTCCGTTCAAGTATTTCCTTATTTGTCACTTTGTCCTTCCAGGTTAGCCTCATGATCGAATGCAGATGCTGCATCATGAAGGCATGCAGCTTTTTCACCTATGTTTCATACTTCAGATATAATAGTATTACACTCAATGATTAATTGATTAGATGCAATGTTTTAGATAGTTTGCTAGGCAAGCACAATCTAAGTATCATACAAAATAATCTAATTCCAAAACAGACTGGTGGTGCCACCTGCACATTTCTGATGTCAAAAGACATGGCAGAATTCCGATCATTTTGAAATATCTAATTGATGTCATTCTTCTGATGTTGTAGTAATGTCAATATTGCAATGTGTTTAAAACAGTAACAATTCTATGCCAAATTTCCAATTATTTTGCAACATCTTGCTCATGTTAGGCTTTCGGTGTAAAGATTTCCGATCATTTTGTTATGTCTAACCGATATCAGACATGCGATATGTGACACATCTGACATATTCCGGCACATATATAAAGACAAACCTTCACCAGGAATTTAGAAGTTTGGGAAGTTAGAAACTAAGATGGAAGAGCAAAGCAAAGGTATAGACTACATCACGGTTCCGACTGCACATGCGCCGAAAACGGCCTTGAGAGCAAAGCAAAGGCATACGGCCATTGAGTTTGCCTATACACGCATTGAAAAACGTCAGTTTTATTCAAAATTAATAGAAATCCCAAACCCTAACCTTATCAATTTAATATAATCTTTTTGTTACACCTGTTTTCTATATGTGTTCCAAACGGTTTGTGCCTAGGTGGTGTGGTTTTAGCAATATTTTACTTTTTCTGTATGGAGATTACTCACTGCCATTGACACGGTGCATAAGTGGTGGGGTGGGGGTGAGGGTGGGGGTGGGGGTGGGGGTGGGGGCAGGATGGGGGCCTGGTAGGTTTTGGGTGAAATACAAGGTCTCGTCAAAACCATCTTGCATAAGTAAAGTAAAGCTTGTTTTATTTAACGATGCTTCTTGAGCGCGTTGAATTTTTGTATCATCAGCTATTGGACATCAAACATATGTCATTCTGACATATTTCTTTGGAGGAAACCCGCTGCCGCCACATAGGCTACTCTTTCCATAAAGCAGCAAGGGGTCTTTTATATGCACTTTCCCACAGAAAATCATCTTGTAAGGCACAGTGAAAGGGGAGGGGGGGGGGGACAAGGTGGACAAAAGGAAGAGGTTGGAAGACAACATCAGGGAATCGACAGGACTGGAGTTCAGCAAGTCCCAGAGGGCAGTCGAGGACAGGGGACATTTTTTGTTTGTTTTTAGGGTGCGGGTGAAGATTTATACTGCCTATCATGGAAAAGTGTGATTAGTCTTGTTTTCACTATTAGACAGTTGGTCGATAGAAAGCCTGAGCCTACATTTTTACCGACACAAGGGATTTTTAACCTCCCACACCACATAGATATGGTATGAGAGCAACTGGCCTTTGATGACACTGTACGTTTTGGACTCTATAGTGCTACAACAGTTAAGGGATGATGATGATAATGAAGGGGAACAAGACTGAGAAAGGCTTTCTTTACTTTTCTGTACAAACCAAGCGTTGACAGTACAGATCTTTGCCATGTCTCAGAATTGCAGGATTCATAGTAGATTTAGATAAGATTCAAATATATATATACAAAATCCTCGGTGCGAATGAAGATATATGCGGGCCTCCATTAGGGCCGAGGGAGGCCGGTGGCGGCACCACCAGTCAGAATCACCGTGGTCAGAATGCACAGAGTAGGAAATGGGGAGAATAATAACAATAATAATAATGAAATTCCCTTCTGCGCCTTTATACTCACATACTCACATAATCATTATACACCACCCATATATATATAGGAAAACATGGGAAAGGTCTAGTGAGTTATCACGGGATTTTTCACACTGCTGTGCTGGAAATAGAATGTGTTTGATGGCCTCCAGCTAGAAAAATAACCAGTGCCCTTGCCTCTAGTCTAAGCAGGCAGTCTCCCGGCCCACACTCCACCCGGGCAGAAAACTCAGCCTCTACCCAGTCAGAAGCTGCCAGGAGGCAAGAAAGAAACAGGCACTTATTGTCTTCTTTTCCGTTGTGTAATCAGGGGTTAAGAAATAGTGCATCATTTCTTCATGTAAAAATGTAAGCAGTCTTGTCTGTCCTATGATTCACGTGGGGAGAATATTGTCTGATTTGAAAGTAATAGGATACGATTATTGTTTTTGGATGTTGTAGTGTAGTAGTAGATAGATAAATAGATAGACAGACAGAGAAATGGAACAGACAGATAGACAGACAGACAACAGACAGACAGACAACAGACAGACAGACAACAGACAGACAACAGACAGACAGACAAACCGAGTGGGCTGGAAGGTGGACGGACAGACAGACAGGTAGGCAGGTAGCCATGCAGGCAGACAAACAGCCCAAACTGCACACAGAATATTACTTGAATATATAAAGAAGGTAAGTATAGTATACATTGATGCTGCTCGACCTGTTACACCTGTAGACAATGTACGTACACTTGGTGGTTTGAAGTAACAGAAGTACTGACTATACTGCCACCTGGTGTTTTGGAAGAGGAGTCCTGCGGGTGCTGCCACCTGGTGGTTTGACGTAAGAGCAGCCCTGCGGGTGCTGGGGACACAGATTACAGGGCATATGACACAAGGCACAGGACACAGGGCACAGGACACAAGGCACAGGATATATGGCACATGCCATAGAGCACAGGACATAGAGCACAAGACATAGGGCGATGAGCACAGGGCACAGAACATGGGGAACAGGACATAGGGCACATGACACGGGGCACATGACATAGGGCACAGGACATATGGTACATGACATAGAGTACATGACATAGGGCACATGACACGGTGCACAGGACATAGGGCACAGGACATATGGTACATGACATAGAGTGCAGGACATAGGGCACAGGACATAGGCACAGGACATAGAGCACATGACATAGGGCACAGAGCACATGACACATGGTACAAGACACGGGGAACAGGACATAGGACACAGGGCACAGGGGACAGGACATAGGGCACAGGACACAGAGTACAGGAGATAGGGCACAGGACATAAGGCACAAGACATAGAGCACAGGACATAGGGCACAGGACACAGGACACATGGTACAGGACACGGGGAACAAGGCACAGGGCACAGGACATAGGGCACATGACATAGGGTACATGACATATAGCACAGGACATAGAGCATGGGACATAGGATGCAGAGCACAGGACACATGGCACAGGACACGGGGAACAGGACCTAGGGCACAGGACACAGGGCACAGGACATAGGACACAGGACACATGGCACAGGACATAGTGCACAGGACACAGGGCACAGGGCACAGGGCACAGGGCACAGGGCACAGAGCACAGGGCACAGGGCACAGGGCACGGGGCACATGCCCCGGGCCACGTTTGCGCACAGCGCTATGGACGACACAACCCTGTACCCCTCCTGCCCCCTTACCCCCCTCACCCCACTCACCCCTCACACTCACCCCGCATCCCACGCGCCACCCCACCCCACCTGGACCACAGTGAACCCAGCGCGCATCGGTGTCTATTCTATTCCCGTCCTCCAGTAGGTGGTATCGCCCTCACCCACCAGACACACTGCCACCCCTCCATCTCCCAGCACTGGATGCAGGAGGTGGGTGCTTTTCGAGGCTATGGGATTTTGAAGGTATTAATAAATTACTGATCATATTAGATACAGTTATATGTCCCCCTAGCATTTATACTTGTATAACGCGTTATACATCATATATATTTGTATGTATAAGTGTGATATATAATAATGACTGACATAATATAACTATGGTTCTATAGGAAGTAAATTTATAAATATTTATATGTACATAATATATACACCCATGCAGCGTTCGAATTAAGAGCTTGTCCACTTGTCCGGGACAAGTGAAAATTCAGACGGACAAGTAAAAATCACACCACCGTTGTCCAGTGGAAAAGTAACATGTTTTGCTTGTTTCTATCACTGTATATGTGTATATATGTATATGAGACTGTCTCAAAAGGTGCTAAGCAATATGGGACAACACTTTGTCCATTGTAATGAACAACATACTTATGCATTTGATTTGTTTTTTACATGGTGTTTCATAATCACAATAGAATTCATATTGATTTGACGCAAATGTCCTTGTGTTTTCAGCGTAACCGTTTCTGTGCCTTTTTGTGTCAATCATTACAATGGACAAAACAAAAAAAAGAGTTATCACCTTTTGAGACAGGCTCATATATAAGGAGTATAAATTGTTATACAAGTGGTACTCAGTTTCTGAGAACGACCCTTATATATGTATATCTATAATTATGTAGATATATGCATATATGGTGAGTACTGTGGATAAGTGAAAATTCAGACGGACAAGTGAAAATCACACCAAAGTGAAAAATGTGGCTTATTTTCTATCCTTTCTACCATGTATATGTGATGTTGAATGTATTATGCAAGTATAAAGGTGCGGAAGAGAATTGTTGGTTTATAAATGTACCAATTATTCTATGTTATGCCTCGTCGACCTCACGTGTGTGACGGGTGGCGCCATCACTGTCTCTCCTCGTCCCTAACGACCTGCTGTCGGTCGGTCTCACCGGATGCGAGTATAAATGTACGGAAAGCAATATCAAGCCATCAAGCCATCAAGCCATCAAGCCATCAAGCCATCAAGCCATCAAGCCAGCAAGCCAGCAAGCCAGCAAGCCAGCAAGCCAGCAAGCCAGCAAGCCAGCAAGCCAGCAAGCCATCAAGCCATCAAGCCATCAAGCCATCAAGCCATCAAGCCAGCAAGCCAGCAAGCCAGCAAGCCAGCAAGCCAGCAAGCCAGCAAGCCATCAAGCCATCAAGCCATCAAGCCATCAAGCCAGCAAGCCAGCAAGCCAGCAAGCCAGCAAGCCAGCAAGCCAGCGAGCCAGCGAGCCAGCGAGCCAGCGAGCCAGCGAGCCAGCGAGCCAGCGAGCCAGCGAGCCAGCGAGCCAGCGAGCCATCGAGCCATCGAGCCATCGAGCCATCGAGCCATCGAGCCAGCGAGCCAGCGAGCCAGCGAGCCAGCGAGCCAGCGAGCCAGCGAGCCAGCGAGCCAGGGAGCCAGCGAGCCATCGACCCATCAACCCATCAACCCATCAACCCATCAACCCATCAACCCATCAAACCATCAAACCATCAAACCATCAAACCATCAAACCATCAAACCATCAAACCATCAAACCATCAAACCATCAAACCATCAAACCATCAAACCATCAAACCATCAAACCATCAAACCATCAAACCATCAAACCATCAACCCATCAAACCATCAAACCATCAACCCATCAAACCATCAACCCATCAAACCATCAACCCATCAAACCATCAACCCATCAACCCATCAACCCATCAAACCATCAACCCATCAAACCATCAAACCATCAAACCATCAAACCATCAAACCATCAAACCATCAAACCATCAAACCATCAAACCATCAAACCATCAAACCATCAAGCCCAGTGGGACAGCACTATAAAGTCGCAATGAGTGTGCACTGTCACAAGTCGGAACCCATCCTGATATGACCCTAAATGTTGCCAGGATGTAAAACTCCAACAGCCAACCAACCCAACCCTGACATATCCTAGTAATGGCGAGTGTCAGGCTGGGTAGTGACAAGTATCAATTTGTAAGTCGCTGGTTTGAATGAATCGGTGATTTGTTTATTTAATGGAACACTCGGACGGCATCGTTCAGTGGTCGATATTGTTCATACCACCTCATCTATAAATAGTTCAGATACACCATAATTCACACTATTCACGCTGCGGCCATGTTGAAACCAGATCTAGGCCATGTACGTGTCTGCGAGGCGCCGCTGTATGAAAGTCATGCGAATACTTTTTCGTCGACCAAAACCTCTCGAAATCACTCAAATTTGAAGGTTTTCATTATCTGAACTACCATATCCATCTTTGCATACCTGTTTTCTATCTATTGGCCAATTTTCACGAAGATTGGGTGACCCTTGCATGGGGATTTTTCCCATTCTTTAACTACAATGTGACTGTCAACTTCAAGTCTGCATAGTTATGGTGGTATCATGTGTAACATTCAACATCACATATACATGTAGAAAGGATAGAAAATAAGCCACATTTTTCACTTTGGTGTGATTTTCACTTGTCCGTCTGAATTTTCACTGTCAGCGTTGATTGATTGATTGATTGGTGGTTGCTTTACGCCGTGTCGGCAGCATAGGCCATATTCACGGCAAGAAATGTTTGTTTTTTGTTCAAACCATTGCTTTTACATGTAAAAGCAGACAATCAATTATGTGGAAATAGACACTAATTAAATTAGAAAGCTCACAATCATATATTTGTGGTCAAGGGAAACAAATTCCCATAGAAAAAGAAAAGTTTTATTAATAATTGATGGAATCCATTTAGTAAACTATATGAGGTTGTACAGTCCAGCTGCCCTCAAAAAGGCTAAAATGTTTTCCTGTTTTACCTTAGTAAAAAGGTCATGCATACTGTCTGCAGTGTAGAACCGTTGGCGCAGGGCCAAAAAATCAACGCAACTTAGTAAAATGTGTTTGAGTGTCAGTGGGGACTGACACCCAATACATTCAGGGGGAGGTTCCCCCTTGAGCAGAAAAGCATGTGTAAGCCACGAGTGGCCAATACGGCAGCGGCTAAGGACCACTTGGTCCCACCGACCTCCCGCATGAGTCTGTGGTGGCTTTCCCACAGATGATTCAATTTCTTTAAGTTTATTAATGTTTTCATCCCACTCATGTTGCCATTTGGATTTTATGTGGGTGGCTATTAGTGATTTCAGATCAGAGTGAGGGATCAGACACGGTTCAAGATCACAGTTCAGGGTAGTTATCTGTGTAACACAGTTAAACAACAAGTCTTAGTAATTACAAATTAATAAAAGCTTTAAAAGGGTTAAAATATATTTTATAATATATCTTATTAAGAAAGTTATGCAATTTTGAATTTAAGAAAAGATTGGCAGCCAAGGTGAGCGACTTTGTTGACATTGCCTACTGAAATGCATCTGACCATCACTCAATCTTCATGAAAATTGACCAATAAATAGAAAAACGGTATGCAAAAAAGAATATGATTGTTTCAAAAGTTAATATCTTCAAATTTGACTCCTTTAATTTCTGTAGTAGTTCATACACCTCGGCACACAGCAGTGTCTTAAGGCAATTTCTAATACGCGACACGTACTCAGCCTCGTTCTGATGCCGAATTAGGTCACGCGTGAATAGTGTGAATAGCAGTGTGTAGTGGGCTAATTTTGGCATTAGTTACATAAATAGCTTGTACTCAGAAATATTAACCAATTATTTCGACTTGGTTTATTTTAGCAAGACCTATTAACATTTAATTGGTTTTCACGTTCTAACTAACATCCACCTATCTTTGTTGTGCTCTCAGCACAAAATTTCAAGTAGGAAGTAATTGCTATCATTTTAACCAATTATCCCGAGCACACTTCCAGTAATGCCAAGAGAACGATCCACTTATGACTTAGTTGCTATGCACTTGATGGGTCCATACTCCAAGCAAGACCTGGAGAAAGATCCAATTATAGTTTAATTGCCTCACACTCTGTGAGTACTATCCAATTATCCCCAGCATACTCTCAGCAATACCAGCAGAAAGATCCAATTATAGTCTAATTGCTCTGCGCTCTGCGAGTACCATCCAATTATCTTGATCATACTCCCAGCAATGGCAGGAGAAAGATCCAATTATAGTTTAATTGCCTCACACTCTGCGAGTACCATCCAATTATCTTGATCATACCCCCAGCAATGCAGGAGAAAGATCCAATTATAGTTTAATTGCTCTGCGCTCTGCGAGTACCATCCAATTATCTTGATCATACTCCCAGCAATGCAGGAGAAAGATCCAATTATAGTTTAATTGCTCTGCACTCTGCGAGTACCATCCAATTATCTTGATCATACTCCCAGCAATGGCAGAAGAAAGATCCAATTATATCTTAATTGCTCTGTCAATCAGTACCATCCAATTATCTCGATCATACTCCCAGCAACCCAAGGAGAAATATCCAATTATGGTTTAATCATTGTGCACTCTGTGAGTAAATCCTATTTTCTCGATAATACTCCTAGCAATACCTGGATAAAAATCCTAGTATAGATTAATTGCTCTGTACTCTGTCCTTACAACCCAATTATCTCGATCATATCCCCACCAATGGCAGGAGAAATATCCAATTATAGTTTAATTACTATGCACTCTGTCAGTGCTATCCAATTGTGTACGCAACCAGACGGGATGGCCGAATGAGTTAGAGCGTACGACTCCCGTGTTGGTAGATCGTGGGGTCATGGGTTCGAACCCTGGTCGAGTTAAACCAATGACTTACAAATTTATACTTGTCACTTCCTAGTCTGGCGCTCGGCATTATTAGGATAGGACAAGGACTGGTTGGCTCAGTGTCAGGATAATGTGACTGAGTGGGATATCACGTCATGGTGCTGGCGGCCTGGTCTTCCAGTGGGGCAGCACTATAAAGTCGCCAAGAGTGCGCACTGTCACAAGTCGGTACCCATCCTGATATGACCTTAGATGTTGCTAGGGTGTAAAACAACAAACAAACCAATTGTGTACAATAGGTGCCACATATTTTACCAAGTGAGTAGGCCAGTTAATATATTCTTGACACACATATTCAAAGCATGTTCCTTACATAATCATGGCATAATGATAACATATTCATGTTATATTCATGACACCGAGCGCTGTTGCTGAATCGGTAGAGTGCAGGCCTCGCGTGCGGAAGGTCGGGAGGTGTGTGACGGGGTGTGTGTGAGTGTGTGTGTGAGTGTGTGTGACGGTGTATGTGTTTGAGTGTGTGTGAGAGTGTGCGTCTGTGCGTGTGAATGTGCCTGCAAATGAAAGTATATGTTGGAGTGCGTGCATGTGTATGTCTGTGTTTGCGTGTATGACTGTGTTTGTGTTAAATTGATGTGGTGAGTGTGTGTGAGGGTGTGAGTGTGTCTTCATATGCGCATGTGTGTGATTGTGTGTATATGAGTGTGTGCATATAAGTGTGTGTGTGTGACTGTGTGTGAGTGTGTATGTGCGCATGTGTATGTGTGGGTTTGCATGTACATGGGTGTATGCGTCTGTGTTTACATGAGTGTGTTTGTGTTTGTATGAGCGTTTGTCTATGTTTGAGTGTGCATATGTATGGTTACATGTATATGAATGTGTGTTTGCATGTATATAAGTGTATGTGTTTGCATGTATGTAAGTGTGTGTGCGCATGTGTATGTGTGTGTTTGCGTTATATCAGTGTGCGTGACTGTGTGTGAGTGTGTTAGAGTATGTGTGAAGGAGGTTGTGAAGGAAGGGGGCTATAGTTCAAACAACAAAGGCATTCCACATACATGTATAGAGGACTGGGGCTGTGCTAATTAGGTCAACACACCTGTGTGTTGACCTAATTGGACTTTACTACCGAGACAAACTCAGGCCTTGCCTGGCAGCTGACAGGGATAGGGGGCAAAGGGGGAGTAGAGGGGAGACAAGGGGGGGGCATAGGGTAGGGGGGTTGGGGGTGGAGGGGGGGGCGGCTATCGGCAAGGGATTTGTGCCCAGGGATTACCAACCAAACTGCAAGGTGTCAGATATTACTGGCGTGGGAAAACAATGATCACCAGACTTATTGAAGGTTGGTTGTTGGAGTTTTGCGTCCTGGCAACAGCTAATTTAGGTCATAACTCATATCAGGATGGGTACCGACTTGTGACAGTGCACACTCATGGCGACTTTATAGTGCTGCTCCACTGGGATATCAGGCCGTCAGCACCATGACCCGAGATCACACTCAGTAACATTTATCCTGATACTGAGCTAACCAGTCCTTGCCCTATCCTTATGATGACACGCGCCTTGCTAGGAAGCTTCAAGTATCAGTGTTTAAGTCATTGGTTTGACTCGACCGAGGATTACCGCTGTCTCTGGTCATTCTCGCCTCCCCCCCCCCAACTCCCTCTTGACGATCCATATCGAATGTCCCACTCATGCAACAAATCATTTGTCTGTGCACATCGAAATGATGGCCATAACAGGTTCTCTTAAATTGACTTTGCAGCAACACATGTTTAGCGTTCCATAATCCGATAAAAGAATCAAATTTTCAAAATCAAAACACTTCTTTAGATTTGAACCTACATATGCAATTTAAATGCTGGTGCTGTTATTAAGCATTTGGTCCTACTTAAAATGGCATAGATACTAAGTCAATTTAATGGATCCTGTTACTGCTGAAGCCCGTGGCGAAATTAATAGATCATGTTTACACTTCAAATAGCTGCAATGCTATTTGCTAGTAATTTTGAGGCCACTCGTGGCTTACACATGCTTTTCTGCTCAAGGGGGAACCTTCCCGTGAATGTACTGGGTGTCAGTCTACGCTGACACTCAAACACATTTTACTAAGTTGCATTGATTTGTTGGCCCTGCGGCAACAATTCTACACTGCAGACAGTATGCATGACCTTTTTACTAAAGTAAAACAGGAAAACATGTTAGCCTTTTTGAGGGCAGCTGGACTGTACCACCTCATATAGTTTACTAAATAAATTCTATCAATTATTAATCAAACTTTTCTTTTTCTATGGGAATTTGTTTCCCTTGACCACAAATATATGATTGTGAGCTTTCTAATTTAATGAGTGTCTATTGGCATATAATTGATTGCCGCTTTTACATGTAAAAGCGATGGTTTGAACAAAAAACAAACATTTCTCGCTGTGAATATGGCCTATGCTGCCGACACGGCGTAAAGCAACCACCAATCAATCAATCAATCAGTAATTTTGAAGCAGTTACTTTAAACTAAAGTAAGGTAGATTATACCAATCAACCTAATATATTTATCCCAGAAAATGACAGAAGCTCAAAACTATCGTATTATACAACTTTATTTTGACTTAGCTTTCCTTTCCATGCAGCAACACATGTTTAACCTTCCATGGTCCGATAAAATAATAACATTTTCAAAACAAAACACTTTTCCACATTTGAACTTAGAAAGTTAGATGCTGGTGATTATTAAACATTTGGTGCTACATAGAAGGGGTAAATTTATTAGAACCTGTTACTGTTGAAGCCTATGGTGTCCGAGTTTTGACAAGCGTGCCAACAGTAATTTTGCATGTTTGCGCTTCAAATATCTCCAAAATTATCCATTTTAAAGCAATGTGACTTCAACCTAAAGTAAGGTAGATAATATATCTGTACTTATTCCCAACAGCATACAAATGCTGGTAGTGGTACTGGACGCGGTGGCCTAATCGGCAGAGTGCAGGCTTCCCATGCGGAAGGTCGGGAGTTCGAATCCCAGCCAAGTAAAACGAATGACTTAAAAATTAATACTTGTCGCTTCCTAGCCTAACAAAGTTATCTTATAAATTTACAGAAACCAAAAACCCACCTGACTATGCACCGGGTAGGGCAGTCCGCTCATACCTCTCCGCTCTCCATGTCCATCATGCTCCTTCAGCGCTCGCTCTATTATTGGGTGAGCGCTGATTGTCTTCTCACCACAGAATCCTGATACATGATGTTGCTGGTACGAACATGCACTTTGCCCCTAGTCGGCATATGAATTGACGGTTCCTGGCGCCCACCTGCATAGCCTGTCCTCAGGCCGAATTGATTTTGATTAAAAAACCTTTCAAACAGTTCCTCTTCTCTCTCTCTCCTGTTTCTTAGCCGAGTGAAGCGAATTAAGGCACTATTACAGAAACCCAAAACCCACCTGACTATGCACCTTTAATAAATGCACTATTACAGAAACCCAAAACCCACCTGACTATGCACCTTTAATAAATGCACTATTACAGAAACCCAAAACCCACCAGACTATGCACCTTTAATAAATGCACTATTACAGAAACCCAAAACCCACCTGACTATGCACCTTTAATTAATGCACTATTACAGAAACCCAAACCCATCTGACTATGCACCTTTAATAAATGCACTATTACAGAAACCCAAAACCCACCTGACTATGCACCTTTAATAAATGCACTATTACAGAAACCCAAAACCCACCTGACTATGCACCTTTAATTAATGCACTATTACAGAAACCCAAAACCCACCTGACTATGCACCTTTAACAAACGCACTATTACAGAAACCCAAAACCCACCAGACTATGCACCTTTAATTAATGCACTATTACAGAAACCCAAAACCCACCTGACAATGCACCTTTAATAAATGCACTATTACAGAAACCCAAAACCCACCTGACTATGCACCTTTAATAAATGCACTATTACAGAAACCCAAACCCATCTGATTATGCACCTTTCATAAACGCGCTATTACAGAAACCCAAAACCCACCAGACTATGCACCTTTAATAAATGCACTATTACAGAAACCAAAAACCCACCTGACTATGCACCTTTAATTAATGCACTATTACAGAAACCCAAACCCATCTGATTATGCACCTTTAATAAACGCACTATTACAGAAACCCAAAACCCACCAGACTATGCACCTTTAATTAATGCACTATTACAGAAACCCAAAACCCACCGGACAATGCACCTTTAATAAATGCACTATTACAGAAACCCAAAACCCACCTGACTATGCACCTTTAATTAATGCACTATTACAGAAACCCAAAACCCACCGGACAATGCACCTTTAATAAATGCACTATTACAGAAACCCAAAACCCACCTGACTATGCACCTTTAATTAATGCACTATTACAGAAACCCAAAACCCACCTGACTATGCACCTTTAATAAATGCACTATTACAGAAACCCAAAACCCACCTGACTATGCACCTTTAATAAATGCACTATTACAGAAACCCAAAACCCACCTGACTATGCACCTTTAATTAATGCACTATTACCATACTTCATAGCTGGATTTGTTTGTTTGTTTGTTGTTGTTTTACGTCCTAGCAACATCTAAGGTCTCATAGCTGGACATGTACGTTCAAATCTTAGTGACGGTTTTAGTTTCGATAGTGCAGCTGTAAATAGTACCAAGCATCTGGAGGAGGCCGCCAACTCCAGAGCCAGAAGTCGTATTGAAAGGTGTCGCCTCTTTCCCTCCACGGTGTTAGCCCCCCCCCCCCCCCCCCCCCGGAGCCTCCTGGGCAGATATAACCCGTTCGACTCGCCCAGGGCGTGGGGGGGGGGGGGGGGTGCTGGGGGCCCCGGGTGTCAACGCTTCACCGACCATTCCCACTAAAACCAAACACCAGCATTCTCAATGTCGGACATCCGGGCACTTTTTGGGTTCACAACGCGTGAAGGGTAAAACAAATGCCACTGTCATAGAGACAACATTAAAACTACCCTAACTATCACAGTAATTTGTGCTTTTTGGTGCTTTGAAAGCAAAGTTCTCTTGTTTCTATTAAATAGTTCAGATCTTTCTCTACAATTTCACATTCAGCTCTTTTTTTTATCAG
The DNA here is from genome assembly GCA_030323885.1 of Branchipolynoe longqiensis. Lineage (NCBI taxonomy): Eukaryota > Metazoa > Annelida > Polychaeta > Phyllodocida > Polynoidae > Branchipolynoe > Branchipolynoe longqiensis. Next base: position 7,785,192 of record CM059188.1, read on the forward strand.
CCAATTGGAAGTTCTTGAATTTATTTTGCGAAAATAGTTTTTGAGGCCATGATCTGGTAAGGCTAACACTGGCACTGATACTCAGAATATCCCAACTTTCACTATTATCTCTGTTTTTAATACTTTCAGAGAAAATTGCTCTTAGGTTAAATTAAATACTTCAGATCTTCCTCTTCAATCGCGCATTAAGATCCGATGAAAGTTTTTAAATTTATTTTGCAAAAACAAATGCTCCGCATAGACATAGCATTGCTGCAGCACACATCACTCAGGTGTTTTACCCTTCGCGGGCTAGTTTCCGGGGTTGTGACGTCACACCGACATCGAGAATAGATCATACTATTAGTATTACTAATGCAATCCAACCCTGTGACCTCAATAAATAAAACCCGCCAAATTAAAGCCAAAGCCCCGATCTAGCCCTCCGTCCTCATATAACATTATATGTTGCCAGGACGTAAAACTCCAAGAACCAACCAACCAGATAATGTGCCTCGGCGGTAACAAACAAACAAAAAAGTATATGTTCT